>CM023625.1:2999637-3429637 GCA_013358685.1 Antennarius maculatus | reverse complement strand
AAGATTCGTTTGAGGCGGAAATTGATTGACATGATCCTGGCTGGAGAGATCCGAGTGGAGCTCTCGCTTAATCTCATGTATATGTACAAGACACACATTTATTTGATTTTTGTAGATTTTCACTGTATTAAATATTTGACTTCAATCATGTTTTTACATGCAGAAAATGCAGCGTTTTATAGTGCAGTCTCCTAAAACAGAAAAAAACTAGAATCTGGAGCAGGGCTGAATTCAAACGTGTCATGCCTCCATCTGAGATGAAATCATCCACACGCCAGTAAACTAGCCCTGTTTCACTTAATTCAATTGTTCACTAAAGAATAATATCCTTTAAGTCAAAGTCTTTTCTTCACCTGCCTTGCATAGTGTTCATCTGTGTTTCTGTGCATGGGCTGGATGGCAGTAAAAGGAGGCGATGAGAAGACAAAGAAAATTGAACTGGGAGTGAAAAAACTAAAACTCTGCCCCATGAGGAATGATGAAAGTGTTCAAACTGAGTATTGCACATGGCGATTTGGACTGTGTCAGTATGAAAAACAAATGTGCAGTTGTTTGTTAAGTAAAAAGAAACATGTCCTGTTATTTTGGCTCACAGTGACTGTGTGAGTGGAGTGTGACTAGTCATAGTGGGTCATCACTCAGTGCCAGAACATGTCTGTGTGTTCCCAGTACAGGAACGGTCACAGTAAACCCTCTAGGAGATAAAGACATAACATTTCACCATGAAGGTAATACTGCTTCTTGGCAAATTCCATACAAAAATAAATAAATAGGACAAGTACACGTGGGTGAAAAGCTAGACAAGTACAAATTTGATCTGTTTGCATCCAATTTGACAGGAGTCCACTCAATACAGCCACCACCCAGAATGCAACTCTGTTTTTTCCAGTCCCACAATGCACAGCGTCTATTTGGACCAGTCCACTCTGGCAAAAAAAGGGTGAGATTTGATGTCATCCACACCTCCCACCCCTGCCCCCAGTCGTTCCATTGGGTTGTACTGGAGCAGCTGTACAAGAAGACAGACAGAAACGAAGAGTGGTCTTTAAATTCAACAGGTATGAAGATGAAACCAAAAACACACACTAAAATGGGTTTATAGCAGCATTTCAGCAACGGAGATGGACTAAAATATAATACGCTGTACACACAAAAAGACACACACACACACACACACACAATGAACGGAGTTGTTGATAATGAGCTGGGTCAAAGAAAATACAGTCAGATCATCAGATTACTGTTATTTTAATGATTTATCTTACTGTCTGCATGTCCAAGGCTTTACCGCACAATGTCATTTAATTCATGGTTGATTAATGTCATTACACAGAGATAAAAACATGATAATAATATCAGTAACCATCTAAACCTCATCAGCGTTGAGGATTTCCAATTAGCTTTCAGATATAACGATAGTGTGATACAGGGTATACAAACCTCTTCTTCCTGAGAATAACTATTTACGTGCATATTCCTCTTTTGGACAAGATCCACCAAAAACAAGTGTTTTAAATATCACAGATGTACATTAGTACAATTTCTGTTCAACAGTGAGAAATAGTGGAAACTTTGTTAGATATAAACTACAATACTTTCACTTTAATGTCATATCTCCTCATTTCCAAGCCTTTTTTTAAAAAATCAATGGATTATTGATGCGTTTTGTTTGTTGACACGTTCACACAGGTGCTGCTGACACATCCTGGATGCTCACCTGCTCCAGCAGAGACCTGGCCTCCTCTGAAACAGACTCGGGGATGTTGAGCGCCGTGTGGTGACCGATTCCTGCTGGGTGGCAGCGCAGCAGAGACTGTATGAAGGGCAGGAGGGGTGGAAAGAAGAGATAAGTAAAACAAACAAAACTCCAGCACTCACAGGTAAATAGACTTATTGTGGACAAAAAAATACAATTCCTTTAGGAGCAGCCATTGGCGTGTAGAACAGATAGCCATCAATGAAAACAAGGAGAGGCTGACGGACGGACGGCTGAAGGGACAGACAGACAGACACCCGCAGAGCAAAGGTTGACAGGAGAGCACCAGGACTGAACAAATAGGAGGAGGCCAGGGAGCCCAGGGAGTCCAGGCACCTGAAACAACACTGATCACTATTACTGTTGCTCTTTCTTGGAGCTGCTGTGTGTCACCAACAGAATGGCGTGTTTGCACATTTTACTTCAATTATATGGAGCAGCTTTAATGAAAGGGCAAAGAGTCAGTACGTACGAAACCTTTTTCTTTTGTTTGGAGGAAAATCTGAAAATGAGGAAAATCGGTTGAACTGGAAATTACAAGGAATCGTTGCACTCAGGGGAAAAAAATGAAAATAATGTCATAAGTGAGTGAAAGAGAGCACAAGACCTGCAAGTGCTTTTCTAGTCCCACAACAGAGCACTATTGTTAAAATAATTGACAATAATGACTGTAATCACTGGATGCTGTAACAGCACACCTTCAACTGCAACTACACCTGCAAAGTTGAACAAAAAAACTCCCCAATAGAACAGAGTGTGTGTGTGTGTGTGTGTGTGTGTGTGTGTGTGTGTGTGTGTGTGTGTGTGTGTGTGTGTGGTAAGAGACAGTACAGCGTGACAGTGCAGCGAGAGTGTTTGTGTTGAGAGTGCTGAATGTGTGTGTTTCCATCAGTTAGATCTGTTGCCTCCCGTTCTCCCTCCTGATCCATGCTGCAGGAGTTCTGGCTGGATTCCTAGCCGCAGTCAAGACTGCTCCAGGCAAGATCTTATCCAGCAAGGATCAAAAGACACTGTGTGTGTCTGGGTGTGTGTATCCATGCCAGGACTGTACACACACATAATTATCAAAGGATACATCTGTGTGACTGACGTTTTTGTAGGTAAGTGGGTGTGTGTTCTTCAAAATAAAACAGCCCCCGACTCCTGTTTTAGCCCATTGCTGGGAACCACTGCTACTTGATATGAAAATATGACAACTAGCATTCAGTTAAACTTTATTCAAATTATAAGACAAAAGAAGAAAAAAAGAAGAGGGATGCTCAGGCTCAGTGCACCTGTGCCGAGTGTTGTATCTGTGCTACTTTGCATGCATATGTATTGCAAAACAGGAGTGATTCATGATTAGCATGTGCATGTTTGTGTTGTCTTCCAAACAAATAAGCTCTTTACTTTCTCCAGCCGATCTTAAAACAAAAATCATCCCTCAGACGGTTCCGATCTCGAACCGGACGACTTCCAGCACCTTGAGAGCTGCCCGGGTCTTCACCTTCCAAGTCGACCCTGATTTTGGCGTGCTCAAAACCCAGAGCTGCTCCCGGAGCCAGCAAGGAGGTCCGGGGAGAGGTGACCCCCGGCCCGGCAGATGGAGCTCAGGCTGGGGGAGAAAGTCACACCGACAACCCCTGGCACTCCCCGAGAACCGGAGTAAGAGATAGCAGCCAAGACGCACCTCACACCAACAACACACACACACCAGGAACGACCAACTCTGCAGACATACACAAACGGACGCAGAATCACACCACACCTGGCACCGCCATGACGCGTGAGAGCTGAGAGCCAAGACACCTACAGACATCCCACAACACCTTAGGAACAAACGGATTTTGTGGGTTGTTTTTTTTGGACTCACCGTGCCTGTTAGAAGCTCAAACAGGATGGCACCCAAACTCCACCAATCACATGCTGCCGTCTCCTCGCTAATCCCTCCCACTTCTGAAACAAAGCAAAACAGAGGGAAGGCCTGAAATAATCATTGAGAAGATACAAATTGTGTGTTAGATCACAACACAGGCAAGAACTTGAGACATGGAGGCACCCCCCCCTCATGTGATTCCATCATTTAAAGCATCTTGTTCTTAAAAGTCTCCACTCTAAGCACCGTCAGCCTGACGTCTTGTATTATTTAAACTTTCATTGAATTGACACAATCCAAACGTGAGCACACAAACACAGACACGGTCGCACACAGACCCACACAAACAAGTGAGTCTCATAAAAGGGTGATTTGCATAATAAAAAAGCAGTTAAATTGAGGAAACCGTCTGCTGCAACTTCACACCATCTGCATGACCTGACCTCAAACACAAGCACACTCTGAACACACACACACACACACACACACACACACACACACACACACACACACACACACACACACACACACACACACACACACACACACCAAGAAGCATATAGCAGAAACAACTGAGAACAAACTGCCTGATTTTATTCCTTTAACTCTGAACTTTTTTTTTAGCTCCTGAAAAATCAGAATTTATTAGCCCTTAATCATCACATTAATGATGAATTTGGTGATAATATCCTTAATCAATTAATTCACTGTAAAATGTTAATATTGGAATTGAAGTAGAATCACAATCAAAATAAACCATAAATGATAAAAATGCAGCACATTTTCATCTTGAACAAAAATGTAAAATCACAACCAATCAGTCATCAAATGTAACGTTTCACCATAGATCTAAACCCTCATATAAAGCTTTGGTGTGAACAACAAAAAATAAAAACATGTGAAAGCTTTCAATGATCTTGCGCCAACCCTAGCCCATTTAAAATGTCTTCCTTTGCCTGAGTTCACTCCCTTTTGCCTAAACGGAAATAACACACACGTACAAACTAACAGACAGCAACCCGTCTCTGGGTGAGCTTTTCATTGAACTTCAGAAACATCAACCCGCTGTGGAAGAGCCTGAAAGCAGCTATGCGTTTAAGTAAGACAGAGAAACCAATCGTGATGCTCGTTTGCTAAAGTCCAAAGTGTGTCTGTGTGTGTGTGTGCTGGCTCCACTGGGTACCAGATGGCCTCTTGTGCCGCTCAGCTTTCCTCTGCTCTGGTCTATCCAGAGGGCCGGGACCCAGGGTCATGGCTGCGTGTGCCCAGAGACCAGGCTCCTCAGCTGGGGGAGCATCAGAGACAAAGATCCCTCTTCTCCTGGAGGCTGCTGGGAACCCCACGGGCCAGCGAGGCTCTCTTACAGCTAAGGTTAGAGAGGACTGTATATTTTGTATACACGCATAATATACACACACACACACACACACACACACACACACACACACACACACACACACACACGCAGCCAAGTGAGCAAACAGTCTTTAGGGCTGCCCACGACTGCTGTTTCGACAGCCAAGGAGAGAAGATCGTCATTGAACGGACCAGTGATACCTGCGTGGTTATGAGCTGGAGGGGAAATACTGGACACACACACGGACACACACGCGTCTCAGAGCAAGGTCGATGTCATCACAATGGATTAATGTCTAAGGAGCTGCAGGGAGAGTATAGTGGAACCGGCTACACTTACCACTCTGTCAGAGTGAGGCGGGGAGAAAGTGAGATAGAAAGAGGATGGGAAGGGAGGATTAACAGCGTCTACGGGCCGCCGCTCGTTCAAAGCCCATCGTGTGATGTGGACACGTTAAACCTGACAGGAATTCCACTCACTTTTTCTGAACAGCACGCGAAAAACAGAATCATGAGGAAAAATGCTACAGTCAGCTGAGCTTGAGGTCTTTTCTTCCATTTCCCCTCAACCACTCAGTTCCCCTCTCTTCTCCTCTCGGACACACTTCCTTAAAAAGTTAACCAGCAGTCATTGTTGAAAGAAAGCAGAAGTAAAGTGAATGCAAGTAGGAAGTAAGGGGGATGATTCAAGACTGTACAGTAGCGTGTGTGTGTGTGTGTGTGTGTGTGCGTGCGTGCACACTTCTGAAATGCTGATAGTTAATAAAATAGATTGGTCAAAAACAACATATGAATTATAAAACCATAACAATCACGTTTCATTTCTCGTGAGAAAGGAAACTATTCAAATAATGAACCCCTTGAAAACTTTCTCAAAACTCGGAGCTGTCAGCTCACCGTCAAAAGAGGAACTAAACTTTATCTTTGTCAGATCACGTCATAACTGAACAGGTAAATAGGGGAAAAAAAGCACAAAAGGAAAAACACAAACAGTTGAAAATGAAGATGAGTCGTCAGTAACACACTTGTTCACTCAGAGGGGAACAATGCTGAATTTCCCATTTCTTAGGTAATGAAGGCCTTTTGCTTCCCTCTCATAATAATTATCAACCACTTCACCTTATTCAGCTGGGGCAACAAACCATCACCAGAGAAATATTTAAGTCTATTTCATAAGGAACTTGACCAAATATTGCGTCTTATCAATGAAAAAAGGAAATGTCTCATTCGTGGTTTTTCTCTGGAGCAAAGATGATTTTATCTGACGTCCAACGTGTGTTTTAACAGAACCAGAGGTGATGCAGGGGATGACAACTTTGTCACAAACCCTATTCTTTTAAGTTGTAGAGCAATAAAACTTATTTCATGTAGATGTCAGTAAAAATAGACAGTTTCAAACGATGCTTAGGAACGCAAACTGTTTTTACTGTCCGTCTCAGAGGGGCGTCTTCCGAGGAGGACGGGGGCACCAAACGTCAAAGCAGGTCAGATGAGGTGAAAACACATGCTCTTAATAACCAATGTTCCTCACTCCCAAGGTAAGAGTGTTAGAGAATTAAATAATAGACTGTTGTGGAAAGGTCCTCCAGACAATAAACTATTGGAATCTCTATTTAAATTAGGTCAGGTCATGGTCAGTAACGTATGTGTTTTTGTCACGATTAGAAAACGCAATATAACCTCCTGGATGTTTACGAATTATGATGACATGGTGAGAAAGTAAATAAACAGAGGTTCAGGAAAAAAAACCAAAAAAAAAACAGTGTAACAACCTGCGACAGTATGTTCCACACCCGTGTTATTTGGGTGTGAATGTGTGCACTTTAAAAACATGTTTCCCTCCTTCTTTTACACACAGAGACACACACACACACACACACACACACACACACACGGTCACAGCAGACCCCCTGCTAGCTTTCTGGCAAACAGTCATAAATCTGTCATCAGAAATGAAGCCATCGCCAGAGCTGACCCTGTCTGGATAAACAGCAATACATAACAAGGGCAGGAGAGACACACACTCACTAACCTCTAAGTGAGACCAAGAGCGCTTGTGTGTGTGTGTGTGTGTGTGTGTGTGTGTGTATAAAGTAAAAGAAGGAGGGAAGAATGTGATCTATTAATATAAGTGTGTCAAAAATATTGGGTTCTGCCGATCGGAAAAAGACAACAGAATTTGATAGTCCTTGTCTTTTGATTATGAACACACAACTTGACAAAAAAACAAATAATGATGAGAAACACAAGAGAAAGACCACGATGCCAGTGGTCAGGTAGCAGTCAGAGGAGGCGGAGGCAGTTCATCAGCAGGATCCTACCCCCCCTGCTGGCTGTTGGGGTGTACAACACTCACTGATGAGACCCTTCACACACAGATGAAGTCAGTCCAGCTCCTGCTTTTCATCCCCAGCAATTAAAACCACGTGGGATCTTTAGCGCTTCAATATTTTTAAATTATTTGTGTGAGCTGAATGTAAATGCAACCTTAATGTGATTCAAAGTGTACCAAAGTGATTTATATGTTGCGATATTACCACAAATACATCAGGTTTCATTAACTGCAGCGATTCCCATCAAACACAGCCACTGTGTGTCACGACACTTGTACTTGAATCAGTCTTCAAATCCAACGACAACTTTATTATCCAGAGATGAAGCTGTTTGTTGATACCCAGTAACATTTTTTAATGTTAATTAATGATTTATATAATTTGTCATATTAAGAACCAAAAGGAATCTTAATGCCTCGCACCTGAATATGTGTTTGATTCTCCCTTTCACATCATTCTAAAGTGAATCCTGTACCTTCCAGCTGTTGCTCAAATAAAACTTAACACTTGAAGAAAGTGTTAAAAATACCCACTGGGTACAATTATCATTGTTTGAAGTCAAACATTTTTACTATTACTGATGCTTGACAATTTTTTTCAAATCAGTCTTTAAAAACATTTTTTTCACACGAGCTTCTTTTTCTTCTATCCACACACTATATGATGTGTAAAACTCTTTTGCGGCCCGTATTAACTGCTGTATTAATTACTCAGTTACTTAAGTGGCAAACATATGCAGTTAGCATTAGCATTCAGGTTTACGCTACATCATGCATAACACTCTCTGAGCAAAGCGTTTTCCCTGTCTTCAGATTATCTACTGCTGGCTGTTATTTGCCCATTATTGGGCCTTTAAACAAGCTGTTGCTAAGGGAATCAAAACACACACTTTGAATATTAGATAAAGCAGTTATTCCTTTCAGATTTATTACAAGAGTAGTATACTGTATGTTCTAATCCCAAGGAGGATTTAAGTGGCATTTGACCTTCCTGGCTTGAGAGAGCAAATGAATGAGTGACAATATAAATATGACAGTGAATGGGTTGGAGGGTCACCAGGTACGTCCCAGAGTTTTCCCAGCGCTCTTATCCATCCTGAATATTTAACAATTAAACACATCGTGCATAATCCATCCAACAGCACAGATGTGGAGCCTTCACATTAAGCAAACAAATCTGCCTATATATATCAAATTTATGACCACATACACACACGACACAAAAGCACACACATGTAAACACACACGTACAAAAGTGCTAAGTAGGGACATGGAGCTGAAGTGTAGCTGTAGTTTGTTTTAGGCAGCTTGTAAACAGCATGCCGGGGCTGCCACAAGCGTCCTGATGGAAACAAATGGGGTTACTGCACGACTGCTGCCCAACAGCGCCCTCTACAGGACAAGAGACCCTATGAACATCAACTACAGTCAAGAAAAACCCACAAATCCATCTCTGCATTCCAGACCCCCCACATAAACCCCAATCCTAAAACATAATACTTATTATTTTTAGGCTGACGCTAGTTCAATGCATCAAATGTTTGTGTCTGATACCAAAAATAGTGCTTCATAAATAAAGAAGTAACTCAATAGTCTGAACTTTGGTTTCTATGGAGGTTTTTTTCTAAACTGGGGTTACAGTTAGTTGCTTCCTCTTACTTTTGCCATTATACAACATATAATTCTTAAAAAAACTCACTGAAAAGTAATAAATAATGCTGGTTAACATGTTTTTTAAAACGTGTTTAGTGTCATTAAAAAAATGACACTAAAAATCAAAGTGTGCCAAAACGCCCATCAGATGGCTATGATGTCATGAAGCTCCTGATGGTCCTTGTTGTGCAGTTCTTTACGTGCTACATCAGATTCATAAAGCGTATATACAGGATGAGGTGACTTTTAATTAAATTCTCATGGTCTTGTGAAATTTCAGCCCGAGCACAAAGCAGCAGAACACTTTTCTGCTGTAAAATTGCATAAAGATTGTACTGAAAGTGAGAACATCAAATACTGATGCGATAATAAAAAAAAAATTGACTTCCCACATCTGGTAGCCTCAGATGATACATTTCCACTTCAAGATGTCTGTGTAGGTCATGGTTATCCAAATTTGTTTAAAGTCCAAATCCATTGGACTTTAAGAAAGTTTCTTGAAGACGTTTCGCCTCTCATTCAAGGGGCTTCTTCTACTGAAGAAGACTCTTGAATGACAGGTGAAACATCTTGAATAGTGACATGAACAACTTTGGATTTCCACCTCAAGTTTTCAAAAGCTCTGCACCGTCCCCTCACAATCAGTTTTTAAATAAGTACCTCTAATGTGTTGGTCTCACCTGGTCCACAGTACATATTGGCAACGGCTTCTTTGTCACACGACTCCTCCACATCACTCCAGCTGCTAAAGTAGGTAAGCTGAACATGACCTGAGGAGACAAGAACAGACACCAAGCGTTCATCTCATGCTCTAAGTGTAAAACATTCATCTCATCCTTGCCTCTCGTCATGACGTTTCCTCCCCTTTAGAGCGCTTCCTTCCCCTGCCTCTCTAAATCCCTCTGCAGGCTTTTGAAGCACACAGCGCCTTCGATCACTCCTGTTTAGCGGCTACCCGTTAACGCTATCATTAGAACTAATGGTGTCATTAGGTAGCCGTGGCCATTAGCCTGGGCTAGCCAGACTGATGCACCACACTACGCCGTTGATGGACCCTTTAGAACAATAATTACCACCAGGGAGACGAAAACAGCCACTCAGCTAATTAGATGCTTGTTGATAACGAGGTAGAGAGAGATTATTGTAGGATGACCCCAAAAAAAAAAAAAGAAGTTGAGGGGGAATCTGTGACCTGGTAAAACAACACTTGTGTCTCTGGGAGAGACTGCATCGTAGTAAATAGACTATATCATGATTGACCGTCACGACAGTCCACAAGTCAAACACTATCTGGGAAGCAGAGACCTTGACTTCATACAAACACTGTGTCCTTAGAATGCAACTAGAGAGGGACGTAGTGTTACGCTCACTGTGTGGGAAATATGAGCAAAGAGTCTCCAGGATTTGTTGAACTATTTATAGTAAATACACATGAATTCTCTGACGTGTTTGTTTCAATTGTTGTTGTTTTGTTGAGAGATCACAAGAGTGACCTGACACTTTTGTTTTCTTCCCTTTGTGCAGGTTTTGGCTCAATCTTTGTTTCATAATACAGTAATCCCTCGATTGTTCGTGCTTCAAGGCTTCATTACATCGCAAATTTTTAGCAGGTAGTCACGTGATACCGTACGCACATGCTATTGGCTGACAGCATCTCTGTGTGTACTGCGTTCCAACTCACGGTTCCTTCTGCGACTTTTCTTTACTACAAAAGTGCTTTAAAGAGTTTATAAGAGTGTGGGAAAAGGTAATACAGATACAGTATAAGGTGGTTTTGATGTCAGTATGGGGAGGGTTCATAAACGTTTAAATTACTGTAAATAATAAAATAATCGTAAATAACAAAATATATCACAGAATTTAGTTTTTCATTCCCTGGAACGCATTACTGTTGCTCAGATATTGTTCTAAATTTGATCTAGGTAGCTCACCATCATCTCTTAGAGATATAGTATTGATGAGTCTTGAGATGCAAATATTTGAATTTCTGTGGGCCTCCCTGTGCACAAAGTTTGGAAAAACTACAAGCCTCAGATCACAAAAATAAAACACCCTCAAAGAAACCTTCATTTACAGCATTGTGCGATGGGAAACGTGGCAATGATGATAGAGGCCTAACCTTGATGGTCGAGCAGGATATTGTTGGGATTTAGGTCACGACAAACGATGCCTTCCTGGTGCAGAGAATCCAGGGCCATCACCATCTCTGCAGCCCAGCAGCGGACAAACTCCTCCGGGATACGAGCTTGGGATGCAGCCAGTGACAGCTCATCCAGCTCTGCAAACAGTTGTGATACTTCTTTATCAAATTTGCTGCCATCTGTATTACTAATAACTCCTGATGATTCACCATCAAGACCTAATAACTGCTCAACCAGGCCACAGGCCTCATTCCCGTTTGCGGCTGAGGTAGATGCTGCACTGGTGCCACTGATTTGCCGAACCAAGTCTGCGTTGAGTCCTGGACCGCTCTCTACTTTCTCGTTAAGCGAGCCAGTTACTGGAAGGTCGTGAGGAGGGTTATTATTTTGGCAAGCAGAGAAAACCATCATGTTGTCAGAGATCTCTTTCCCAAATGCTGAGCTGGAGTCATCCCAGACTGAGTTAATAGGAGCAAAGAACGTGACACCAGTGTCACCAACGGCAGAGGCTGTAGACAAAGACGGCAGATCCTGCTCCGATAGCTGCTCCTCAGCTTCCTCGGGCTGGTTGGGAAGCTGTAAAACATCAGGCTGGATAAACTTTTGAGGGCAAGCTGCAGTCTCCAGGCCCGGACACTCTCCTGTCTCTAGTTCTTCCTGTAAAGAGTGGACAGTCCCACTCATCACAGGAAGGTTGACCAAAAGGTCTGGAGGGTGACCCTCATCCTCAAACAGTGCCTCTTCAAATGAGATGACCGGGACAGACTCATTGGAGTCTTTATCACTACAATCCAAGCCCCAAACATCTGAGCTGAGGCCTTTGACCTCCTGAGCCAGCTCTGGCTGATCCTCGGGGACATCTGAACCCATGTGAGAAGCAGAAAAATGTGGGACCTGCTTGTGAGACGGGAATTGCTCTCCTGGGTCGAGACAAGTCGCTTCGCTCGCACTATCTTTGCTGTCAATTCGGAAAAACTCCATCGGCGTGTGCTTGGACTGATCCAAAGACAGGATCCCAGCGGGAGAGGCCAGCGGACTGAAGACCTCACTCTGATCCTGTCCCTCGCTGTGGTATTGCTCATTTTCAAGTTCCTGAGAGCTGAGAGGTGAAGAGAGGCTGTCATTGCTAAGCTGTGATCGGCTACGGGAGGAAGTGGTGGTTGTTGCGATTGGCACTTCCAGTGACAGCATATCCTGTTCACTCTTCTCTCCCTCTTCTTCCAAAGCGTCTGGTTCTACCTTCTCTTGCTCATATTCGTTGCAAAGCGTCAAATAGCTGTTGGTGCACTCATCTTCAGAAGCTCCAGAATCTGACTGAGTGCCGGTCTGTTCAATAATTTGCGGAAATAAAAGGCCTTTCTGAGATGTTATGAGGTTCTCCTCTTCCTTCTGCAGTGCTGAGACAGAATCTGAATAGGCAGCTGTTCCAGAACCAGAACTGGTAGAACCTACATCCAGCTGTGTTACAGCATGTAAAGGAGAGTGCACTGCTACTGTGTGGCTCTTCTGCAGGAAAGGTATGTCGAAGCTCTCCTCCAAGCTGGAATCATGAAGGTACTTTCCAATGTGAGACCACAGCTTCCCGCCTAGAGGTGAAGGAAACGAGTGTTAGAGACAAAAGAGACAGGGTGGGGTTCCCTCCTACAGTTATAAAAGGGTAGTAATAAAACAAATGAATTAGAGTAACTTCTGGAACATTTCCACAGCAGGAACCTTTCCACAAATGTTTTAGGAAGTCAGAAAATTCAGCTGCGTTTCAACCTGTGGAACCTTGCTCTAAATTTAGTATCCAGACCATAATGTAGTTTCCATCACCCAAAAAAGTTCCTGGCCCACACACAGCAGCTGCTGAAGTTGTTTGCTGGCCAACAATGTGTTTTAAGGCTGATAAAATTGTGTGTATACCTTTCATTATGCATGATCCGCCTGTAGGGATTTAGAGGTAAAGATTTAAACAAGTCATCCAAAATTGACCTGTCCAGGACATCCCTTGAAACATCGCACAAGTCCAAGACAAACTGACGCAAAAGTCTCCTAAGTTCCCATGTGCCTATCTGAAACAGACTGACAGAACCGATTATGAGAGGCACACCTTTTTGAGGCCCATGATCTGGATTTCACTGACTTCTGTCCAGTGTTCTTTTCACACATAACAGCCTGTCCTGCAGAGATGTACAGACTGACAAGGATAACCCCAAAAGGCTCCTTTGGTGGAGCATAAAACTGTATTCAAAAACAATCACCAAATAATTAATGTAGGCACAGGTTCCCTCCAGAGGTGCCTTGAGTCAAATAAGGGCCTCGTAATTGTGGTTTAATTATGCTTTAGTGCTACACATTACCAGAGTCATTTGTAAGTGATTTAAGCACCAGTTGCCGTAAAGACAATTTAGGGCCTTTGGAGCCTTTAAGGAGTCTGGAGGTTCCTGCCTGGTTGTCTACCTAGACGTCTGGGTTATTGAGCTTCATCACTCAGAAACAGGTATCTCAGATTCCTGCCAACAAAAACAAGCTCTCAGGGTCTCCCTTGTTATATCCTCATTAGTTTGTAATTGACTACGTCTAACCAAGGCAAACAAAAACAGTTATAACTGAACCCAATTTAGCTTAATAGGGTTTGGGATGTATGTGCCTCTTAGGTCAACTCTTTCTCACGCACACACACGCACACACATACACACACAGTCCTTTAGTGTGAGCAATTTTAAGTCAGCATCTGTTGCGTGTGATGAGGATGGATAGGGAGTTGACGGTGATGATAATGATAGCGGGGCAGCTCGATGGCTTAGAAAGTAAAACCATCCACATGTTGTTTTGTCCATGGTCACTCAGGTCGCTGCCTCCCTCCGTCTGCCCGACTGTCCTCATCCAACCCATCAGCTGCTAACAGCATGCTATAAAAGAAGAAGCAACCCTGGACTTTCTGAATTACAGAACAGGGACCTAAGTCTATTGAAATAATGCCTTTTCCAGCATTTGATTGGCTTTATTAGATCATGTTGAACAGCCCTGTATCATATTCAATACTACCCACTAATATTACCACAGGGTGGTTTTTAGAAGGCACCAGATTGAACAGGTTACAGGGCATTAAAAATACGGCTGTATTTCATTGAACGCACTCACCCACTCACACACATCCCAGAGTAAGTGGAAAGTAAGAAGGCCCAGGTGTTGGCATAGCTAATGAAGTATGGCGCCACCTGGTATTCAGAATAATGACCTGTGACACACACCCATCTCTATCAAACATCTGCGTGGAACAAGGGCAGAGAGTGTGGTGGGAACTATCAGACAAAAGAGGACAAAGAGTGTCGAAGGTAAAGCAGACAATAGGGAAGATGAAACTGATGAGTATGATGTGAGTCTGACCCTCGGCATACTGCAGCAACAGGAAAACGGTGTCTTCAGACACGATGAACTTCCTCAGCTGGACCATGTGGGGAACGGACTGAGGGACGATCGTCCTCTTAGTCAGTCCAGCGTCGCTGCTCTTCCTCAGACCCTGCAATAATAAGGGAGATAATGATGAGCGTCAAGGACGCGTAAGCAAAGAACAATATTGGACTTGAGGATAAGGAAGAAAAAAGATGAGTTCATGTGTATAAATAGGGGCTGAGAGCAGGAGACAAAAGGTGAGCATTTACTTGTGTGTAGAATAAATGACCAAAAAAAAAAGTGTGGCAAAGGAGAAACCTCTCATTACAGAGGTGCCAACTATTCCCCATGGCAACCCAAAGTCACTGGATTCATCAAGCCACATACAGTATGTGACTTTAGCAGAGTCCCACAAATCTATCAGCGGCAAACTATAAAGTTCACATTGGCCGCTAGAGTGGGTAGGCAGGGGAATATGTGTGTGTGTGTGTGTGTGTCTACTGGTCTGTGCCTGAGTTGTGCGTTGGCATCTGGCACACGTCTCACACTTGAGAGCAAAGGAGCTGACAGGGACAGGCCCATTAGAATCAATTACACCTGACACACACACACACACAGACCTATGGAACACTTCACACAGTCAGGACAAGGATGCACGGTGCGCGCGCGCGCGCACACACACACACACACACACACACACACACACACACACAGACACACACACATCACACTTACTTTGAGGATGAACGTCTCTTGTGTTCTCTTGTCCATGACCAAAAGAACCTGTGATGGAAGACTGCCATTAATTGCCGGGTATGAATTACAGTCTAAAATGATGGAGTGGTTGTGTCCCACTGTGCAGTGTTTGTCAATGACAGGGTCAGAGCACACACAAGGGTCACTGCAAGATAAATGCAGGCTTCTAAATTACATGAGAAAAATTGGCATTAGCACTTCAGATCATGCTGTGCTGACCAAACTGAGTTCCAGCGACAGAACAACGACTAAAAGAAACAGCGACAATCAAAACAGAAGGAGAAGAAAATCAAGAAGGATTTAAACATCTAGGTACTCCTTACATTTTATTATTTATTTACTGACTCAAACTTAAACACCTTTCCTTTTCAAAAATATCAGATAATTGTTACTTTGCTTTTACTGATTTTAGGAGTTTTAAAATTTTGAATTTCCTGCCATTCCTTTATTTTCTCTAATGGATAATCCTGCGTAAAATGACTTTTTTTTCAGTTTTTGAAAATAAGCTGGAGTTGAAACACTTTAATGCACAAAAAAGGATAAGGGATAAATTATCACACCACAGTTCAATCACATTAAGAGATGAGTGTTTGAAGCATGTGTTCTTTGACAGATACGTCTCTACGGAGATGATCAATGGTTCATACTGGACGTAGTGATTACTCACATAGGTTTGTCTTCATTCCACAGTAATTACTTTACCTTCTCTGTGTCTCCTTAATATCTCTTTTCCTCCATCTCTCTGACATCTTTATTGCTCTTTAGCATCTCTGACTGTGTCAGAGGACAGAGGAAGCATATGTGTGTGTGTGTGTGTGTGTGTGTGGATGTGTGTGACGGAGTGTGTGCGTATGCTTTGCGGGTGCGTTCTCTCCATGTGACCCTGGCGGGGACCAAACAGGTGCAGGCTAAATGGATATGAATGGAGCTGTGAGTAAACAGAGTGGCAGTGCTAGCCAGTGCACTAATATAATTAAGACACAAACATCAGGGAAGGGGGAGGTGGAGAAGAGGGGCAGTAGGGTGAGGAGATCTCTCCATCTGTCCCCTCTGTCCTCATTAAAAACAAAGAGCAGGAGCAGGAAGAGAGTAGAAAGAGGAGAGGAAAGACACGTCGCGTCAGGACCGAGTAGTTCCCACTCGTTTTTATTTTTCGGTGTGTCTGATTTGTTTCGTACATACTGTGTATTATTTTGCCTGCACCTCTGTGCTGAAACACATGTTGGTATTGTGTCAACATTTTCCTTGGGGTTTTGTGTGTGTGGAGGACAAGCATCATTGATTCAATGTTGTGTGCTGCTCTCTAAGCTGCTTGCCAAGTCATTTCATGGCTGAGTGGAGAAGTTGCTTCGCCGGCAGCTGGTTGAGAGGACCAGGAACCTAAACTGACCTTGTGGTAGTCATAACTGACGCTAAACATACACACTCAGCCCTTAACGTACCATCCAGAAAATCTATTACATTTTATTACCTCAGATAAAATGAGATGGTCTACGAAGAAAGGACACAAGGAGGAGAAATTTGAAGATGGATGCCATCTGCATTCATCTGGGCTGATGCGATTATTAAATAAATCAGAATTCTTCAGACCCACAAGAAATGATTTTAGGGAATTCTTTGACCTCATGGATTCTTTTCTGTTATATTTGTAATAATATTTCAGAGCCAAATTACGCAAAAGTGAAGGAATGTCTTTTAACTGATCAATTTCTGTCCTCCATCCTCAAAATAACAAAGTAGACATTGTGACTCTGAGTGAATCACTATTTAAGAAAACACACACATGTCTGCCAGCTGCAGGACAGTCAACTAACCTTATCGATAACTCCCAACACTCTGTAAGTTCTCAGCTCCTCGGAGGGACTCTGCTGGCCCCCCCTGCTGGTGGTCGCGCAGCACTGCTCCCTAAAACCCTGGAGGGAACGGTTCAGTCCTGTTCATTAAATACCCCGACATCAGTCAGACATAGCATGAACTGAAAAACAGAGGCGCTTATTTAATACCGCAACATCTGATTGTATAGTCAACTACAGTACATAAATATAACCTGCAAATATAAAATTAAATTTTGGGTGGACAGTTATCAAATCTCCTTAGTTTTGATTTTTTAAATACAGACTTGTGGTGATTTCAGTGGCACTAAAAGCAAACGGCTCTAATAGTTCACTTCAAATACTTAAAAAATAAAATAAATAACATAAAAAAATAACAGACTAACCGACCAGTGGAAATTTCCTCCCACTCACCACAGTCTGTGTTGACCCTTGACCCATGCTGTTTCTCAGATACTGACTGGATATCTGTTCTGCACGCATCAGATACTCTGCAGTCTTCTTCTTCACTGCCTCTCGGCGTGTGGGACTTGGTTCTCCTGGAAAGTAGTGGGTGAGACGGCTCATCCAAATTTATCTTTGATTGACAAGTTGAATTCAAAAATTTTTTAAATAAAGTTTCAGTTACACACTTCTCTTCTGTCCGTGTAAACAGAGTAAAAGCAGAATCATTTTAGCTCCTGTCTTTCTAAGCCAATTAGTTTGATGCATTTTCAAAAATTTCTGAAGGTTATCTTCCACTGTAGATTCTGATTACGCTATCATTGCCAACACGACTTTCACTAAAGGAATATGTGGTTATTCTATGGGAATGGCCAGTCAAACACCCCTAGAGTATCTCTGAACCATAAGAGATTTTATTTTTATCAGTGAAATAATTTGCCGCAAACAAAACAACCACCAAAAAAAATTTCCTACAATGAATTAAACAGCCTAAAACTTTGGCAGAGAAAAAAAAATCATATCATTGTGATACAATAAATAAGTTGCTTCACTACTGCAATCTTTTAACAGCAAACGACAGTGCATCTGCACCTGAATAACTGTCTCACTTTAAAAACTTTGTGGAACCAGAGTAACTTTTGCATAGGTCAGCACCAAAAGACCTGAAAACAAACCTTCAGTGTATATTTTGTCTTAAGGGGACATAGGTTGAGACCAGCCCTCTCACAAACTGACCTTGTACTCCTTGCAGTAGCAGGTCCACTCCGCTGCTATAGTAAGTGAAAGCTGCCTGGAAGTCTTGCTCTTTTTCCTTCTGTAGAGCCAAACAGATCAGACCACTGGCTCTATCCAGGTAGTCCGAGTTGACGTCTTTCGGGTTGCCGGTATTGGTTTTGGTCAGACCGCCAGTGAAGAGTGGTGATCGGCCTGGCCAGCTGACCTCAGGGTTAGGAACTGAGAAAGCAGGGACTGGGGCGGGAGATGGGGTGCGGCGTTCATGTAAAGACGACAAGCAAGGACTGTAGTTGCTGCTAATGTTTGTGGCTCCCCCTTGTGGCTGATTTGGGGACGTGTGGCCTGAAGCCATGCCATCATCCAAGCCAGTCAATGAATCTGTATCCACAGCCAGAGAGGTCAGATCGCTGTCACTGGATGGGCCTGGGGAAGAAAATAGCGCAAAACAGGCAGATAAATATATACAGATATGATAACAAGTCTGTATCTGAACTTAAATACTACAATTAAGTTGGGCTTCAAAATGAGTGGAAGTTATCTATACTCATAAAGCAACTTCACCTCCATACTCCGATGTGATAGTCAAATCTTCTGCACCACTGAGGTCTCTTTGAACTGAAAAACATTCAAACATCTCTGAGCCAGCATCAATTTATCATCAATAATTTTATTTTTTTCTGTAAATTGAGACAATTGATTCCGAGGACGAGTTAATGTGTGTAACGTTACCATCAGAGCTACAGTCTGACAAACTGTCTGCAAGAAAGTCAGAAAAGGGCTCCGCTGGTCCGATGAGCTCCGAGCCGTCGTGGACTTCACCTCCCTTAAAAAGAATTAAAAACATAGAAGTCATGTTCTCTCTGGGATTCTGTTTGTGTTTTCTCATGTTTATGCATGGGTACCTGAAAGAAATCTTGGATGTGCTGACTGTTGAAGAGAGCAGGGATATTAGCGGAGAACTGCAACAGGTCCTCAGAGCACTGTCTTCTCTCTTCTATTACCGAGTCATCAAAACGACCTGCACGAACACACAGCGATGAAATGATGCTCACAAACAGCGAGGCTGCCTTTAATTGATATCACCAAGTACGAGTAATGCTCTCAGATTGAGAAGCCTCAGAGGCTTCTTGATTTCTCCAGTCATTTCAAAGGGCAAAGATTAATAGTGCTGTGCTGCAGTGTGTTGGATTAGCTCAAAAGCAAGCACTAAAATTCTTTAACAGAGAAAATATTCAACATGGGAAAGCAGAGGGTAAATTTCTTACCGAAGACTTTGGCTCTGGCAAAGGGTGGAAACAGCTCCGACTGGCAACAGACTTTCTTGTGAAGCTGCCAGAGATTTTGATGCAGCTTCCGGAAATCACTGTATCTCTTCCACACTATTATCTAGAAAAAAAGAGGATAGAAGCATTTCCAACAGGGTGGATCCAGCAGAGGAATTGGACATTCAAAATCTGGAATCAAAAATTTGTGAACCTTTACATAGATATCTAGGGTGATAAATCAAAATAAAATGCCCCGATAGCGGGTTGCTACTCCTGTTTGGAAAAACATTTACCAGCCTGCAGCTGTGAGAAAATCTGGGATAGGTACCACTCCCAAACAATAGAACAATTCAGTATTACAGATGTGTGTTTCCAAGAAAAATTGTTTTACTCTTTAACTAATCAAATGCACAGCAGTAATCAACATCATGCGCGTTAAATTAGCACTGGTTCCTGGATAGACTGCATTCCTCAGTGTGTGTCAAATGTAAGACAGCCAGCTTGTCTGTTTTTATGTGTGTTCATACATACATAATGTCACAGAGAAATAGTCACATATTATGTGTGTAAAATATTTTAAAAGACAAAATAACTGTTCCAGGTGAAGATACAGTTACAGGCACTCTTCTCTGAACATTCAGTCTTTGGATCCCGTTCAGAGTCTGACTACTGACAAATTGTGAACATGGAATGCAAAAAATCTTCAGCACATAAACAAGTGCAGACATCTAGTGAAGCAAGTCTCCTGATGTTGACTTGTAGGTCTTTATACAGATCGCACAGCCTCTAAATATTTTTTTTATATGGTACTGTGATACTGGAAAGACAAATGTGTTATTAGATTTATCTTGTAATTTTCAAACCAATTTTCTCTGAAAATATAAAGGAACAATTATTCATCTCTTGCAGGGATATTCTTTGTCCAATCACAAACAGCATTAAAATATTTCTTACCTCTTGGACGTCCTCCGGGTTCTTCCTGGAGATTATCTGTGTGGAAAATGTAGACGTGAATACAGAGCAGTGTCAGCGGTCAGTTTGTGAGGCTGGCACAAGTATGAACAATGAGTTTTCTGTTGTCAATGACAGAAATCTTGAGTGTGAGGAGGAGACATCACCAACAGTCATCATTTTCAGCAGGATGGCAGGGGGAGAGAGAAACTCTAACCTACTGAACCAGGAGAGTGTTGCATTATGGGATATGTTAACTAATTTCATCAACTGACTTACAGTATTCTTCTGTACCAACATCTTATATAGATGTAAATGAAAAGTGGCTTTATTTGCAAAACTGTAAAGGACTTCTGGTTTCATTTTTATTTCTCACATTTGGCAGCTTTTTCCTCTCTCGGGAACAAATACAATGATTAAGATACGGAGGTGCATTGCTGAAAAACCAGTGATCCAAGTTCCAATGTATGTATAATACATTTACTGGTAAATATGCTATTTTCAGCTGCTTCCAACAAGAAATCAATAGATATTATTTCCCCTCCCAAACAAAAAAAGATTTTACTGATTGCTGGAGTTCTTGTAAGAAAAATCTGATTCAACATTCAAGGATTACCATGATCTCGATTAATGAGAATTGACATAAACATGTGGGCTACTGGAGTCTAAAAATTATTGAACCCAATTATACAGAACATCCCTGTAGTCAGTAGCGTTCCATTTTATGACTGCAAACATGCTGCAAAGCCAGATACTGAGGACTCTTAGCCCATTCCTCATGGGCAAACACCTTTAAGTCTGTAATACAAAATTCTGGCATAACATAGTACAACCACTTTCTTAAAATCTCACCTGAGATTTTAGACACTGTAAGATTCAGGCAGGGCAACTTTGAGAGCCTTAAGAACATTCTGAAACTGAGGTGTGCTCAGAGGTCTGCAAGAGATGACTGCACCACTCCATATCTTATGAAGAGGATTTTCAGAATAATGGAGTGGCCTCTTCTTGTGCTTGTGGGTCAGCAGAGGTGTACCTATTTGGATTTGGGCATGTTATGTAAAATTAAATGTTTACAGGAAATACTTTGGAAATCTATTATCAAAATAAATCTATGAAGGCCTGCCAGAGCTTTACTAACCTCTAATCTGGAAATGTGTGCTCCTAAACAGGATGCTACTCAGGGATTTGCATCACTTTGATAATGTAGCAGTCATTATAAATAGCACATTGCAGTGAATGTGGGAGGAAACTAATGGCTGTTGTATTATTTAAAGCGTTTTAGTGAGATTTTGTTATTGCAAACAGCTGATAAATATTTTTTAACATTAAGCAGACATAGAAAGGAGTCGACTCATTTTATTTAAGTGCATTTCAAGTTCTTGCAGGTCAGGTCAGTTTATTGTTTCAAAGCATTTGTCTGGGAAATTTATCTTAAAATGGCATAAAAGAAAACATGACCAAAAGGACTCTGGCCAATTTTGGAGAGAGGACAGATTTAATTTTGCTATACAATACTGAAAACTATCTTAATATTCGTCCATCCTAACGTTACATGTACATTTGCGTTAGCTGGTTAGCCTTTACCAGGTTAAAATCGCTTGGATTAAATCCGTCTGTTTATGGTTAATATTGCTGAAGTTGACAACTAGTCAATCTATCTACCCTGAATAAAAAATAATGTACGGTAAAAAAAATCTAAATACTTATATTAATAACATTAGTGCTGTTAACAGTTACCAGCTAATCATCAATAGCGTTTTAATAGCGTTGCTTGTGTTTGTATCACATTAGCTTGAACAGCAGCCCTCAGGCTTTAGCTAGCTATAGCTAACAACAAAACGATTTAGCCTGGATGCTAGCGAGCCTAGCCTCCGTTCACTTACCCTAGCGGTGACTTTGTACACAGTATAACCTTTCGGGTGTCTTTTCGGATCCGTGACAGTATAAAACCGAGCAAGTTCTCCTCTGTCCCGCTGCGATATCATTCTGATAGTGACAACATTGCCAAAGTTATCAGCATTCTAGCCGTCCACATTCATTCCCTGACAGAGCGGTGACAAGCCAACTCTCGCGAGATGAAGAAGACAACCACACAACAGAGCGGTCACAGGCCAACTCTCGCGAGATGAAGAAGACAACCACACAACAGAGCGGTCACAGGCCAACTCTCGCGAGATGAAGAAGACAACCGCAAACTTCAGAAAACAGCAGTCCGACCGCAAACAGCATGAACATACTGTAGTTTCGATCTAAGCGCTTAACGTGTTAAAAAAGAAACCCACTCGGAATTTAAGGAGCGGTATTTTATGTTAGTTAACTTTTTTTCTTTGTTTGTACTTTCACTGATGTTGACAATTTGGTTAATATTTTATATTTTCGTTGACACTGATGTTCAGTAATTCAAAAAGCAAATGGTAATACAGTATAATCATGTAGCTCATACATCCCGATATAAAATAAAAGATTATAAATCTTAAGCTTTTTATGTCTTCAGAAGAATAAATAACACTACTCTCAATACACAAAGTCAATGTCTTTATTAGTTCTGAAATAGCCAGCAACAATAGAACATAGTTAGGCTACATATTTCACAAAAGACTGGTTTTTCTGTATTGAAAGGTGGAGTGAGAGCAAATTAAAAGGGAAAAAAAGCGTTGAAGAGTATAGATTTAAAATATGAGGTACTTTGACAATTTTTTCTACAATTGTACAGGACAAAAAAAACAACATTTTTTCAGAAAGAAACAAAGTTATCTTGGTGAAAGCATTCCAAATGCATTCCAATGTAAATGATTGAGTCTGACAATTTATACACAGCAAAAAGGTTTGTGTTTCATGTAAAAAATAGAGAAAAGTACATGTGTGTTAAGCATTCCATATGCATTGAATGAACTCATATTACACACAGTTAAATGATAAAATTGGCCTAAATTCTACGAAGGTATATTTTGATCAATGGTACAGTATACAGTGGGGATACAAGTGTTCAATTTTCAAATTAATGAAATTTAAACTGTATATACTACAGTAAATGTCTGTCTGAGCACCTATGACCTAGCATTAAATATGATATGATAAAGATATGCAATGAAGATTAAAAAAAAGTAAAGAACATAGCATACCACCTCTCCTAAAAAAGTAAAGAACACAGCATACCACCTCTCCTATAAATCTGAATATACAAAATTGGATGCAATGGGCATTTATTCATCTGTCCCTCTCCCTATCAAGATTGTGCTAATTGGACCTGCTTTTCAATCAAGTCACATGATTACGGTCCAGAGCAGCAAAAGTATCATTCCTGCTGTGTTTAAAATCCAGGAAGTGGCAGGTCTGCTCGATGCGTTGGGAGGGGGGTCACAGGTGACAGGAGCTATTTCCCTCATTGTCCTGATCTTTCCATCTTCATTAAATGACACATTGAACTGTAAATAAAATAACAAGTATAATGTATAATAATGTCTCTCTTAACAAAGCATGCATGACACTGAAAACAATACAATGAGACAGTCAGACACTGTGTTAAATAAAAAATATGATTTCTGACTCTGTCGTTAGATGAATGAGACATAAAATTTAAATTTAGTTAAAACATGCAGAGACACACATAAGTTCATAGTGATTGCTTTATGTGAACATAAGGGAGCAGAAGAAAAAAAAATGGGAAGAGTCATAAAGAGGAATTAAATTTTTTTACCAAACTGGATAAAATGATAGACAAAGAAAACCAAATTATCGTAATGAGAATTAAACCCAACATTTGAATATAAGACATTCGTGTGAGATCTTAAAAGTTTAGCTATTGTTAATTGGTTAGGTTTAAGGCTAGGGTTAGCTCCAGGTGAAAGAAATATTTGATTAACTATTAACGGTGAAAATGAAGATGAATAAAATGTTTTCATGGCAAAAATTGTCTGAGAAACAGACAGCGAGTGAAACAATGACTTAAGACATCTTAAATATCATTTAAATAAAACAGAAATATTAGTCAGACTTTCACTTACATTGGCATTAAGTGATTGTTGAAATTGTGGTACGGTCATCAACAAAGTCTCATATTTGTTAATGTCATCCTGTGTTAAAGTTGGGTTCCCCTCAAACATCCTGTCATAAAATAGCAAAGAGACATTAGAAGAGGTAAAAGGACACCCATGTATGAAACATTATGCTATTCTGTGATTGGCTGTCTCTAGTCTTACCAGTTGCTTTCGCTAATCAGTGGATTGTTTGTGTTTGGGTGGCTGAGGCAGGATGAGATCTCGATTGCTGGGTAGTAGAACAAGAAGGCCAAACACATCTCGTCATAACTTCCTAACCCTTGCTGAAGGAAGAAGTTGTGAAAACACGGCACACATTAAAAGCAAGGAAGACCATGTGGATAGATGAGTGTGATGGAATTAACTCTTATTTATGGTAAGTGTGTGCATTCTCTTGTCTAGTCGGTTTTATTACTGTTGAACAAGTTGAGTCATACTACACTATTTCAGAAGTAACATTTACTGTGATATTACCTCCACTGTGATAAATGATACAGGCCTTCATTTAAATTTGTCCATCAGGTCCATCCATCCATTTTCTATACCTGCTTCTTCCGCTGTTGCGCACACCGCGGGGCTCTGGAGCCTATCCCAGCTGACTGGGGGCATGAGGCAGGGTATACTCCAGGTGTGACACCAGTGCACCGCGGAGCCAAACGTAGGCAGACAACCACTCACACACACACTCACACCTACAGGCAATTTGAAGTCGGCCAATTCACTTAACGTGCATGTTTTTGGAGGTGGGAGGAAGACAAAGAACCCGGAGAGAACCCACGCAGACATGGGCAGAACATGCAAACTCCGCACAGAGTGGGACTCAAACCCGGAACTGCCTTGTTGTGTAGCGACAGCACGGTCGATGCTGTTTAGCCTACAGTGGCCCATATTAGTTAATTGTACAGCTACAGTAAGGAACTAACCAATCAGCCCACTTTATCCCAAATATACATTCACTGACCGGAAATATCCATCAGGTGTGAAGTTTAAACTCCACACTTGAATGATGGCTATTTCATTGAGCTTTTATATTTTTTATCACAGCATTAACTTTGATCTTTGAGCACATTTCTCAGTCAGCACTGATTTGGAGCAAATTAAATGTGTAATGACTCCAGGTCATACAGGATTACCCACCTTGGTGACTTTGGTGCGGTTGGCAGTGCTGTAGACGCACTCCACTAGAATCTCATCACCCTGTAATGGGGGATAAGTCATATGGCATTCTCATATTTAAGTAATGATATATTGTTTTAACAACCTAAACAGATATCACTAACAAGAACCGGCCTCGTAATAGTTGGGCATAATATGAGGCCTTGGAGGAAAGTGGGACCTACCTTCTTGATTGTCTTGACGGATCCCAAATTAAAAGCCTGTTGCAGTTCAAAATTGTAATTTTTATCCATAGCCATGAATTCAGTCATCTTTCCATTTCTACAGTGAGAGAAAATAGAAGGATAGACCAAAACACTAATAACCTAAACTCATTACGGTGATCTGTAGTTGCCAACAATTCATTACTGTTTTACATAAAAAAGCACAATCTCTTAATCAATTATTTTACTCTTAATTGTAAATACCAAATAAAAAACAATCCCTCTTTCTCACCTGAAGTGTCCAACTTTGATTTCTCTCCCAGCATAGTGAGTGTGCAACGCAACAGCAAATACATTAAGATCTGGCTGTGTATCCAAAAGCTGTTGGGTGAAAAATAAAGATACTGCATAAAATTTAAAGGGTTGTATCCTAACCTGTCTGTCACAACCACTGCTGGGGTTTGTTCAAACCGAAGTGATACAGACCTCAAACATTTGAGAGGTGTTGCACAGGCCAAAGGTTCGGAATCGCTCAACCTTTGGAGGAATCTTATACGGCAAAGAGAATCCTGGGATTAAACCAGTGGCCAAGATGCCTACATCATACTGCTGGACGCCTGATGACAGAGGGTGATAGTACAGTCTCATTCCTGAGCTGTCTATTGTATCTAAAGAATACAGAAAAGGAAATGTGAGCTCCAGCACTCTCTTATACAGTGTACAGCATTGTGATATGATGGCTCCATGCATACATATCACAGGCTTTTCAATTAAAGAGAGCAACTATCAGTTTTATACCAGTGTAAATCAACTTAAAGGGAATTAAAATGCTCGGAATGCAAAAACAAGTAACGTCAAACCGTCAAGGCCAGGAATATTACCATGGTGATGCCATCAAGGTATTGACTTGATCAATTTAAAAATATATGAAGGCAATTATATGTTGGAAACTAAATGTGATGTACTGTCTTCTGCTGCTTTCATTTGATCCACCCCTTGTGACTCCTGTGAGTTCATAATATTGCAATGCTGGTTTTATCCAAACTTTTTTGGTAGCACTTAAAGCAAAGAGCAATTACTGTATGTGTTTAAAACCCTCACAAAAACATTAAATTTTTAAGATGCATGTACCTGTCTTCACATTATTGTAGTGGATTTCCAGCCGGTAGAATACATCTCTAGTCTCACCTCCGACAGGGATACCCATATTTTCTGCTAACTCAAAATCCTGATATTTCAAGGACAAATTGCAGATCAGCTTCAGACACCTTGGCTGTCTTGGAGGTAATCAGAAAATCAGGGTTGAACACTTGAAGACCCCTAACCTCTCCTCCCACTGCCCAAGCAGCCACAACATAGAAGCAAGCAGCCCCGATCTTGCTCTTGGAGCAGTCCCCGTCGTACGGTTCTGTCACGAATGCGGGGCAGCGGTACAACAGCTGGTGATGAACGATGTCAGGGTGTTCAATCACTGGTTTAATCTGAGGCCAAGACAAAAGACAGTTCATACAACAGTACTGACACGGTTTAGATTAGATCTACTGTTCATATTTATTAAACAATTACTTACATGTCACATAGTACTATTCATTTAATAGTAAATGCATTTTTCATACTTTTACCTTTGAATTTAGTCAAAAGTTGATAGTAGTGTCAAGTCAAACATATTCAATGAATAATATTAAATGGTTGTTTTTGCTTTAAGATGACTGAGGAGTGATTGTGGTAGTATGAAAAAAGAAGGATTACCAAATATATGTGATGTTTTGTATTTAAGGCTGGAAGCTTCATGATCCTACAGTGATAGTAGGTCTCGAGAACGGGAACAGGAACCTGCAAAAGTGAACAAAATAAAACCTGTGTTCCCCTCAGTTTAAAAATATAAGATTTTGATTTTCAATTTCTTCCCTAAATAGTGAATAGTGAATCATTTTTGTCACAACTATATAATGTTTGTTTTTTTTACTTTGTCCATTGTAGCGCTTAAATATTTGTCGCTGTTTAAAGAAGCCCTTCTCCTGAAGTTCAGTAAGTTGACGTCCTTCGTGCCTCTAAGGCCCTGATGGTAAGAGATGCTGTCCGTTGTCCCATAGGCGTAAATCACTTTAATGGATTGAGCCTGAAAAAGATTTGAAAAAAAAAGTTTCACGAAAATATGATGCAGTACAAAAGCATGACAGAGCTTCTATTTAGGTCAAACAACATGGTGTGTTCCTGTGTTCCTAAAACTGGAGACATTCATGCTTTATTTTGAAAAACTAGTCTTTATTCAACTGACATAAATTCAATTGTTTTGCCTTCTCCTCTTCCCAACAACAAATGCCAGTCAGCTTTCCAAACACAAATAAGATGTGAGGTTTTCAATGTATAATAAAAATCTTGCATGCCAAGTTCTGCTGTTGTCATTGTCTCCATATGACTGTTACTGGATATGGCAGAAAAAGAATGGAACAAAAGAAACCATATGAGATTTACATGAATGCAAGCATGAAACTTGAGCTCCTCGTTCAGGTTAAAGTTCCATGGTGCTGAACAAACAACATTTAAGTGAATTGTAATTATTCAATGAGAAGGATCAGTTTCTAGGTGTGTTACCGTTAACATGGAAACAGTAACCGCCTCTGTGGGGTTCCATTTATTACACAAAATGTACTAATGAAACCAGAACCAATAAAGGCCTCTGAAAGGCAAATCATTCAGAAATCACCAAAACTGATTCAGTATTTGCCTCAAAAGTAGTAGATTTTAATCTATTAACAAATGAATTTGATGTTTTGCTTCTGCGATAAGAAGCAATAATAGAGTTTCATCTTTTTAGAATGAGAATTAGGAAGACAAAATATCTTACAGTGATAGAAAAATCTTGGGTATCACATGAAATGATGGATCTTTTAAATCTCAGCTTGGTTTGGCCATCACTTTCAGTTGCATCCAGAAGAGTGTAGCTCTGATGAGTGTCCTCCAAGGGCATAGAGTTTCCTGTGGCATAATAATCCTAACAAACACAAAGACCTGACTTTTATGAACGCAGAAGGATTATATGGATTAACATGGTGTTTGTGTTTGATGCTGAACTCTGGAAAACAAAATCAAATTATAGAACCATTGCATGAAATAAACATAAACCAATATACATATTTTTTAGTATCTTTTAAAGTCTTACTTTGAAGTAGCTTCCATCAGATCGAACGCCCCCCATGATGATGTCTGAGCCCTGCATGCCTCCGTTCGGACTGAAGCCCAAACCCACCCAGCCTGTTGTATTGACTACCAGTAAAATTGTAATGTTCTCGTGAAGCTCATCAAAGCCCCATTTAATGCAGACTAATTCGTTCTGGTCCAGGTACAACATGAACGGCAGGTTGGGGTCGGGTGCCTCTGATCTTTTAGTTCCGACCAAGAACAGGTAGAAGAGACAGCAGAGAAGAGAGCGCATGATGCTTCTGTGAAATTGAAGATCTTCAAGCTGAGCCTCAAACTGTCTTCAGAGTTGTTAAATAGTTTCTTCCCTCCTCCAACACGGGTGGGTTGCCAGAGGAACTGAAGTGATACAGGCAAAAAGTGCGCTGTCATGCAGCCTTTGTCCACAGTGAACACCTTTCCGGAAACAAAACTTATTCTCAGTGTTAAATTTCAACTTCACCTTCTTTGCTGCCTTTAGAATCTCAGTCAAGGTTCTGCACATTCATGTCATCCCTCTGTCTCTCTCAGTCCACCTGCTGTATTCAGGTGGACTGCAGCTTACATAAAATGCTATCCAATCTCAGCTATTCATTCTGTGACATCAACCCATTCTGCCTGATCTCATGAGACTACTGCTGGCATCAGGTGTTTGATATATGAGGAGGTGATGAGGAGGGAGCAGGAATGACAGGTTTACCCTCGGTCTGGAAACCATTTGGTATACAGTACGGACAAATAAAAAAATCAAAGGAATACGTCTTAACCTCAGATTTTCTCTTTTTCTTCATTCTGCACTTTATTACATGTAACTTTCTGCAAGCTTAAACTTAAAATTACAATTTAAAAAGCCTTCAACAGGCACATGTTAAATGATTTCACTGTATGTGCACTTTGCCACACTTAAAACCCTGTGCTACAAATTCGACAGACACTTAACCGCACTGACATTCGTCCTCTCGTTAAAGATTAAAGACATTAAAGACCCTTTTATTAGAGCCCCATAGGAGGGATTAGCAAAGAACATACAACAGTCACATGAAAGGGCTCTTCCACTTTGCCCACCATAAGATTTGCTCTAGTATGTACCTAAAACAGATGACATTCTGAGAAATTAAATGGCCGTAAGTTAGTGAGAATAAGGTCTGGTTTGCTGGAGTGAAGAACTGAAGGGTGTCAAGAAATCGGGCAATAATTTAAGAAAATGTTGCCCTTTCACCTGGAAATAGCTGTCAAATGTTTATGATTTGAAAGCTATTCATAATTTATTGCCTCTTTTAAAATGCAGCCAACAGTGGAGCACCCTACTGGTCCTGATACAGTAGTAATGAAGGGAGAACCTATTGACATTAAATGTGGGACTACCCAGACATGACATGTGGTTGGTCTAGACCACAGTTACAAAGTTAACTAGAACCAGGGCAGTCACAGACTGCATCATCCTGCAACACCCCTGAATTCAAAATTTTACCCTGACCTACTTGCAAAGGTCAAATATCAAAGCTAGTGCTCTGACCTACTTGGTCTTACTCACACTGGCCTTCTCGCTCGTCTTTCTATCTTATCCGGTTCCTGAATGTACAAATTTGAAATTTGACCTTGACCTACTTTTCTCAAGGTCATCATCTCATTTTCATCTCCTTTGCTGACCGAGTAATGTGGTTTGTGTTTCATCTTTCTATCTGCAATGGTTTCAAAGATATTTGGTGGACTAACGGAAGAATGGATGGACGAACACACGAACCCTGACAATTACAATACATCACCGCTTTGAAGACGGATGTAAAAACCTAAACTTAAAAACAGTGTGTTTTAACTAAGCATTTGTTTGTGACATTAAAATGATATACAGTGCCTTGCAAAAGTATTGGCCCCCCAAGAACTTTTTGATATTTTGCTACATTTCAGGCTTCGAACTTAAAGATAACAAACTGAAAATGTTTTTCAAGAATCAACAACATGTGAGACACAATTTTGAAGTGGAACCAAATTTATTCAACATTTTATATTGTGTTTACAGATAAAAAACTAAAAAGTAGGACGTGCAAAAGTATTGGCCCCCTGTTCTCTCAGCTCAGCTAACAGAGTCCATAAGTTCCCTGATGACTTCTGAATGATCCAGTGTTGACCTAAATGACAAACAATGACAAAGAGAGTGCACCTCTGTGTCATTTGGTCTCAGTTTAAATGCACCTGCTCTGTGATGGTCTCAGAGGTCTATGAAAGAACACTGGAGAACAAACAGCATCATGAAAACCAAAGAACACACCAGGCAGGTCCGAGATAAAGTTGTGGAAATGTTCAAAGCAGGAATGGGATACAAGAAGATTTCACAATATATAAACGTCTCCCGAAGCACTGTGCGAGCAATAATATCTAAATGGAGAGAGCATAAAACTCTTGTAAACCTACCAAGACCTGGCCGTCCCTCTAAACTTTCACCCCAAACAAGGAGGAAACTAAGCAGACAAGCAACCAAGAGGCCAATGATCACGCTGGATGGCACTGCAGACATACACAGCTGAGGTGGGACAGTCTGTCCATAAGACAACTATTAGTTGTATTCTGGATAAATCTGGCCTTTATGGAAGACTGGCAGGAGAAAGCCATTTCTGAAAGAAAACCATAAAAAGGCCCATCTGGAGTTTGAAAGAAGCCACATGGGAGACACAGATGACATGTGGAACAAGGTGCTCTGGTCAGATGAGACCAAAATTGAACTTTTGGGCTGAATGCGAAATGTTACGTTTGGGTTAAGAGTAACACTGCACATCACCCTGAAAACACCATCCCCACCATCAAACATGGTGGTGGCAGCATCATGCTCTGGGGTTGCTTTTCTTCAGCAGGGACAGGGAAGATCGTTAGAGTTGATGGGAAGATGGATGGAGCCAAATACAGAGCGATTCTGGTAGAAAATCTGTTGGAGTCCGCAAAAGACCTGAGGATGGGGCGGAGGTTTACCTTCCAAAAGGACAATAATCCTAAACATAAATTCAAATCTACAATGAAATGGTTTAAAACTAACCATGTAAAGGTGTTAGAATGGCCAAGCAAAAGTCCAGACCTCAATCCAGTAGAGCATCTGTGGAAAGATCTGAAAATTGCTGTGCACAAACGATCTCCATCTAACCTTAGGGAACTTGAGCTGTTTGGTAAGGAGGAATGGGCAGATATTTTTGTGCAAAATTTATAGAAACATACCCAAAAAGGCTTGCAGCTGTGATCGCAGCAGAAGGAGGTTGTACAAAGTATTAACTCAAGGGGGGCCAATACTTTTGCACGTCCTACTTTTCAGTTTTTTTTATTTGTAAAGACATAATAAAATGTTGAATAATTTGGTTCCACTTCACGATTGTGTCTCACATGTTGTTGATTCTTGAAAAATATTTTCAGTTTTTTATCTTTAAGTTTAAAGCCTGAAATGTAGCAAAATGTCAGAAAGTTCTTGGGGGGCCAATACTTTCGCAAGGCAATGTATATTAAATGTGTATGTTTGAGTAGGTTTTCAGTCATCTAAGTCAAGGTAAATCAAGAAGAGCAATAAAGAATCGACTGGACTTTCTTTAAGTTGTTTGAAGATGAAAAATAATAAGCTGATGTTAAAATTTAATAATCTTTTTTACCTAAGTGCATTTAGTCATCGACCCTATAGCACAAGAATAATAAATACAGTGTGTCTGTTATTTATATACTTTACAAAATAAAAGCCGAACTGATAATGTCCAGACATTAAGTCATTGTGAGGGGGCAGTGCTTCTATGGCTGCGCTCCTCCGTCCGGCTCCACTCTGGAGGTAATTAGACCGCAGTTACAAAGTTAAATAGAACCAAGGCAGTCACAGACTGCATCATCCAGCAACACCTGTGATTTCAAAATTTTAGCCTGACCTACTTGCATAGGTCAAATATCAAAGCTAGTGCTCTGACCTACTTGCATAGATCAAAGCACTAGCTTTGATCAAAGCACTAGCTTTGATCTATGCTCCTTCGTCCGGCTCCAATTGTGGAGGTAATTATTGGTACCGGCCAGCAGAGGGAGACATCCGGTCACGAAGCCCGTCTCAGAGTCCCGCCCTTCAGCTGTCGACCCACTCGTTAAAGATGTTGTCAATAGATATTGGCTTTATACTCAGAAATTCCACCCATTTAGCAAACTATAGTTGCGCCTTAGCACAAACAAGAAAAAGAAGATGAATTCGTTTATTACAACTTTCATCTTTTTCTGAGAAAACATTTGAAACAGTGGTAAACTTTCAGTGTGACAGATTTAACATTATTATTACTGTTAACTTTTTCGCGTGTTTGAAGCGGGAGTGAATGCAGTCATTAGCCTGTGACACGGTGCGGTCTAATTGCTGTAGGCCACATCGGACCACTACCTTTCCGGTCTGCGTTCACTCCCTCTGCTGTCAGCTGCTCTCCGCCTTCTCAACTTCAGCCCCACTGAAACCAGTCTGTCCCCACTTCCGCCGTGTTTATTTCCACTGGATTTGTCTTTTAGTGTAGCAAACAGGTTTTAGTCAGGGGTCGGAGTGTGTTTATAGGTGACAGGAATCACCGCGTTTTCTTGTGTTTTACTTGACAGCAGCGTGGGGGGACATGTCCAGCTGAGAAACCTCGGGGCCTGTGTTTGTAATGATTGATCAGTTCACCCACTATGGCGGTAAAGGTAAGTCACACAACACTACACACAACACTATCGTCAGCGTGGCTGTGTTAACCCGACCTGTTTCTCCTGACAGCCGTGGGGTCAGTGAATAATGCGGGACGTGTACGCGTCGAAGCTCGGAGTGAAACTTTCACGTACAGTATTCGGTCCACAGGAGAAGCCTTCACTCGAAAAGCTTCGTATCGAGACCAAAACATTTTCAAAACTCCACTCAACACGCGTGGAACGAACTCTTTCAGCGCGTTTAGAAAGCTTCAAGCGGGACACGAATGTTTATGCTGTCTGTGGAAAAAGTGTCTCACAAACCGAGTCTTATGACACTTTACTACCTTTCCAGTGTGGGCCATTTCTAGTCCGCGGAATGCTGGGAAATGTATTCTTTATAGATTTTTGGTCACTGAGCTCAGTTTGCCTCTGTAAAACAAAGTTGTGACTGCTGACCTGCAGTCGTCTGGTTTTTATTGGTTTTACTGGTAGATAATGGTTCATGATAAGTATCTCCCAGCCAGTTTTCACCAGTAGAAATGTTGTTTAAGATCCTACAGATATTTTTATTCAAATACTGATATCTTATTGGCGGAAAAAAAGACTGACTGATAACGACTTTCGATATTTATCATTGATTATTCACGTGGTAAAATAATTTTCCCATTTCAGTTCTTAAAAGTAATCATTCCTGATATGTCTGCCTTATCTACAGCTGCTTCCTGATGTGTCAACTTCATTTGCATGTCCTCTACATGTCAGAGCTTTAATTTGTTATATTTATTATTCTAATGTTTTGCTAAAGCGTCACTCAGTCATGCTAAAAAGGCATCGTGTGTATGTGGGCCAGCCTGGTCCTTTCTTATTCCATCTGTATACTTGAGCTCTACAATAAAGATGGAAAGTGACAAAATGAATTCATAGAAACAACTTTCCGCCAGTAAAAATGTAGGTGTTGATATCAAGGATTAACATGATGACCTGGGAGAGTAGTTGGAAATGTCATAATGTGATTTGATATTTGAACATGTCAAAGCTGACTTACAGATATGCGCATATGAGTAGTTAGATATCTATGATTGACAGTTCTTGGAGTAACAAACTAATTGTTGATACTGACTGATAACACTATGGCTCTGTGACAAATGAAGTGTAGAATGTTTTCATTAAATTACTGCAAGTCAGAATTCTATTACAGATATGTTTGGATTTCTTATTAAGCGATTGCTGAGATCTGTCGTTGACACAGATTATATGGTGAATGCTTCAGTTTGCTTATTCTATTTGTTTTCACCACATTTAGGGCTGTGCTCTGTCCACATCAGCACATATGAAGCTGTCCTGGGTCTCCCTAAAGATATGCAAATACAAGCAATTTTTTTTTAACAAACTACTGTTTCAGGGACGTTTCAGACCTAACATTGCTCCGGTTTTGCTGTATGTATGTGTAACAGTCCGTTGGGTTTAAATTACCACATCAGTGTTGCATACTGGACCACAACAGGCTTTAAACATATCAGTCATGCCACAGGATCCTCTTTGTCAGAATTCATATTTACATCAAATCTAAGGTGAGCGCAGAGAAAAGTTTCTCCCATAGATGTGGAAACAACTTTTGAATGTCAGCCAAAATCCAAACACTGTGATGTAACAAGTAAAAAAATACGTACAAATAATTTCACCAATACAGATCAGGCCATGACCTTTAAATCAGTCATTCCAGGACCAAACAGAACTAATGCCAACAAGAATCAATGCAGTCACAGACTGCAACATCTCGCGTCACCACTGAATTCAAAATTTTACCCTGACCTACTTGCATAGGTCAAAGATCAAAGCTAGTGCTTTGATCAAAGGTAGTGCTTTGATCAAAGCACTAGCTTTGATCTATGATCGTACTCACACTGGCTTTCTCCCTCATCTTTTTATCTTATCCAGTTCCTGAAAGTACAAAAGTCAAAATTTGACCTTGACCTAGTTTTCTCAAGGTCATGGTCATCATCTCATTTTCCTCCCTTTTGCTGCCCGAGTAATGTGCTTTTTGTTTCATCTTTCTGTCTGCAACAGCTGCAAAGTTATTTGGAGGACTAACGGAAGGACGGACGAACGGACTAACTGACGAACACACAAACGCTAACAATTACATCACCGCTTTGAAGTGGGATTAAATTAAATTTAAAGACGGCAGGAGCTGCAGGGTTGTTGTTTCTCTCCTGGGAGCTAGCCTAGCCTATCCCATTAGCTGGCAGGCTAACATTCAACGGATCTCTGTTCATCACAGACATGGTTGGTTGGGTAGTCAAGCAATTCATTGATAATAGATAACTGTATAGTTTTAGGTGAGAATTTGCTGAAATTGATCGGTTAACTTTCTCATAATAAATTAGCAGACAGGCCTGAAAACCACGGAGCAAACAGATGTGAAGTTCTGTTTAGAGTGGTTTCACTATGTTAACTTCTCTCTGTTGACTTTACGTCCATATTGACAGAATAACTGCTGCCTCTACCAGACTGTAATGTGATGATGCTGCTTGTCTTAGTGAAATTGGAGCCTGGTTTATAGTCAGTATAATATAACCAGGAGAACTGGTTTGGCCTGTTTGACTCTAACCAGCCCTGAATCCATCAGCTCACTTCACTGAAGGATGATGTCAGGTCATACTCTGTCATCTTACTGACAGTTTGCTTCTAAATGAGAATATCCAACATGTTCAGGTGTTTCTGCTCGTAGCACTGAGTGACAGTAGTGTTGTTACGTTTGGTGCAGCCATTGATGCACTAAATTTCAGTTCCGGTAATCAAACTTGTTCCCATCATTGTCCTCTTCTGTTGAAAAACTACTCAGAAATGGTTGTTTGGAGGTGAAGGGACAACATGTCCGGGGTATTCGTCCACACTGACTGAACAAACACCAGTGAGTCACCTTGAAATGGCTCACTATGAAGCTACGTAACACTTTAACAGAAGGCCAAGTCCGGTTTTTATGCTTCTGAACAAAACAGGACTGTGCTAATGGGTGTGTGTCATTAAATATGTGTACACTCACCCATAAAACAGATGCAACAATACGTTTATGTGCTGTTTGCTGAAGTGTGCATGTAACATTTTGGTGTTGTGTGTTCTGATTGTATTCAGGCACAAGTTCTATACGACTTCACTGCTGAGATTGGAAACAACGAATTGACGGTGAAAGAAGGAGAGACAGTCACCATCACCAATCAGGTAGATTTCTGACAGGACTCCTCCTCTTCCTCTTTTCTGACCATTTTCTGAAAGATTGGTTGATTTGGGGTCTTTTGTCATTTGAGATATAAAATAAAATTAAAGCCTTACAACTGTTCCTGTGACTCTGCTGTCAAACTGTCGTTTATCCTGTAAAAGCGGAGCTCACATGATCGCAGGTCATGTGTCACTGTGGAAGGAAGGCATGATGTCATTACATCCAGTCACAACAGTTCAAAGGTTGCTCCTTGTGTGCTGACCCACATAGTTTGCTAATCAGAATGGGACATAAGCCAACAGGGAGCTACTGCAGAGGGAAAACACAGAATCGTTTTTCTCCACTGAATAAACTGGGTGAAAGAATTTGTCCTGAAAGCCTTCAGTTTGTTTATAGATACTTAAACATGAGCTGACCTGGCTGCCGTCAGCTGTTTGCTCGTACTTAGATTGTTAAATGCTGTAAATGGTAAACTCCATCTCTTTCAGTTACAATAAAAAACTGAGAAAGAAGCTCAACTCCATTTTGCCAGGAGTGTCTGGAGTTTCAGAAAAAACAAATACAGGACAAAAGAGTCAGTCGTTACTGTAGCAATCATCCCTCATGCATCAAAATTCAAATCAGATTCATAATGTTAAATTTATGCGTTCTGAATAAGTGGAAAGTAGAAATCTCTGCTTGCTGACCGGCTGCATGTGAATATTGTCATATTTCCATTTGAGCTGCCCCCTCCCTACTCTGGTCTTCAGCGTACATTTGGGATGACGCTCTGTAATGCAGATAATTTATGATAAACATGTTTTGGGAATCACTCTGTTTCAGAATATTGGAGGCGGCTGGATCGAAGCTCAGAACTCCAGAGGGGATATTGGACTGATACCAGAAGACTACATAGAGGTGTGACGGACAACCACTTCGTTCATGGCTGGAGTGTTTAGATTAAGTTCACCCCCCGAGAATGAAGCTACAGAGCTGTCCTCTATTGTTGTTTTAAGATTCACATGCACCATTTATATTACGTCATCATGCAAGCGGCTATTTAACATTTCACCTCCTCAGTGCCTCCAGCAATTAGGTCTTTGTGGTTTTAAACATGTTCCCTCTTTTTAACGCTAATGAGGATATGATTTGATCGGATGCCCATTCAGGAAGAGATACAGATAGTGTTTGCTTAAAGATCCGGCCTGGTACGTCAGTGATTACTGCAACATCTAACAAGTTAGTGGCTGTTTAGAAGAGAGCTTGATATTCTCTATTTGTTTACTTAGACAATACGCTGATGTGGATGTTACAATTTTGTCCGTTTTAGATTCTTCATTTAATCGTAAAAGCCTATTGATCACTTTACCCTATGTTAAAAACCCCAAAGCAAATCCTGCTTGTCATGCAGCTACGTTATATGTCACTACACTCTCCTTGTAAAAATGGAGCCTGGATCTGCATATGCTCAGCTAGGAAAATAGCCCGAGGGTGGGAGTGTGCTATCCTAATATTGACTACTTGTAAAGCAGATTTAAATGTGTTCATTTTAATATCACAAGACAGCGCCTTGACACATTGGATAAACAGAAAGTTAAAAACCCATGATGCAAAGTCAAGAAACACTAAGACACATGATTAGATTACCATGTCAGAATGTGCCTGCAGAAGTCATTAATGAACCGGTCCGGTTTCTGTCTCCTGTGTGTCTTCGTCATTACATTTATAGATCAGTTCCGGGTCATCCCCAGCAGCAGGAAGTTCAGCACCTGCTCCATCTTTAGGAAATGTAACATCTCCAGACCTGTCCATATTTGATGCCTATGCTCCACAGCCAACACAAAACCAGGTAAGGGACATACATACAGCATTGAGGTGTGGCATGATGTGAAATACTGTTTTAGGTTACCTTGGAGTATGTAGAGTAAATCTGTATGCAGCCATTCAAATAAAAACTCAGTGCTGGGGCAGTGAACATAATCCCTTCAGTACTACCACGCTCCTGTTCCCCCGAGCGCCAACTCAAACGTTTGATATTAAAGAAGGAGCTCAAAGCGGAAGTGAGTGATTGCAGTGTTTCACTGACGTTTGTGCAGCGTGTGCAAAACCCACAGATGCAGAAGTGAGAGCAGCTGCTGAGTAACGCGGTCATCATCGTCATCTCGAACTGGCACAGACTTTACCTCCAGTTCTGCTGAGTGAGGAGGAAATACACGCAGCAAATTCTTTTAGCGTTAGCAGGCAAGAAGGTGTGTGGATGTAGTGAATGAACGACTGGACCAGGACTAATATGGACAGTCAGTGGTTGAGTCAGTGCAGGAAGTGTTAGCCGTTGTTTCCCCTGCTGTCTCACTTTTCTCCTCACTGACACACACTCTCCCGTCTACACCCAGCTTGGTCCTAACCCATCCCCCTACTGTGTGTACAGCTGCACCGCTGGAGCTTTTTTATGATATAACCTTCTTTCCCCTCAAGGTGGATGCTGGGGTCTTAAGCCCTCAGCCGGAAACCCCCGACACCCCCGTCTCCCCCTACCTTTCGTCCCCTGATGAGGTAACCGCCACTAATGGGAAGTAGCGGATGAGGCCGGTGGCATTAAACTAAACCCTCCACCCTCACCCGCCCTCCGCCCCATTCCCTTTCCTCTAATTGGTCAGCCTTTGCCAGTCCCTCCCCCCTCCTCTTACCGCCTGCCAACTGCATGACTTCTCTGTTCACCTCGCACCACAGTCATCACAAATCAATCCCAACACCCCTTAACCTCCATTACAGTCAAACCTGGTGCACCACCCACCTCTGAAAGACCCCACCTCTCTCTGCCGGGTCTGACTGCATGTGAATCAGCACCACCGGGAAACCGTGAAAGCTTAAAGATCAACCTCTTCACCGAAAATGAAACAATCACATCAATCAGACCAGAGTACATGAGCAGAGCTGCAAAAAAAAAAAAAAATCCTTAAATTGTTTTCACGGTGGTTTTAATCACATTTGTTTTAAAAATATGTGCATAAAAATAACGTGTTCATTGTGTCAGTATCATTGCTGTAAGTTTTTTGTGTTACTACAACTTCATTTAACGTATGTCTTTGTGAGTTATGTGTTCTATTATTGACTCTGTGGTAGTTGGGTTACAACTGAGCTAACTGCAACCTTCAATCGTACACCGTGTTGCATGCTTCGGAGTTTTCATTACGGTCCTTTTATTTTACCTGCCTTGCCAGCATGGCATGTATTTTCATTTTTATCTTGTAAGTGAAAAGGCGTGAGCGGTCGCGGCTATGTGTCAGTTCGTTTTGAACATGAGTTTTTTTTTTCAGTATGTGGTTTATCTGATATTTTTAGTTTCTACATGCTAAGCAGTATTTCCATCTACGCGTTCAGTCAGGATGACTTTGTCACAGCAGAATCTGGTTGGATGTCAGCTCTTCATGTGTTTACAACAGCATGGCTTTCAGTCTGTAGTCAGACCTCAAACACTTCAGCTCCTCAGTGCCTTTCCATACTTGATCTGTTGTTTCTCTGCTGCTCTTGGTCCAATCATCAGGCTAGCAATGGTAACGATCCCTGGTCGACGTGGAACGCGGACCCCTCAGGGGGCTCCAATAACAACTGGGCATCTAATCCAGAGGGGACCCAGACTGGGAAGAGCGCCGCTGACCCCTGGAATTCTGCATTCCAGGGCCACCCTCAGGCTTACCAGGGTCCGGGTAAGAGATGATGGGACATGAAGCCTCTACTTCATTGATCATTTGCTTTTTAATTGATTTATTCTGATGTTTAACAGGATCATTTAAATTGTCTAGTATTTCTGATTTGTGAAGTTACAAAGAGAGCAATATTTTAAAAAAAAAGTAGAAAACGGTTAACACTCAGACATGGGAATGTCACAGTTTTTAGCACTTTGGGTAACAGAGATTAGCTATTGACAGAGAGATTTCTGTGTGAGCTGTAAAAGGTGATAGCTGTGTGTTTACTTCATGTTTGTTACAGCTGTCTGATTCACAGTTCTTGATGTGTTTTCCTGGGATCTTGTGATGCTAATCCAGTTCCAGCCACACATAAATAAATGGAATACAGTTTTGTCCCTGAAGCCGCGTCGCTCCATCCAATCAACAGTCGTGTGTTTTGTGTAATGCGATGCTCCCTGAGCGATACGATACACCTTTCATTCCCATTCATGTGCAGTTAGTCTGCCACCCAGTTGTTACCTGTTTGGAAGGTGTATGTGTTCCCAAAGATCAGTTTAGTTGACGAAGTTAAACAAAATATATTCCCGTCGTTCTGTTCTTACCAGGTGGTGGATGAGTTCACCTAAACCGATTACTGTAGAAAGAGAACTGGAGCAATAAACGGCACAAGAGGACTAAACAACCTTTTCTTTTCTTTCTCTCTTCCGAAGACATCTTCCCGTACCCATACCTTATTGATTACACAGGTATCCTGTGCTAACTGTGTGTGGACTAGCAATAAGTAACTAGTGAGAGAAGCTCAAGCATAGTATTTTTAGAAAGGACTTTTTATTCTTTAAGGCATGTGTGTGAGGCTTTTGTTACTAACATGACATGCTGACTTGATTGTGATGCGGAAATTTGCCAATTGTGACACATCTAATGTTGAGACAACATTGAGATACTATACTGGTATCATTTAATGAATTTGTTTCATTGTGACTTTTATCTTTTGACTCACAGCATGTCTGCTCATGATCTTAGGTTTGTTTTGAGGATAGTTAGCAGAAAATTGCGGATGCATCTTTATCTCATTTTACACCTCAGATATAGACGCTGAGTTTTATTTTCAAACAAACTTATGGATGCAAAAAAAACTGCTCAACACTGACAGGGTCGGTAACAAGACACAAAAAATAAACGAGTGAGTTTAGCCAAGGCTAAAGGTGCTAATCTCAAGCTTCAGTACAGTGTCTTTTGTTGTTATGTAACTACTATTTTTCTCAACATTGAAATGTTTCTATGGTTTATGAATATTATATTTTGTAAAACAAGTGTCAGAAAATCAGTTATTCTTTACTCTGAGCAGATATGTCGTTATTCCAGCTTTCTGGCACGAACATTCCAGGGATGTTCTGACGTGCTGATCGTGTCTTTGCATGCATGCATATTTATATGCATATTCATGCATATGTGTGATAATCTGCATGGTTTTACATCTTAAAGTCCTGTCAGTTTATTTATTCTAAAGATGTGACATCGATATTCATGTTCTTTATAAAGTTGGTCCTGGGGTAAGGAAGACAGGATTTCATTTGAACCCTCAAGCACCTCATAGTCAACCATCACAACATGGGTGGAAGTTTTAAGCTCCCACAAATGTTCTTTATATACTTCCATAACTGCTGCCTATTTATATAGTGAACTCACAGAAATGTAATTTCTGGCAGACTGAGAAATCAATTAAAATATGGACATTTTGAAGTCATCATTTACTGCTTTACTACCCCTAGCAAAAAGTATGGAATCACCGGTCTTGGACCAGCACTCACTCAGACATTTTATTATGTAGAACAAACTCAGATAAAAAGCATGAAAAAATAATTAAGTTTTTACAAAACTGCGACTCCTTGGCATTCAGAAACACTAAAAGAAATGAAGAAAAAACATTGTAGTGGTCAGTAAATGTTACTTTTATGGAGCAAGTGCAGGGAAATAAATATGGAATCACTCAATTCTGAGGAAAAAAATTTGGAATCATGAAAAACAGACAATGAAATAACAATCAAAACACATCACTAGTATTTAGTTGCACCACCTCTGGCTTTTATGACAGCTTGCAGTCTCTGAGGCATGGACTTGATGAGTGACAAACAGTATTCTTCATCAATCTGGTGCCAACTCTTTGATTGCAGTTGCCAGATCATCCTTGCATTTCGGAGCCTTGCTGTGGACCATTTTTTAAATTTCCACCACAGATTTTCAATTGAGTTGAGATCTGGGCTATTTGCAGGCCATGACATTGACTGGATGCGTCTTTCTCCGAGGAATGCTTTCACAGTTTTTGCTCTGTGGCATGATGCATTGTCATCTTGGAAAATGATTTCATCATTCCCAAACATTTCTTTCAATGGAAGCGATGTAAACGTGTGCATTTATTGAAGATTTAACCGCAGCCATCTCCCCAGTGCCTTTGCCTGACATGCAGCCCCATATCATCAAGGACTATGGGAATTTTGATGTTTTCTTTAGACAGTCCTCATTGTAAATCTCACTGGAACGGCACCAAACAAAAGTTCCAGCATCATCCCCTTGTCCAATGCAGACTCGCGACTCAACACTGAAGATAACCTTCATCCAGTCATCTACAGTCCATGATTGCCTCTCCTTAGCCCATTGCAGTCTTGTTCTTTTCTGTTTAAGCGTCAGTGATGGTTTCCTTTTAGCTTTCCGGTATGAAAATCCCATTTCCTTAGACTATTTTGAACAGTTCTGTCACTCCAGCTTCCTCCCATTTCTTCTTCATTTGTCTTGTTGTGCATTTTCTGTTTTCAAGTCATCTGGCCTTTAGCTATTTGTCTTGATGCTTAGATTTCTTCCTTGGTCTACCAGTATGCTTGACTTTAACAACTTTCTCATGCTGTTTGTTCTTGGTCCAGATCTTCGATACAGCTGGCTGTGAACAGCCCACATCTTTGGCAACCATACGTGTAGAGTTACCTTCTTCAAGAAGTTTGATAATCCTGTCTCTGGTCTCAAGAGACATCTCTCTTGTTGGAGCAATGATTCTTGCCAATCCACTTGGTCCAGCAGCCCTCCAAGGTGTGATAACTGCACTGTTTTTAACTGCTGACTAACAAGCAGATCTAATCTGAGGCAGGTACCCAATTAAGGAAAGAAAATTGACTGGGTGTGTCCTTATTTTCTACTCAAAATGGAGTGATTCCATATTTTTTTCCTCAGAATAGAATGATTCCATATTTATTTCCCTGCACTTGCTCCATAAAAGTAATAAGTAGTGTTTCTGAATGCCAAGGAGTTGCACTTTTGTAAAACTTCATTATTTTTTCATGCTTTTTATCTGAGTTTGTTCTACATATTGAAACATCTGAGAGAGTGCTCATCCAAGACTGGTGATTCCATACTTTTTGCTAGGGGGTAGTATTATTCACTTAAGCTAATTTTAGTGAGACAAATGCCTCATGTAATTGTCTCTGCCCAAAAAGAAATGAGCAAATATGGATACTATGCAGATTTCCTTTATACGTCCGTATTTCCACTGGTGTTAAGTTGATATAGTAGAGCAAAAGCTCCTGTTTGCATCAGTTTATTTTGTTGAGGAACAAAATCTGGGATGTTAACTGTGTGTCTGGTCTCAGGAGCCGAGGATGATGAGTGGGATGATGAGTGGGATGACATGAAGTCAAGCGGAGGTTACGGCGAGTCAGAAGCTGGAGAGGGTGGAACAATGCAGAGAGGAACTCATGGAACTTCAATGAAGATCAAGTAAGATGCATGATGTAACCAGGAGGAGCTTCCTTGATAATGAAGCAGCAGAACCACATTGATGAGAGACAATACAATGCATGACATCACTGTTTGGGAGGGACGTCTGAGTTCAGTCGTGTGGTTCTGCATGTATCAGATGCAGCATTCGCTCCTCAGCTTTTTAATGGTTGTAACAGGAATTAAATGATTATCATTTGTAAAGTGTTGGCTCCGTGACGGCAGTTTAGGAGTGTAAAATAGTGTTAAGCACATACAGGTTTCCGCTCACGAAAAGTTGAATCCAGCAATATGAAGGTTCATCTGAGGGGGAGGAGTTTGAGTTTTATCAGGACCAATGTTCAGTTCTGTCTGTCTCTGTTCAGGTTCCCTGGGTTTTCCAAGTCGGGTCCAGAGCTTTATCTCCTGAGCAAGCAGGTCGCTAAGGGCAAAGAGAAACTGTCCATCTATGTAGGTTGTGTTCCAGTGTTATCAAGTATACCATCACATGTCATATCAGAAGTCATGATCATGTTTACAAGTACTGAGAGTTTGATTTTTCGTCAGGTATGTTATCGTAGTAATAATAATTGTAGTGGTAATATTGTAGTACGATTGGTAGCATCACAGCTAGCTGTTTATGTTTATGTTTCCGTACATTATAAAGGAACCGTTTTCTGAGCCTTGTTGTGTTCTCAGATGGGGGAAGTCGGTCCTGTGTGGCTTTATCCTGAAACCGCTCTGGACTGTGTGGTGGCTGATCCCAAGAAAGGCTCAAAGATGTACGGCCTCAAGAGCTACATCGAGTACCACCTCACACCCAATGTAAGTGAGCAGTAGCTTCAAGCCATCAGTGTTCTTCATGTGGAATGACATGAACAGGACTTGAGACACATGCCGACACCATGTAAAAATGTTTTTTTGTGTAATGCATAAGGTAACTGTGTTTGAAGAACGCCTTCATCTTCTGCTTTTATTCAAAAGCTCTATGTCGTACAATAGTGTATGGTTAACTTAATGACCACCCCTGTAATGTTATTGGATTGCAGACCACAAACCGCACCGTCAATCACAGGTACAAGCACTTTGATTGGCTGTATGAGCGGCTGTTGGACAAGTTTGGTTCGGCCATCCCCATCCCCTCTCTGCCGGACAAGCAGGTGACGGGTAAGCCCCCGGTTCTGTGACTAGCAAATTGCTTTCAGCCATGTGAACATTAAATCTCTTCTTCATCATTCTTGTCCGCTCCAGGTCGATTTGAAGAAGAGTTCATTAAGATGCGTATGGAGCGTTTGCAGGGCTGGATGACCAGGATGTGCAGGCATCCAGTTATTTCCAACAGTGAGGTTTTCCAGACTTTCCTCACCTACAAAGATGAGAAGGTCTGTTATTCTTCCTCCAGTGTTTACTCTTCTTATTCTTTTTTTTTAAACAGCCATTTGTTGTAAAGTAGATCTGATTGTTTCTCAGCAACTACATTTAGCAGATGATGTCTAATTATAGAGACATTAAATTAAAATGAGCCATTGGTTATTGCAGGACTGGAAGATGGGGAAGAGGAAAGCAGAGAAGGATGAGCTGGTAGGAGTGATGATCTTCTCCACAATTGAGCCTGAAGCGCCGGACCTAGACCCTCTGGAAGTGTGAGTTCATAGGAACCTGCTAATAAAATACCTGGTTCAAAAAGCAAAACATTCATTATATGGCTGACTTTATGTTCACTGTTTTTTGTTTGTTATATGACAGGGAACAAAAATGCGAGCAGTTTAGTAGGTTTACCAAATCCATGGATGATGGGGTGAAGGAAATCCTCACAGTGGGCAACGAGCACTGGAAGCGATGTACAGGCCGTATGTACACACCGCTTTGAGCTAATACATGTTTACCACACACACTTCACGCCTTCACTTTGTGCTGTAATTTCTGTTTATGCCAAAGAACGGTTCATTGTGCTGTGTGTTTCTTGTCAACTGATCGTTCACACAGCTGCTCTGTGTTCACCTTTTTTTTTTTTCATTTTCTATTCTAGCGTTGCCTAAGGAGTACCAGCGCATCGGCAAAGCTTTCCAAAACCTGTCCTCTGTCTTCACCAGTAGTGGATACCAAGGTACAGCCTGAAGGAAAATATGGCATCGCATTAAATGGTGTAATCAATAACATCATTTCATGATAGAAGTTGTAATTACCTCCAATGAAGGAGTTATAGTTATTGTCTCTTGATTATGTGTAAATAAACTCACTATGAACAAGATGAACAAGAAACGATTCATTAGATATTAAAGCAAGGTGACTTCCACAAATCCACACACACGCACACACGCACACGCTGTTTATTGACACAACAATGAGGACACTGTTTTAACCCCTCCTGTTTTAGGCGAGGCCACCCTGACCGATGCCATGACAGCAGCAGGAAAGACGTATGAGGAGATCGCTCAGCTGGTGGCAGAGCAGGTAGCTGCCGTCCTCTTGTAACATACCATAATATCACCTGAAAAGGAACACGTGGCTTTACAGGTGTTTCCGTTTAATCCATTTATTGCTATGCGTTTTCCCGATAGTGACATGACCACATAATGTCGGGGAACGTTTCCTGCTCATTTAGTGTGGGGTCCATGTGTTTTCAGACCAAGCCAGCTCTACCTACGGGTATAAATAAAGTAACCTTGACCTTGTGTTTACATCCGTTTTAGTGACCCATTTAAACCTGTATCCTGCTCCTGAAGGGTATCTGTAGAGGAAAAGCCACAGGAAGACTTATCACTAGTTTTTCCTGAAGCCTCTTCAGACCTGTTATACTGGCTTCTGACTATTAAATGTGGTGTGACACCATCAAGCTTTTGCTTTTTTAATGTATTTATCCTGCAGGCACTCAGTTCTACAGATACACTTGAGGCTCCGACATAACTGTTGGTTTATGTAATATTATTTCCTCTTGTATTACTGTAGCTTTTGATTTTGATGTATTGACCAGCTCTGCTGGATCCTCAATGGAATCCAAGGCCTCTCAATCAGATTGATCCCTATTTTCAGCAGCTACCTTTTATTGTTAGATTCCGGCTGTTGCTAAAACTAAATTTTAGGAAGTTGTTCTTGTTGCGTAAACGTTCCTGGTATTCTTTCAAATCTGTGTCTAATTTCCTGTTTAGGATTGAACTTTGTTCCAATTTAAGGTCAAATGGATCTGTTTTTCTGTTTTCTGTTTTTTATAAAGCCCAAGAAAGACCTGCACTTCCTCATGGAGACCAACAATGAGTATAAAGGTCTACTGGGATGCTTCCCAGACACCATTGGAGTCCATAAGGTACATCAAGGTTTTTTTTGGAAAGGAAAGTTAATGCAATGTGTTTTAGGGCAATTTGGCTGAGGTGCAACTGATTATGCTGCATTTTTGCATATAATTATTTATTGCCCATTGTATTATTATGCACATTAAAGTAAAAAAGTCACCTTATACAGTTGAAAAAAATTCAAATGCAAAGTTATATTTTTCATCTGACCACAAAAACTCTTTTAATATGAATTCAGACAACAGCTAATGATGATTCAGTGACTTCCTGTTATAGTTCCTCTAGATTGCTTTTGATTGGACACCGTTACAAATATTTTCAAGTTTCCTGATCGTTTAAGTCTGTCCTGAAGTCTTATTAGTGTCACTCAGTTTGGTTCTTGATAGTGAGAAGCCAGTTAGCAGTTGCTAAATAATCTTTTAAGATTTAACAAAGTTAAGAGTATAGTGAACAACTTCTGCTATTAAGACTTCACCTTATCTGGGTTTTATTGATGAAATCTACTCGAGGACCTGTGTTCATTGTGTTTCATTCTTGCAGGCGGCCATAGAAAAAGTAAAGGAGGGCGACAAGCTGGTGGCCACCAACAAAATATCCCCTCAGGAGAAAGTCACCATGTCTAAACGAGTCAGCGTCATGTCTTATGCTCTACAAGGTAACGCTCACTCAGACACATTGATGACAGTTTTCTCAACTGCAATGCACACGTTTGAATTACAACAGCCTGGTGACGACACTAGATGTCGTCAGTCTGTTCAGAGAATGAACACACAACATGTTTCTATCAGTAGTCACCAAAATGATTTTAGATGTCTGTGCATCACCCCCTCTGAAAGTCCTATCTGTTCCACCGCTGTACTGACGAGGTTCACTGTGTTTTATCGTCATGTTTTCTTTATGTAACCAGCCTTGTAAAATGGCTGCATGTAAATCCTTTCAAATATACAGCATTTCCTTCACTGATGACAAAATACATTTACCTAGATTTATTCATTTTAACATTTACGTTGGCACCTTTTCGTGTGTTTTATAAAAAGATTATTGAATAAAATAAGAAAATGTTTGATATTTTGTACACGAATCAAGCCGGAAGACTAGAACCTGTAAAGTAACCAATAGCGTAGTTTTTGGATTGATCGACTCATTGAAACAACACAAACCAAACAATCAATACAAGAAATGTACGTGAGCATTCGTACTGTGAAATGTGTGAGCGATGGAGTTTATTTCAGATGACATCTGTGTCTCATGTTTCTCTGTGACTCCTGCAGCTGAGATGAACCACTTCCATAGCAATCGTATCTATGACTACAACAGGGTCATGCAGCTGTACCTGGAGGAGCAAATCAAGTTTTACGAGACGGTGAGGACTTTTTGATTGACCGTACCTCACAGTATTTTGGATTATGTCCTTTGTGTTGGCCTGATTGAAATAACACAGTGCTTAGATACCAAGACTGTAAACCATCATGTGACCTTCTTATGCTTTTGTTCTCATGAGTTTTCTTCTTTTTCTAAATTGACAGATTGCAGAGAAACTGAGACTAGCACACAGTCAGTTCACTACGATGTGAAATCAACATCCTTCAGTTTTTCACTACAAGAAGAGAAGAGTTGAAGCAGCTCCACATCCCAAATATTGTCACTTTTTCCATCCTTTAATTTGAATTTTACTTCAGTCTCACCCTTGCCTTCACTCTTCTTCACTGCTCAGCAGTCTCATGCTGTTACTCATCACCTCTCCTCTGAGGTTGGAATGTTGATATGCAACAGCTGATCAGACAGCGTTTGTTTGTTTTTTAGAGCCAACAATGTCAGCAGAGAACTACACACACTATTTACACACCAGCTTTCTGTCACAAGCAATACTGTTGCATTGATGTTCGTGTTGCAGCAGTTCTGCCTTCACAGGGATGTAGTTATGTACTGAAACAGAAAACCAAAGCCGTCCTTCTCTCCGTCAGTAGTGGTCATCAGGGGATTTGATTCCTGAATTCCTGAAGGATTGACAACAAACTAGAGCTTTACGTTGTGTCTCTCATCCAACATTTAGCGTGTTTTAATGATCACGTTAGAGCTGCTAACATTTGAGAGAGTGCGAGCAGCGGAGCATTCCTTTCCTCAAATTCTGGAGCAGTGGGCAAAGCAGGGAGTGTGTCCTCTTTATGTCCACTGCTGGCGGACCTTGGGCCCCTTTCATCCTGCACTTCCTCAAAAGCTAACAGGAAGCTCCACCTCCTTCCTGTCTTGCTCACGTGCCTTGCCCCTTTTAGGAGAAGAGAAATGGTTGACCAATCTTCCCCCAGCCTGCGTTCCACAACTCTGCCGTTTACATTTGAAGAGAGAAGACTAAATGCATGTGAAATGAAGTTGGGGTTGATATTTTTAAGCATTGGTGGTGGCAATGCCAAACATGATTTCTCTGTTCTCCCGAATATAGTAATACTTGTACTTAATCTGATTCTGGTATTTTATATTATAACGATGATATTAAATACCACCATCTGTACTATAAGAGCAGTTTGGGGTGGAACCACAGATTATATTATGTATGCATTATTTTTGCTTTTCATCACAAAATTTTCAATCAGTCTATAATCTGACTTTGTTTTCTCATCACTTGATGCATAAGATTTCTATGTATTCTGTCTGACCTGTCAGACACTTCTTGCCAGTGAGATGCTATTTTATGTATAGAAATATTTGCAATACAGTGCAACTCAAAGAGGCGCAGGAAATCTGTTTGATTTATTAAATAATGATTTGTACTTATTGGGATTGTGTTTTTTCTGTGATTGAAAGAGTTCTTGTATTTTACTCTGCGTGGTGCCCGACACTGAACCCTCTGACTCTCACAGTGGAGCTCTTATTCGTTAGCAGATTCTTGCATAGAGATGGACGGGAATGAGAATGAGTCGCCAGCCTGTGCGAAGGGTCAAAGAGTGTTTGTGGAGGAAGTGAAAGAGCTCTTTTTACCCCACATTCAGCTCTCACCCCCATCAGGTGCAGCTGGATGTGCTACTCACAGAACGAACCCAGGCAAGGTCGCAAACACACGCTCATTTTCACATATGTTCTTGTTTTTCACTTACAGTATAGTAAAACACAAGAATTGTATTTTCAAGTTGCACAAGAGTCTCAGCGGAAGTGATTTCAAATCTGCAGGCTTTGTTTTTGTCCCATCTGCTCAGCACAAACCTGATGTTTTAGCATAAGCCTGTTAATAGACAAAGGTCCATGGAAGCCAATGTGTGAAGCAGTTTGAGTGTGTGTAGTATTAGCAGGATGTCACAGATCAACAGTAGTGTGTTTGGAGTCTGATAGTAGTTATCTCTCCTGTGCAACTGGTGGTTTTCAAATGTTCCTGCATGACTTGAAATACACTTCAAAGATTTGTGTTTACTGTAATTATGTCCTGATATGTTTTTGTAATATTAAAACTTCTTTATTTCAACAAAGGTTTAAACATTGGAATAAAGCCATAACTGGCAGAAAGTCTGAATTAAATATATATGCAAACAGACACTGTATGCTGGGCGCTCAGTTGAGGACCTCCTTTCTGTCCAAGCTGACCGCCCATCCACCACTTCAACCACTTTTTCATCTTGTTTTATGGCTGAGTTGAAAAAAAAAAAAGTGCATCAAACTAAAATTTGTAAAGTAGACATAGAAAATTCAGTCACTCGCTTTCAAGTTAGTGAAAAATGTCACAAAAATACTTCTAGAGCACGTTCAGTTTGTTTTCACGGATGTGCTGCTCGATGAATATGGAGTCTGTACGTCCAACAGAAAATATGAAGGACATAACCAACAACTTCCTCCTCAACTTCTGACCACCTGACGGTCAGGGCGACACACGGGGTCGGAAGTTGTGTGGCCGTATCATCATGCTGACCTTACGCAGGGAGTAATAATCTGAGTCCTTCCAGGAATACCAAACGATCCCATCAGGTCCCAATGGACCCCGTCCTTTAGGGGTGTAATGGCCCCCCTGCAATCGGAAATAAACATGCAGAGTAAGGTGACAAATTATTCAACCCAGTTGCATATTGTGTTTACTGAAGAAAGTACAACTTCCATTTGGAACGTATTTAAATGGTGTTCTCTGGAGACATGAAAATAAATTGGACATTTTTTGGACAATCACTAGTGTGTCAGGTTAAGAGGGAGTGAAGGGGATGAAGCATAGTAGGGGCTCAGTGATGTTATAGGACTGCTACACTTCTTCAGATATTGGAAAGCTGCAGGGTGTTGTGGGTAAGATGGATTCCACCAAGGTTCAGGAACTCTGAAGAAAACATCTCATGTGAGGAAGATGAAGCTTGTCTGGATGTTTCAAAAGAACAATGATCCCAACCAGACATCAGAAGAAGTTGGAAGACACCCTGGAATGTTCTAAAGGCTCTCCCAGTCCCCTGATTCAATCTCATAGATGGAAGATAACTGGAGGGAATTCAGGAATGCTGCCAGAAGCTGGTTTCTGGATAAGCATCACATTTGCAGCTATGGTAGTAAAATGATGCACCACAAGGAACAAGAGACTTTTGGTATAACGGAGCAGTGTTAGTGGAGATGTTCACTGACTGAGGTCATGCTAGTCCTTCAAGGTTTGATTTTTCAACCTTGCGTTGTGTTTGGGGAATTGCTAGTGTATTAAAGTTCAGATATCAGTATATCTTTATAATCTGTTTTGTTTGTTTTTTTTCCAGCAAAAACAATGTCAATCTCTAAAGCTAAAGAAAGCAGCAGCCAGTAAAGCACTATATTGTATTTGGGAAAACAGCTGCAAAAGTTGTTGTTTTGAGCTGTTTTGTCTGCTTTGGTTGTTGCAATAGCTGACAAAAAATATTTATCTTTTTGTCCAAGTAACCTAAACTTCATTGGTACCCTTCGTAGATGTGTAACTTGCGGGGTGAGCTGTGCACACTTGCCCTGTAATAGACTCCATTAAGGTTGGCATAGAAGCACTGGTTGTACCACCAGCCGCCGTGGGAGATCTCGGCACAGATGTTACCGCTGTCTGGGGTGCTGAAGCCCTGCTTGTCATGGTACCAGCCGAAAGAGTCCTGCACGGTCCCGCTGAAGCCTGACACATGCAGACGGTACTGATGCTCCTCATCTTCCACACTACACACACACACACACACACACACACACACACATGCACAGGAACATTGGGGAATTATGCAAGAGACACAGCTGGCTGTGCATGTTGTGCACTAACATAAGAGTGAGTTGTGTGTTTGTCAGCCATATGTGCACTGGTGCATAATAGTGACCTGAAGCGCTGGTAGAGGGCATGTTTGTGCTTGTTGCTCCAGTCCTCCATGTGGATGCGGAGGCTGTAGTCTCCCTGGGTGCTCAGTTTGTGTATGTGTTCATTACCCAGCCAGAACTCGGAGTGCAGGTCACCAAAACCATCTCTGTACTCCCTCCAGCTGCGGTCAAAGCTCACCAAGCCATCAGCACGCCGCTGGATCACCGTCCAGCCGCCACCTGAGGCAAAATGTAGCCATTATGCTTGGAAAGGAAGGCAAATGACATGTCTAAGAGGTAAGTACGCTTGTTCTAGAAGGGGTAAAGGGAGAATACAGATAGAAAAGCAAACCTCAAATGTCATGTGTGATCACACTGCAGCAGAATGGATACTTCCCTGCAAGGAAGTTCTGTTTGAGTACAGCTAACCCAACCATCCAACTATGCATGTTACTCACCATCTGTGTCCATATCACAGTAGACCTCCACAGGGATGCCGGCCAGAGATGGCACCACTACGTAGAGACCTGACCTCCTCACTCCATTGTAGTAGATGGAAGAGCAGTCTATAGGACAGTTCCTCACATGCTCAATCTCTGTGGGAGAGAACGTGGGACATCCATGAGTATCACAAAATCAATGGGAGTGGGGTGCCCTCTGTTGGAAGAATGTGAAACTGCACACACTATGTGTAGCAGTGCGTACCTGGGTGCAGAGCTTGCTGAGCGCTCATCAGTGGGTTTGGTCGGACCACGTTGAAATAGCAACCGGGGCTCCTTTTCACTTTTTCCACCAAAAGGGTCAGGTTATGGAGTTGATTCTGAACAGGAATATAGAACGATCAAACCCATCCAGCATAAAGAGGTCTGACGGTTTTGTTTCTGGACAAATTTTAAGAGCTGACACTGAAATGGGAAGTCATACCTGGAGTTCTAGGATCAGAGTGCCCTGTAGATGCAGCAAGGTGGTGGCTTCATTATAGTGAACCTCCAGCTCATGAAAGCGCTGCTCCAAGGAGATGTTCAAATGGTTCCTCTCTTCACTCTGTCAACACCATAACTCTGTTCTTCCTCAATCATTAAAACATTGTGTTTTATTGGAATGCTTCTGTATAGATAGTTCGTGGTTTGAAATAACAAGGGACTAAATACAGCTTTAGTTTTCTAAGGTCTCAGGACATAAAGGATGAGTCGTCTCCTCTGAAAGTCAAAGCCAGATTCTTCAGTTGTCTATTCCTATTCCACAGATAGATTACCACAAATCCTTTGCCTTGTCCTCATGTTGACCACATTTGATGCATGAACTCTCTCTTCCTTTTGGCCACAGACCCCTGGAGTGGAGACTGTAGTTCTTTTGGACTCGGTGCTTGAGACATACGAAGCAACACGTGTAAGAGGAGGGAGGCGACTAATCCTGTTAGAGACTAAGGTCAAGGACATGCTGGAGGGAAGCCAGCTTGGTGACCAGGCACCACGTCACAGTTCAGAACCGGTCACCGCTAATGTTTCTGTGGTTCCTGCGGTAAAATTCAAATGCAGAGGGTTTTTTTTTTTCTTTCTACGAAACTGCAAGACATAAACTTTTACAGCCAATCAGAAAACATACAGTATATTAAATGAAAACATAGTAGAACTGGGCTTTATTTATCCCCGTAGGGGAAATTACTTCTTGTTGCATCAAACCAGAAATATTTGATCAACTACTTTATGGTTCTGATCAGAAGAAATCCATGAAATAATTTTCCGATCCAGTTTCTGAAGTGCTAATGCTCATGTGCTAATGACACAACAGAGGTCTAGAGGTCTGTAAAGAGAGGTCATCACCCTGCCACAGCATCCAGTGAGCCCCAGCTGGACTAACGCAAGTCCTCAAAGTGGTTGACGGGATTGCTGCTGGTGGCTGACCCCAGTCTGCTAAATCCATATGAAAATCCCACCTGTAGCTCCAGGACCTTGATGCGGTGCCGGTGGTTCCTCAGCTCCTCCTGCAGCTCGGAGATGGTCTCCTTCAGCGCTGCGATCTGATGCTTCCTTTCCTCGTTCTCGTGCAGCCAGTAGGAAACCTCATCCGTGCAGCGAAACATATCTGGACATTTCTGTTCATCCAGTTGGGGCAGCGTGGCCACCAGTCGACACATCCCATCCTCCATCACCTGGTATAAAATCCATCACTTTGATCCGTTTCAAAACAGTAAATGATGTCCTGGGAACAACACTTGTTTTTCATTCATCTTCAGTGTCTTTACAAACCAGCCACAAGCAGAACCATCCTTTCACAACTGATTTACCGGACTTTGTAAGTCACTCAGATAATTTTTTAAGTAACTTACAGCTGACATAAGTTCATTGATAACTATAGCAATCGCAGGTCATTCAAAGTTTGACTATGAATTAGCTATAGCTGTCCAAAATGTCTTATTATCTGTTATACAGCCATTCATGTTCCCCACATGTTAAAGAAAAAACCCTTTCGGCTCGTCTAACCTCACCCTAACTCTGTTAGGGGTCGCCACAGTGCGTTGAATTGATCATTGTATTGAACCCAGGGCAGCTTGCACTCTACAGCTGAGCTACATTCCCAGCTTTATGTTTCCCACATGATGACTCCACAAAAAAAAGAAAACATTTACTTAACCATAACTATTCAGCATTAACTTGTCAGCATTGTTAGCCACGCAGAGCGTTTGACAGAGCAGAAGAATACTCTTGTTTGCTGATGATGTTTTATAAATACTAAACATGTTCGTCTGTAATGTGGCAGTGTTTTATGATCATTGCTCAAATATTTTATATTTCACGACTGATAAAAATAAGGTTAGTTAAAGACTAACCTAACCTAATCTGGGCCCCTGACAACAATATAAGATAAAGAGATCATTCTGAACACCAGTTGGCAGCTGTCATTATAGACTACATCTCATCATATGGTTCATGGAAGAGTCAGTAAAAAGAAGACCTTGAGGTCCTTCTTCACTGCCCAGCTGTGTACCAGAAAATTGTAAGGGAGTGGTTGAAAGTAACTTTATTTTCATGATGCTAGTTATTCTATACTTGCTTACATGTACATATGATTGTACTCCACGAGACTTGTTTCTTGATCATTACTGACTGTAATAATTCTAATGTAATTATGCTTTTTAATACTTTGAGTATAACTTGTTTGTAGTATATCCATGCATTTTTCATAGTAATTGTTCATATAAATGCTGCTATTATATCTCCACCACCACATGTTTAATTATGCATTTCTGGAGTCATACTTATTCTACAATTTGAATGCAACTGGAAATGAAATATCAGTCTGCAGAAATGCTCTCGCAATGAGATGCAACACATTTCTAAAGAGACAATACATCTGTCCTGCAGCAGCTTGTTCAGGGAGCATCACTGTGTGTTTATGCTATCAGTAATTACCTGGTTGGTGTACTCTCCACACTGGGACCCCCCTCCATTGCTCTGACTGGTAACATTCAGTTCATCTGCTCTCACCTCTGGAAACAACACAATGAGGACACAGAGTGCAGAGCACACAGTCCAGCCGGGGGGGTTGGTTACAGACACGAGAGACATCGCTGTCACCCGGTTAGTCCTTCCCTGCCTTGACAAAGAGAATGGGGGTGGAACACTGGAGTCTGTGCTTCACCAGGTGAGGCTCTGCTTCCTACGGGAAGAAAAACTCAGGAAATGAGTCCATTATGCTCCTGTCGAGCCATGGCCTTGACTTCTACACTGTTGCTGTATGACATAAATCTGAGGAAGTGAGGTTAATTACGAGGAAGGTGACCTTCAGCCACATAATAATGTATATCCTCAGGTCAAGCAATAAAATTCATTTCACCTGGTCTTAAGGTCAAACTGGGGTTTTGATTTCAGTGAAATTCAGTGAGGTAGGTTTTCCTTCTTTTTTGTATTTTAAAACTCATACAGTTTAGAACAAATAACAGGAGAATACAATACAAAATACAAAACTAGGAAATAAATTTCTTACTTCCTATGTCTTCTATGCATTTGTGTAAATGACCGACTCACCCCAGTCACAGACCATCTTCTTCCCCATTCCTGGCCCTTTTCAGGCCAAGGACTCTTCTTCATTTTCTTGTTCTCCTTCTCTCCTCTTTCTCACTCTGTGCACCTACTTCTCTCAGTGTAGATATCTTAGTCCCATAATCTTCCTCTAAGAGGATTCACAACTACTAAGGGATGGAGGACAGCAGACAAGGGAAGCAATAATTTAATTATTGGTAGAGAAAAAAATGTGTTACATCTGTTTATTCCTTACTGTTATGATTAAATCTTGCTTCTGTCTAAACTCATTATTACATTAAATGCTTTAGCAGCACTTTCTCAATTTAAAACATTGTCTCTGAATAGGAATATATACTGTATATATATATATATATATATATATATATATATATATCTTTAAATTTTCCTAGACATTTTGAGAAATAAACTGATTATAATGTCTGGACAGTTTTGATAAAGGTCAGAATTGTTAAACCTAAATATAGAAAAATAGGAAGAAAAAAAAAACCTACTAAAGAAAAGGATGGTACAAGTGACCTTGAGAAAGCTTGTGAATTCTGAGTCTCCTTTCAAGGTGGTCGAACACTTGGGTTGACCAGAACATCTGCCCCTATGGTAAGCAAGCACCAACAGACGCAGTAATCCTGCTCAAAGCTAGTGGTAATGAAGGCTGATGTGAGTGGGAGTGTGAGGGGTGCTGATCCTATTACAGCAGTCAAGCTGCTCCTTACATCTTCATACCCTTCAACCATGACGCAGTCACATGGTCTCATTGTTGCAAGAAAAAATAAATGTTATGGAAAAGCAAATGGCTGGAGTATCACAAAATGGGTGTTCCATAGATAGCTATGACTACTTCCAGAACTGACTGTATCTTGTGTGACTACATTATTGCAATGTGCAACAACGTCCTGGAAACCCTCTTACCTGGTAACTGAAAAATCTTTGAGCAGCTCTTTCACTACTATATTTAAAGGTTGTCCACATCAGACAGAGGACAGGGAGACCGAATCGAATGTATAATCTTCAAGGAACAAAAGATTCCCTGGTAAAAACATTTCTGTTGCACTTCATGCTGCTCGCATAGGTGAGACACTGTGAGGTCACAACCACATGGGGGCACCATGTAACAGCTTCATTACCTGTTGTCCTTCTTGACAGTGATGACCAGCTTCTCCACAAGCAATGCAGCAAATAACTCCTTGATAAAGATATGTAAGACTTGAAAGAGAGCACTTGTTTATAACTGGCACCGAAGCCACAAACGTTGACGAGGAGAATCAATCAAGAATCAAGAAGAATAAAAAAAACAAGACAGGTGGTGCATGCTATATTTTACAAAATTCCAACAAACAGTTGGGTAACTACAAGTCAGCAAGCACCACAATGATGTGGAAGTCATAAGTGTTTGATCACCAGGAAGAATTCTGACTCTCACAGACCTGTTAGCCCTCTTGTTCTTCACTCTTTACCTGCATTAACTGCACCTGTCCACACGCTATAACAGACTCCAATCTCTCCACAATGGCCAATACCAGAGAGACGTGTAAGGATGTTGGGGATAAACTTGTAGACCATGCATTTTTTTCTGCACTGTTGGAGGAAAGGGGCTCCGACCACACATCTGAGTCCCGGTGGCTGTCACTGGGGAAGGTGCTGACCAGGGTCTTCGAACTGCAACATGAAGTCTTTTCGAAGGAAAGCAGTGATCTTGCTCTCAAGATCAAATTGAGAATCCATATGAATCCCTACGAATGCTGCTTGTATATATTTCTCTCGACTAACATATAAATTTGTTATTGTACAAGTATCATCTACTTAGCCATGACAATTGGATTGTTTCTTGTGTGTCTATTATATGTTTATATGTTCACATATTAAAATACTGTAACATTTGCACAGAGTGTACTCTATTATGATGTGTTAACACACACACACACACACACTCACACACACACACACACACACACACACACACACACACACACACACACACACACACTGCTAGCCAGGCTTCTCAGCTGGGTCTTACATCAGGTCCTCAAGGGATTTGTGTTTCAGTTCGATGGAATGTTTGATTTTATTTCACATTTCCTACCAGAACTCATTCCCCAATTAAAAAACCATCAGAAATCAGAGACTGGGATCAATACATCATATCAATGCCTCAAAATTTCACTTCTCCCAAATCATAATTCCACCCCCTTTGTTATGTCTGCTTTTAGATTCATGTCACTGTCAGGACATAAGTGGACATTTTGCTCAATGTCCAAGCCGGCTGCTATAAAGATAAGTGATATTTTTTTACTTTCTTACCACCTCTGATACCTTTAGAGTCAGTGACAACATAATGAAACTCTTTTATGTTCTGCATTTGAAATAATTTAGCTTAAATAAATGACTGGCAGACATTAAGATGTTGAATGTACCGGGTTTTTTTTTCTTTTGGGTCAACACAAAGCTGATGCTGAGTGATAGGAAAAGTGGACAGGATGTAGGATAGATCGTGATGACTTCAGGATCTGGAGGGAATGAGAGATGAGTATATTAAGTAAAAGACACACGTTGTCACGGTTCGGTGTTGGCGTCCTGCTGTGCTGGGGTGTGGCAGGAGGAGAGGCCAAGCTTGTGGGCGGAGCCTTGTCTCCACACATGTGCCCGATTGGGTTGATTAACCTGAGGCTTTATAAGCCGGGTTCTTCTTTTGTTCTTTGCTGGTTGTTTTTTGTTCTTCTGCTTTCCTCATGTTTCCTACATTTGGGTCCCATTCCTGCTCGTCGTGACACATGTGCAGTACAATTATTTGAGTTCAAAGGCAACAACACAAAACCGTCATGTCCCGCTGAAACCTGATCCCACCATTCAGTGGTCCATCAAAGATCCATCTGCACATAAAGTACAGAACAATCACCTAAATCATCACAAAGATCTATTCCTTCAATGAAATTTCCACAGTTGTCAATGCAATGTTTTAAGAAGCTTTACTTTCACATATAATTGTACATGGTATGATGATTCAAAATTTGTTCTGCATTTGAGGAATGTTGGGTAGCCAACCGAAGCTTTCCCTATAACCTATAATCATTTCAAGGGATTATTTATCTAAGAAGTTAAGTCTTACATCAAAAGAATCTATATCAAAACTAATCTTTAACATTAAACTGCATTTATTAGGAAATACACAGAAATTACACTGGAGCACACCAAACTCTATTTCCAAAGCGAGTAAGAAACATCAGAAGTAGTCTTACTGGTTTCAGTACCTTAATACAGATAAGGTATTAAGGTATTAAGTTCAGACTGTTTAGCTCATGCATTAACATGAGCTAAACTGACTGTTCTAGCAAAATTATTTGAACCAGCTAGCTTGCGTAGGCTCATAGACAGACAGCCATGTGTCAGTTAGCTTGTGTTTTCATATTACAGTATTACCATGCTGTGTATTTTACCGTCAGGACAATGACATCACATCACAGTCCTGTTAAAATGTCCACTTTCTAGAGCCACTTGTGAGAATCATGGACCCAGATGGTAACAGTTAACATGATGCATGATGCATGTCCATGACCAATATTCCTCTTCTTCTCTTATTCTTAAGTGCTTTGCTTCTGTTGGGTGCATAGGACACTGACCAATAGCCTCCATTTCACTTGGTTTAGGGACTTTTCACTCAAGCTCTCCTCAGTTGAGCCCACTCCCTGACATTTCTGCCTCCACACTTCTTCCCCTGTTCTTGGGGCGACCTCTTTTGATTTCCCTTTAGGGGTCCATTTCAGGGCTTGTTGGGTGATGTTGGGTGATGGGAGATTTTCTGAGGGTGTGGCCAATCCAACCCCATCTTCTCTTTTGGATTTGCATGTCACGTCTCTGTCCTATGATTTTCCTGTTTATTTTCCTGTCTGTACATGTTAGTACATGTCATGTCATTCCAGATCCTGTCTAATCTTCAAGCAGTTCATTCCCTGCGCCTGCTGTCTCTCCACACACCTGCATCCACTCCCTAATCTGTCTCCACACTACATATACCTAGCTCAGCCTTCAGTACTCTGCCAGATCGTTTAGTGTTCGCCCTGACTCTCCAGCCTACGTATCCTGCCTGCTTTCGTGACTGTGTATGAATCCCATCTGCTCTCTCGACCCAGCCTGTTGTCTGCTCCTCATCTGATTTGTCTGCCTGGTTTGTTGATTGTTTCATGCCTGACCCTGCCTGATTCCGGACTCTACCATTTGCCTGTGGTTTATTGGATACCTCTGCCTATCGGACTGATTATTTGGAACCTGACCTCTGCCCGTATTATTAAACCCTTTTTTGAGACTTTACCCGCCTGCTACTCTGTCGTGCTTTTGGGTTCCCCTTGCAAGTCATGTTCAAGTCGTGACATAATAATCTGGCCAAAATGAACCCAGCCGACAGCATCCCCACCCAGACCGAGTCCTCCATAGACTCAAACAAGATCCAGTTCCTCGACCATCACCTGTCCTTCTTGTCTGACGCTATGTAGTCCAACAACGCCCGCCTGGAGCGCACTATAGAGGCCATCTGGGAACATCTTGCTTCACTGTCTGCAGCGTCTTCGTTCTGCTGGTGTTCATGTTCTGCCTGCTCGTCCCTCCAGCCATTCTGAAGCTCGGATTCCGCCTCCGGAGCTCTGTTCTGGTGCCCCAGGAAGCTGTCACCCTTTTTTGGTTCAACGTTCTCTTGTTTTTGAGCAGCAGCCCTCTGTTTTACCCATGGAGCGCTCCCGTGTGGCTTACATTGTCTCCCTACTCATGGGGAAGGCCCGGGACTGGAGAACTGCAGAATGGGAGTGACAATCACCTGTCTGTGCATCTGTCCAGTCTTTTTCTGCTGAGTTTTGGGAGGTGTTTGATCTTGTGACCCCTGGGAGAGAGGCAGCCTGGGGGTTGTTAAAGAGGTCTCAAGGGGGAAGATCTGTGGCTGAGTACGCCATTGACTTCCGCACCATTGCTGCTGAGAGCAACTGGAATCCTGCTTTCCTTTTTGATGCCTTTTACCACGGTCTTTCCAACCGGGTAAAAGATGAACTGGCAACGCGAGATCCCCCCGCTGATCTCGACTCTCTTGTGGCCTTGGCTGTCCGCATTGATGGCCGCCTTCGGGAGCGAAGAAGAGAGATACTGAGCTTCCCCGAGGCTGTCCAGGCGCCCCGCGACCCTCCTGCAGCTTGGATACCTCCACCGACGACGGAAGACATTCCTGGAGGTCAAGAGGAGCCCATGCAACTGGGTCGCTACCGTCTGCCCCCAGCGGAGAGAGAGCGTCGCTTACATAAGAACCACTGTCTCTACTGCGGCCAGACCGGCCATTTTGTTTCTTCTTGTCTGGTAAGAGGGGTGAGCTCACCAGGTAAGCGGAGGACACTGGTGAGTTGAACTAGTTATGCGGATATGCCTTCACGACCCCTGCTGCATGCAATGTTGTTCTGGACACAAAATTAAGGTTGGTGTTTTAATTGACTCTGGGGCTGACATCAACCTGCTTGACTGGTCCCTGGCAACTCGTTTAGGGATTGGCATAGAGTCCCTAGATGAGCCCTTTCATGCCACCGCCCTGGATGGTCGACTTCTCTGCCATGTCACTCATCAGACTGTTCCTCTGTCCATGTTCGTGTCTGGAACTCATGAGGAGTCTCTCACTTTCCATCTTATTCACGCTCCACAACAACCAGTTATCTTGGGGTATCCTTGGTTGAGGAAGCACAACCCTCACATTGACTGGGCATCCGGAACTGTGCTGCAATGGGGTGCTTCTTGTCAGATGAACTGTCTCAATTCTGTCTCGTCAGCTCCTGATTCCCGTCATTCTGGAGGATTGTCTGACTTTGCAGTAGTTTCAGAGGAATACACGGAACCTCGAGAGGGTCTTGGTTCTACCTCCCCTAGGGGGAGACTGTATTTCGTCTACGTCCACGTCCCGGCCTACTCCTGTCTCTGCGCCCCGGCCTGCTCCTGTCTCTGGACCCCGCCCCACTCCTGTCTCCGCGTCCATACCCCGGCCCGCTCCCGCACCCCGGCCCGCTCCCTCGCTTGGATCTGGGTCCTCCTCTGGGACTGTTTTTGGGACGTCAGGGGCCGTCCGTAGAGGGGGGGGGTTCTGTCACATATCTGTCCTATGATTTTCCTGTTTATTTTCCTGCCACTAACATGTCATATCATTCCAAATCCTGTCTCATTTTCAATCAGTTCATTCCCTGCTCCTGCTGTCTCTCCACACACCTGCAGCCACTCCCTAATTTGTGTTCGCCCTGACTCTCCAGCCTACGTATCCTTTCTGCTTTCGTGACTGTGTATGAATCCCATCTGCTCTCTCGACCCAGCCTGTTGTCTGCTCCTCATCTGATTTGTCTGCCTGGTTTGTTGATTGTTTGGTGCCTGACCCTGCCTGATTCTGGACTCTACCATTTGCCTGTGGTTTATAGGATACCTCTGCCTATCGGACTGATTATTTGAAACCTGACCTCTGCCCGTATTATTAAACCCTTTTTCGAGACTTTACCTGCCTTCTACTCTGTCGTGCTTTTGGGTTCCCCTTGCCAGTTGTGTTCGAGTTGTGACATTGCAAGTCTATAGTGGTCATGGCATGTTCTTTTTGACAGGTCAATGCTTTTGACTTTGTCTTTCAACGTGATATTCTTCTGAGGCAGGTGTTGATGAATGTTGCCAGGCTACGTGTTGTATGTTTTGTTATTCTCCATGTTTCAGATCCATGCAGCATCACTTGTTTCACGTTAGAGTTAAAAATGAGTACCTATATGTTAGTTGAGATGTTTTGTCAGCTCCAGACCTTTCTCAGCATGTTAAACACCATCTATCACCACTCTAACCATGTTAATTCTGCATCTAATGTCCCCCCAAAGGGACAGTATTTTACCTGCTGACCTGATAATTTGATGTTTCCTTGTTTATGTGGAATGAGACTGTCGATCCATTCATGTGACTACAGAATTTGACAGTGTCTGTGGATGCTTTAGTTGATACTATCTGGACGCCCAAGGAAGGAGACTGATGGGGAGTAAAACTCACACTTTTTGCACTGACAGTGAGTTCTCAGGCAACCTCCAAAGCACCGTCTGGACATGGTGGAAGCGTTCATGTTTATCTTTAGAAAAGATCAAGATATTATCCAGGTAAATGAAGACTAACTTGTCGAAGAGGTCTCGAAAATCATCAACCAGGGCCTGGAAAACAGCTGGGGCATCTGTGAGCCCAAAAAGCATAAGTACTCATAATGTCCCCAATGTCTTCCACTCATCTCCTTCCTAAATATGAACTAGGTGGTAGACATTACACAGGATGACAAATGTGGAGTAGCTACCTGCTTGAGACAGACCTGGTGGCAGGCTCGGCCCCAGACAAGAATCAAACCCTGGACCAGTCTATGTTGGGATTTTGATGATGGAGCCAGGGGAACCCCAGGATGAGTGAGAGTTGTGGGGACTCGAGAATGTGCAGTTGTGTGGTCTTGTGATGATTGCCAGACAGAAGCATGTCAGCTGCTGCTGTTGTGTGGGTGACCATACCTAGAAGGTGTCAATTGGCAAAGGAACAAAGTTCGAAGGAAGCCACATCATTTTTCATATAATCCACTCCTCCCAAGAGAAATGTGTCACACTGCACTGCAGTATTCCACTGCATTCTACAACTTTTTAGCTTCCTTATAGGTGAAGATGTGTAGCTGCAGGGAGAAGAGGATGGAGCAATTTGTGCTGAACAGTCAGCAACCCCTTGCGTCTCTGGCATGGCGTTCTTCTATGCCCACTCTCAGACAGGTCCATACAACATTTATTACATACTCGCGTGGATCAGCAAGATGCGGAACAGAAGACCAGACAGTATCCAATAAGGTATGGCGGGGGAGGGGGGTTGGGGTCATGGACAGAAACAGAAATCTAGCCTCTCGACATAATTGTAAAAGGACAGACTTGGAACCAGAAAAGCAGTCAAACAATACTGGATAGTCCTTCATAGGTAACAAAGAACAATCCGGCAGGAGGTGTATGTTAGGGAGTGCTATAAATGGAGGATTGATTGCAAAGTTCAGGCAGCGATAGCAACAGGTGAGAGGAGTTGGTTCTGATGAGAGTGACAAACAGGCAATGAGGGGCAGGGGAAGAGTGCAGGTTATGTTAAATACAGTTTCTCTTCTGTGAAGTGAAACAGGGTGCTGCATTTCTCCTCTAGAGAAGCAAACTACTGGAAAAGAAGACTTGAAGGAGGGATGGCGTTTGGAGAAACTGGGAATGTCTGCTTGATGTAACATTCAACAAATTTGCTTTAAGGTTTAAAGGATTTTTGAAGTATTACCAGGCTCCAAAACACTCAAATCTCTGTTTTGATTACTAAATTGTGGAGTTTATCTGCCACTCTGGCGGGTAAACGTTTCTACAAAAGGTACATCAAACGGCATCTTGGGACACTCATGTCCCTTAAACACATACACAAACGTACACACACAAACACAGCAGCAGACCAGCGTCAAGCAATAGCTGCTTTTTCTTTTCCTCTCTGACTGGTTTTGGCCTTGACTCATTTGGTTCATATCATCCAATCAGAGATAGAGAAGGACTATCATGATTTCACGCATGTCTGCTACTAGTGGCATGTACAGTATATAGCCGTATCTGAATGGAGTAGAAAGACCTGAAAAATGAAAACAAAGAGACAAAGAAGACAGAGGACGAGACACACCTTCAAGTTTATAAGTCATGGAGATTTGGTTATAAAGGAGTGCCAAGAGATTGTTCGCAGTATGTTGAAGAGTCATGCTTGGAAAGCATCGGCACAGCTCATTTATCATTGGAAATCAAACCATGAAATGAGAAAAAATGCTTGTGACCAACATGTTGGTGTATTTAGACCCACTCGGATTATCTCCAAAGATTTGTTTACCTATTTACAGTTAAAATGTAATTAATTTCCTGAAATGTACTCAGCCATTCATCAATATATTAAAAATAATTCTGCTTCAACTTTGTTCTGGACTCTTCTTTTAGTTTGTATTCAACATATAATATTTTATCTCAATGAACACAAAAAGACAATGCCTTATTTTGGCTGGTAAAAAATACGCTTGGTGGGTTATTTCATCAATCACTCCACTTGGTTGGTGAGTCAAAAAGGTTTTTTGGACCCTGTCCTTTTTAATAAAATGTGCTCTAGACAGAGTTTAAATGTAATCATGTAAACTATTCTGTGAAGAGTGATGAGATCAATAAATGCAATAAATGCTGTAATAATAATCTTTTAATATTGTAAGTTGCTAGACTATTACGTAAACTAAAATTAGTTAAGCTCAAATAAGTAACATACTCCCTCATGTGTCAAAGAGTAGTCCTCATTCAGGAAAGGTATGGTGATAGAGGCAGCTGTTTGCATGGTGAATCTGTCAGCATGCCAGCAGCATGATGAATAAGGGTAGGAGTACAAATGTCTCTGAAGTTGGCTGCAAATTCTTCCTGAAAGAGAAGAAGGTTAAGCCCTCACATTTTTCTGCAAAACATTTAGAGAGGTGTCAACAGAGAATGTAATGTTAAAACAATGTGTCAAGGATGCATTATTATGTTTAGTTATGATGTTTCTGTTTAAATAAGAAAGCAAAAACCACACTGCATTTAAGGTTAGTTGGAAAACTGTAGGATCGTGGCTCTTGTGTCACATCAAAATGGATTTGTCCATCTGCCGCATGTGACACGCTTCAGTCTCAGAAGATGAAAGCTGAAGCTGTTACAATGACACATACAAGCCTCCTCCTTCTCAAGCTGCCTTTTACTCTACTGCTTGAATTAGTTCAAGTCTAATATGAGCCTGCGGTGCATTCAGGTAATAAGGTTGGCATGGCGCGTGATGCTGAGGGGGGCAAGAGAAATAAAGGAGATTACATGTGGTGTTGCCTTAAATTGATTACAGTCAACATGCTTTAAGATAGACATTGAATGATAGATTGATAGACACACTCAGAGCGTCCCACCACATTTAATGTATCACTGACGGATGACATGACTTTTGATCTGTGATAAAGGGGAGCTGGAGCAAAATGACAGCATTGGCAAGCTAAGAGAATAAGTCAGAGCACTGTTTTAATTCACTTATATTAATCTGTCATGTCCTCTACAAGCGTACAGCTAATTTACCAGAGTTCATTTTACCTGAAGACGGTAGTGCATTCCTGGGATGATTCATTCATTCATTCATTTTCTACTGCTTCATTCGCCGTAGCGGGTCACGGGGAGCTGGAGCCTAACTCGGCTGACATAGGGCATGAGGCGGGGGATGAGATTCAAGAAAAATTTGGGCATCCCAACATGACGTTTATCCATCCCAAAAGTAACAAGGCAGTCAGAGACTGCAACATCCCACTAAGCGTAGGTCAGGGTACCCTGAAAGTAGTACCTGACAAGTGCATAGCTTTGACCTTTCAGGGTAGGTCAAAGCTAGTCACTAGCTTTGACCATAGATAAAAAGTTGAAATTTGACCTTGACGTAGTTTTCTAAAGGCCAAGGTCATCATCTCATTTTCATCCCCTTTGCCACCCGAGTAATGTGCTTTTTGTTTCACCTTTCTATCTGCAATGCTTGCGAAGATATTTGGTGGACATACGAATGAACGGACAAAAGAACGAACACTGACAATTACAATACATCACCGCTTTGAAGCGGTATAAAAACCAAACAAACTGTTAATTTTATGTTTTTATTAATAACATAACTGTAAAATTATCTGTTAGTTTTATTAAAATGTTAAAGCCTGGTAGTCATTTAAAAAAACAGTTTTAGATATAAAGAAAGATGTAATACTTTTTTTTGTTTTTATGTTTGCTTTTCACTCAATAGATTTCTATGCCCTTAATTCATATACTGTATTCTCCTGTGGACACTGCACCAAGCTGACAGAGGATTCTCCACGCACATTTGAATAGTATCTGTCTCTTTTTCTTCATTAACTTTTGATTGTTTTTTATTCAGAAAGCACTCATTGTCACTTGCTTTTTCTCCAACATTTCCATCTTTTCCATGGGCATGGTGATAATCAATTAGTCACCAGACATTTCAAAGCACTTTAACAGACACAGAAACCCAACTGGACTCTCCAAGCATAAGCGACAGTTTATGCTTTCTCTGGAGGCACTCTCACTCTCACTAACTCCTCACTCTCACTGCTGTGTGTAAAACGAGCAGACGTCATGTTGCCGTTTGGTCGATTTTAATAAGGCAGAATCCGTGCAACATCAAAATATAATGGTGATTTCCGTGTTCGAAATTTAAGTGGAGAAATGGAAAAATTGTGAATATTTTTGTTGAATGGAAGTGCATTTAAAGCTTGCATACCTGGGATGCACGCTGTCTGACGATCATCATCATCCAATGGCTCCAACCAAAAAATGTGCATCAAAGCACGCAAACGAGGACACTGATTTACCACAGCGCATTTTCTCTGTATGACAAGCTCCTCAGCTAGGTGGTGAGGAGCTTGTCATGTTGTGTTCCCTGAAGGAAATATTTCTCAACAACTGCTCTGAACAGTGACTGTGTTATTAGATATATTTGGAATGTAAGTGCTGTGAATACACAGGGTTCATTTACTGTGCATGATATTCCTCACACAGAAGAATATAGGGAATACCCCTTCAACTGTTGAATAACTAATTTGTGCATTTCCAGTGAGCGAGTTTCAAAATGGACAGCAGTCAGAGTGCCCACCTCCACCAAGGCCCAAGAGTAAAAACATGTGTTCTGTAAAAATGACAGAAGACAGACATCCTGTAATATTGCAACCTTTTCACCTTTCCCAAAATACGTTTGTTCGATGCTTGAGTCAGTGTCATCTATTTTCATGACAATCCTTCAGGTATCTTAAAAAACACAGGAAAAAATGGAGCAAATTCTTAAATACCTCCACTGAATATTGTTAAAAAATAAATGGGATCTTTTTTGTCAGATGCCCAACCTGTCTGCCAAGTTTTATGAAAATCTATGATTTTTTTTGTCAAGGGTGGTGTAAAGACCCATATGCAGAACACCAGAAAAGTTGTCATTCATAGTTTTAGCAAAATCCAGGAAACACACAAAATGTCAAAAAGTCCAAAAGACAAAAGACTGAAAAGTGGGAGCAGTAGAAAACATTCTAGCACAGAACAAAAGGAGAAGTTGGTTTAAAAAGCCTCAGGTAGTGATGTCCTCTTTGTTCTGGCACTTGGATACACGCCCCGGACTCGGTGGGCGTGCCCATGTGAAGCGCTGCCCCGGAGCCTGCTTCAAACATGAAAAAACCACATGACTGATGACGTTTGGCACACCAAGTGCGCTGAAACACTAAGCGCCCCATTCATCAGGTGACACACTGGCGCTCCATTCACCAGTTGAAACAGTTTAGTGGTCCGGATCAATGAGTGATTCGAAACACCAGCCGGTCTCAGATGTGTTAAAATGGATGTCAATATCCCTTGGATTGATCACATTAGCATTCTGATTGCTGACAGTTTTCGTCGTAAATACTTTACAATGGATCCAACCAGAAAGAGATCCCAAGTCTGGGAACATTTAGAACTGGTGCCGCCGAACAAAGTAGATTTTAATTTCTAAGAAACTTATTTTCAGGCTTTGTTACTCACACAGTAGAAAATAATAAACCACACACGTCCATTTTAATTTGCAGGTGAAGTGTTTGCTTTATTCCCAGCACATGACGTACAGTAACAACACGTCATCAATGATGAGGCGTTACCGATCCAGACATGAGGATGAAGTGCTGCTGGTGATGACGTCTCAGAATTCAGACTTTTATCTCACAACATAGACCTTGTTTTTTTCCAGTGACAGTAATCATCCTCTGTAACTCACACACACAAACACACATGTATGTATGTGTATGTATGTATGCTATGCCATCCATTAGCTCCTGAAGCTCCTGTTGTCTAGAGAGCAGTCTCCAGTATCTCATTGGCTGAGAGGGATATGGTGGGCTTCAGCACAGCACATCCTGGACAAGGATCTGATCATTAAGTTCGACCACCCAGAACAACCATCACAGACCTCCAAGGGCTTTGAAGAAGGACTCCAGTGGCCAAGAGTCGGGTTATCTGAGGGGGGCAATAATGAGGATATGAATGAGTTTAGCCTCCCTCCTCCCTGGACTCACCTGTCTGAAAGTGCTTCCTCTCAATCTGACTTCCATACCCGTATCAGTGCTTCACATATACAGTACTGTGTGTGTGTGGGTGTGTGTCTGTATGTCTGTGTGTATTGTATTTGTGTGTGTACTTGTGTGTGTATGTTTGTGTTTGAGTGTGTAGTCTGCTCGCAGAGTACACACTTTTAAAAATATAGCAAGCAAGCAGAACTGTTGCCTTAGATCTGTATGCACAGGAACGTTCCCCAAAACATTTCAGACGTTTTAATACAGCTTATTTTCCATCCACAGAGAGATGGAGGTACTAAAAGCAAAAATATAGGACAGACATAATCACTCCACGAAAGTATAATGAATAGACCTAATGCATTAATGAGAGAAAGATTTCCGTAAGTGTGGAATGTGATCCCTGGAATAAGGGATGGGTTCACAGATCTAATGGATGGCTGTCATTACAAATAATACGCTCCCATTATTAGTTTAAAAAGAACTCTGACAGAAGACTGGAAAAACAAAAAAGCTGAGCGGTCGTCCAATGTTCCAAAGATCGGCGGTTCGATTCCCGCTCCCGCCCAGCCACCTGGAGTATGAGGTAACAGTGGGAGGTGTCAACTCACCTTCGGAGCACTGCCGAGGCGTCCTTGAGCAAGGCGCTATCCCTCTTTACAAAGTTGCTCATTTAGGGCGCACCATGTAGGAGCTGCCCACCACTCTACCTCCTCTGCATGCCTACAGGCCCCCTTGTGTGTGTTTGTGTGTGTTACAGGGCCCTGTTCATACTAACATATATACATATATGCATGTGTTTGTTCAAACTAGAGTGTGCTCTTAATTTCCCTTCGGGGATTACTAAAGTATACTAAACAAATGCAGAAATGATAGTCAAAACGCTTGATCCACTCAGAGTAATAAAAAGGAATAAAATTCTGAAATATTTATACATAAATGTTGATTGTAGAACATCCCTTCAAATAATCACTGATATTTCATCATTTATTTTAGATAGTGGCCATCGTTGCATTTCTCCTCAGGAGACAATAAAGGCAATGCATATATTGTCGAACAAAGATGAATTAAGATAGTGGTATGGTGATAAAATGGAACGCTTGAGTTTTGTTTGATGAAAGCTGTAGCATTTAGAGTTCTTTAGTAAATGTGTTCACTTAATCAGTTTACCCCAGTGATTTCACTGGATACCATGCTTTGTTTGTGCCACAGACAACCGTCCATCAGTAGCTTCTCATCCATATTTCAGACATTTAACATCATATTACTTCTGTGCCGGCTTTGTTCTGAATGCACCAAAGCAAATTAAAAAAAAATTATATTTGAAGCTGACATACTTTGCTTTGTTGAGTAATGCAGTAGAATCTGTGATCAAATACTTTCATTACATGTCCTGTTCATTATTTGAGCTCTGCTGCAACATTGGAAGAAGGATCATTGTGTCCAAAGAGAGAAACTATCTCACAGAGGAAAAAAGACTAAAGACATAGTTTCACCAACAAAGTGCTGTCAGCATATTTTACTTGGAAACCATATGTAACCCATTATTAATAGACCTAGACTGTAGATCCGTTTTGTTTCCACCATAGACAGCACTTGGGGTCGTTAATGAAGCTCTGGGGTAACTTCTCTCAGAGTTGGAAGCAAAGGAAAGAGACAATATGTTCCTCAGTCTTGAAGCATCATTATTTATTCATTGGAACGCAGGCTTGTTGTTCTCTGTTCAACAGTACTGCTGGAAAACATAACTTACAATCTACTGAGACTTTTCTGTGTACCATGTACTGTATATTCATATCATTCTTCTGCTGAGGTCTCTCTGACAAACAGTAAGCACAACACACACTTCTTTCTATGTTTGTTGGATTCAGCAATCAGGAAACACGTTTGTTTGAGAGAAGAACTTCAGGCAAGGACGGATGACAAAGTTCAGGAGGGTTGGGAGATCCCACGTCAGAGCAAAACTGAACGGTTCTGGTTGTCCTGATTGACCAGGTATGGGTGCAGCTGCCCCATGTATTACCATATCAGCGTGCTAGAGATTCCAACAGAAGTGTTGTTAGAAATAAATAGATGAGATTTAATGTTCCAATACCATCTACACATTAGGATAATGTACACATAAAACTATTGTCTAACAAACGTTTGGTGTGAGGCATAGAAGTTAGCTGTGGTGCAGGTGTGCTTATACAAAACCCTGCTATGAGCTAAATGGTAATGTTAAGCTAACATGCTCAAATGGTAGTGGTAACATGCTCATCTTACTTTACTATTTTAAGTTGCTAAACTTTGTAACACAAAGTACTGCTGATGCTAATGTCTTTATTATTTCATGCTTTTAGCTAGGAACATGTGACATACACAAAAGTGTAGTCACATTTTTGTTATATTATATACTTTTCTTGTACTTTGAATAGCCTTTATGTGCATTGAGAATGAATAGGGATTTATATTCTAGGAATACACCTATTCCACATTCCGCCACAAGGTGGTCACTACGTTTCCAGAGACAGGTTAGACAGGTGCCTACTTGACGTTCTTCTTCAGATGATCAAGGAAGAGAGAACAACAAACACTGAAACTGACTCTGTCTCGTGTTTTTCCCTGTTTATTCAGGTCTACCTGTCAGAGCAGTTTAAAATATAATCTTTTTACTAGCCACACAGATTCTTGGGGGCTTGTCCGGGATTAGTTCCTCCCGCCGACCTGGAGCTGATCCCAAAATCCATACTGGTGACCCAGAGACCTGACGAAGGCAACGTGTTGATGAACCTGCAACACAGAGAGCTGACGTGTTGATGAACCTGCAACACAGAAAGCTGGTGATGTGGCGTGCTGAACATGTGGCGTGCTGAACATGGAGCCGAAGAGAGCTGTGATTCGCTTCGAGTAGAGACTGTAAGAGACTTGGACTGAGCGACGAGTGGTGAGGAAAAGACTTTCATCCTGGCAGACAGTGGGAGGAGAGACCTGGTCTGGGAGATCAGGAAAAACCTGCTTGCGTCACCTGATAAACTGTTCCAAATTGCCAAGGAGTTTGGCCCAGTTCCAGGTGATGATCCGTCAATGCTTTACCGTGAAGACACAGAAGGGTGCTTCAATCACATCCAAGGGTGCATGTACAGTAAGCACTTGCTAGAGTCTGAAGATACGGGTATGGTTGAATTACTTGCTTTGAATGATGCCATTATTAACATCCTGCAGTCTCGCAGTAATGTTACTTTACCTGTTGATTCAAGTGTAAATGAAGAGACACAGTCCACAGATGTAGCCACTCAGTCTAGTGGGTTAGCCCATTCAGACACCGGTAATGTGCCTTTCACTAGTTCAGCTAATGCGACCTCTGATAATGTAGCACATTCTCAGCCACTCAGTATCTTAGATACTGCTACCACAACTAGCACAGGCAGTGTTATACCAGATGATGTTAAGAAAATGCTTGATCGTGATGAGGATTTGGGTAAGAAACTACATCAGTTCATGACCAGTCCTACAACCCAGCCTACCTTACGAACCACAACCGTACAGCCTGCTTTACAGAACAATAACACGACACACATGGATGTGGCCATTTCACATTCTACACAGCACCCCACATCTGTACACTCTACACCCCAAAACAATAATACACACAATTTGAACATGTCCACCTCACACCCTACTACACACACCACACCTGGACACACACCTGTACACCCTCCTCCACAGAACCATGACACACCACACCGTGCCCAACAGTCAGACACAACTCACTCATTCCACACACATGAGAAGATGGTGTCCCTGAAAGACCTGCCCTACCTTCACCACAGTGAATTTAAAGTGCAAGGGGGCCAGATTGCTGATCATTCATTTGACATCAGCTACAACAGCGTCTGTCGGCAGATGGTGGAAGGATTAAGGGGCAACTTTGGTGATGTTGAAGTTGTGAGAGGCGCGCTGCGGATCATTAAGCCTGGCAATTTCAAGGACATGCTCATGAATAAGGAAGATATGACTGTAGCAGAACTCAAGGAGTTTCTTCAGTCTCACTTGGGAGAAAAGAGCAGCACAGAACTTTTCCAAGACCTGATGTGTGCAAAGCAGAATGAGCACGAAACTCCCCAACAGTTCCGGCATCGTGTAATCTACCTGAAGCAGAGAATCCTGTTCACATCGAGACAAGCTAAAACTGAGATTAAGTTCAGCCCAGACAGTTCAGGGAGTCTTCCTGCACAACGTATACCAGGGAATAGGCCACAAGCACAACAACATTCAAAGAGAGCTAAAGCCCTTACCCTCTGACAGCACGGTGACAGATGAGACCATCTTGAAGCATAGCATGAAAATAACAAACAATGAGAGTGAACGACAGCGCAGATTGGGCTCAACCCCCCGTCAGAAGAACACAGCTGCACACAGTGCACAAGTCGAAGCAGCACCTGTGAAAGAGTCCAATCCAAAGAAAGAGACTGCTGATCGCAAGAACAAGACGGATAGTGTACAGCAGCTCACAGAGAGGATAGACTTGCTGACTAAGTTGGTCGACTCATTGGCTGAGACAGTGCAGAAAGACCGTGCTTGCCGATGTTCTTCTCCTAAACCCCAAATGGCCTAAAAGGAAAGACAGTACGGCTGCCCAAAGTGTCTCGAGAAGGGTTTACAGGACTGTAAACACTGCTTTTATTGTGGTGACAAGGGTCACAGAGCAGTAGGCTGCTTAAAGAAAATGAAGCGTCAGGGAAACGAGAACCGGTCACTGAGGGGGGACAACCAGTGACCGGGACGCCCTCTACGTCCCATCCTGAAGATGTGCAACCACACGATCACCACGGCGGTGGTGAAAATAGTCCTTAAAGACTGAATGCGGATGAAGTTACTGTGAACAAAGGACGCCGTCACAGAAAGGCGACTGCCCAGTCCTCAGTACATCCCTCACCCCCCAATGAACAGATTGCCAAACTGATAGGAAGGAAAGCGGAAACCAAGTGTCTCTTTAATGACTTGGTGGTCAATGCCCTAGTAGACACTGGTGCCCAAGTGAGCATCATTGACCATTCTTGGAAAGAGAGATACTTACCTGACCTGGACATTCGACCACTGGCTGAGCTGATGGAGGATGAAGAAAAGCTCAAAGTATATGCGGTGAACAGAGACCTTATTCCTTTTGATGGTTGGGTTCATCTGCCGGAAAACCAAGACCCCGACTTGGCAATCAAAGTGCCATTCCTCGTAGGCCACTTGCCCTTGGAAACGCCACTGATTGGGTTCAATGTGGTGGAAGAATTGATAATGGGGAAGCCAGACAGACTATTCCCAGTGTTAACCCGGCTGCTCATGGGAGCTATGTCAATCCCCAATGACACTGCTGAGACCATTGTGCACTTTGTCCAGGCAAAGAAACCCAATGTGCATCAGGGACGTCTGAGGACAGGGCAGCAGGACAAAGTCATCCCCGCTTGCATTGTCGCCTGGGTGAAGTGCAGACTCCCACCTAACCTTGACCCATCTGATGCTCTGGTGTTATTTGAGCCTGATGAGAGTAATGTTCAGTTGCAGCAGCTTGATGTCGGCGAGGGTCTGCTGGAAATCAAGAACGAGAAGAGCCCATATGTAGCTGTTCCTGTGGAAACCACATGACACATGACATAACCTTGCCCCGCAAATCAGCCATGGGTAGTGTCCAGCCAATTAAGAAGATAATTTACACTGACTCACCTGGAAAGGACACAAGAGTCCACAGTGTCACTACCTCTCCTGCTGATGCAAGTCCGTCACTGCCACAATGGGAGCCGCCAGTCGACATAAGTCACCTCAATTGAAGGAAGATATAATTAAATATATTCACAGGTTTTATGTTCACTTTATTTCAATGTTATGCTTTATTTTATAATGACGTAACCAAACATACTGTGATGGACGTTCCCCGCTTGTCGTGGACGCCAGCTGTGTAACCTGATCGGTTCTTTGTTTGAAGATGCAGATTAGGCAGAGAGCCAACCAATTAGAAGATGACACCGTGTGGGCTGGCCAACTTACCTGAGATCAGAAGTTCCTATGGATTGTCCAACCGGAGAATGCTACAATGAATAAGAATTGCTGTATAACGGTCCGTCCTTAAGACGGTGTCTTGTTACATCCACTATAAATTCTTTGTTTCTCCGGAATGTGTTGTTCCTGCCCCTTGTCATGGTTCAGACCGCATTAGATTCTATGTTAGGGACGGTGAACCCAGATCTGCTAAAATTATTGTATCAGGGCAAATACATTCGTTAAATGAGACTACTTGTTTCTTGTTTCTCCTTCCGGTTTTGAACACGCACAACTGCTCTAGGTGGACTTCGCGATAAAAGTCCAAAAAACCTAACAATGAAGAACAGCAAAGGGTTGCAAGGACGATGCTGTATGAGGAATCAGCAGTGTTTGCCAGGGACGCCAATGATATCGGGTGCATCCCAAGTCTACAGATAGCGATAAATCTGAAAGACAACATTCCTTTGCAAAGGGCATACTCATCAATACCAAAGCCCTTGTTTGCCAAAGTAAGGAGTACATCCAAGATCTCCTTGCAAAGGGATGGATCGTCAAATCGAAGTCTCCTTATTCAGCTCCTGTCGTGTACTTCCACAAAAAGGATGGCTCGCTTAGTCTTTGCATCGATTATTGACTTCTGAACCAGAAAACTGTTCCTGACAGACACCCGTTACCCCGGATCCAAGATCTGACCGACACCCTGGGTGGTCATTCATGGTACAGCATCCTTGATCAGGGCAAGGCGTACCATCAAGGTTTCATTGATGAAGGTTCAAGACACCTCACCGCATTCATAATGCCCTGGGGGTTATATGAGTGGGTGAGGATACCATTTGGCCTGTCAAATGCACACGAAGCCTTCCCGAGGAGCATGTAGAAGGAGTCCTCAAAGTCCTGAAAGCGCTACAAGAACATGGCGTGAAGCTGAGACCTGAGAAGTGCAAACTGTTTCGAAGACAAGTCCGGTATGTGGGTCGTCTAGTATCGGCAGATGGTGTGCAAATTTATTCAAAAGACCTGGAGGCTGTGCAGTCCCTCAAAAGTAAGACTCCACAGACTGTTGGCGATGTCAGAAGACTACTAGGATTCCTGAGTTACTACCACAGCTACATGTAGGACTTCTCCTGCGTTGCGAAACCAGTATATGAGCTTCTCCAAGTTAAACCAAACCAGTCACAAGTCCAGACCCAGCGAGGAAAGAGCAAAGGCCCTCAGTTTTCCTCTAGAACCCCTGTGAACTGGACCGGTGAACACCAAAGAGTTCTCGAACAGCTCATTGTACCAGTACTGGCCTACCCAGACTTCAGCCTGCCATTCTCACTGCACACTGACACCTCAGAGCAGGGTCTTGGCACTATACTCTACCAGCGGCAGAAAGGCAAGTTGAGACTACTGGGTTATGGCTCCCGAACGTTGTCCCAGGCAGAGAAGAACTATCGTCTGCACAGTGGGAAGCTGGAATTCTTGGCACTAAAATGGGCAGTGTGTGAGAAATTTAGAGATTATCTGTATTACGCTCCACACTTCATCATTTACACAGATAACAACCCCCTAACATACGTTATGAGCACGGCAAAGCTCAACGCCATTGGACACCGTTGGGTCGGGGAGTTGTCTGACTTCCGGTTCGAGATCAAGTACAGACCTGGAAAGGTGAAAGTAGATGCGGACACCCTGTCACGTCTACCCCTTGACATGGACAAGTATGTAGCTGAGTACAGTGAGGAGCTGGCACAGGAAGTTGTGCGTGCAACCTGGGATGGAAGCATGGCAGCCCAGAAGCAGGATGTAGCCTGGATCGCAGCCCTCACACTCACCACAGACATTACGCCGGAGCCCTCAGTCATCCCAACCATACGCCGGAATGAGCTGATCAAAACTCAAAGAGAAGAGACAGCGGTAGGAGAGGTTATCAAGCTGAAAGAGACTAATATAGTGCTGAATAACGACACAAGACAGACCACAAGTAGGGCAGCAAGCAAGCTCCTCCGTGAATGGAACAAACTGCACCTGGAGAGTGGACTTCTTTTCAGACGGACCTGTGAAAGGAAACAGCTGGCTCTCCCTGCCAAATACAAGTCTATGGTTCTGAAGCACCTTCATGACGATATGGGGCACGTAGGAACAGAACGAGTACTGTCCTTGGCAAGAGAACGCTTTTACTGGCCGTTTATGAAGAAGGAAGTGGTCGAGTATGTCACGAGGAAATGTCCCTGTATAAAAGAGAAAAAGCCAGTCAACCATGTCCGCGCTCCTATGGGGACAATCACGTCAAACTCACCGTTAGACCTTGTATGTATTGACTATGATGTGGTCAATACATACATACATGATGTATTGACGATGAAGATGATATTCCTGTGGAAGGAGAGATCGTCGCACCCCCCCGCACTTGACACACCTGATGGGATCAGGCAGTCCACAAGAGAAAGGAGACCAAGAAAGATGTTTACCTACCAGACACTTGGTGAACCTTCACTACAACCACATTCCAATGTCAACAAAGTCCATGCATACACCACGCCATACATACCAACCTACTCACCTTACCATATTCCACCATCTTTTCTGTTTCCACCATACATGCCATACTCTCATACACCCTGCACATGCACTACACCCACACTTTATTGAGTAGTTGAAGTTTTGTTTTGATTTTCTAAGAAAGAGATTTGATTAGAAATGCCAGGAGCCATTTCTTATTTTGTCAGGGAGAGTGTGACATACGCAAAAGTGTAGTCACATTTTTGCTATATTATATACTTCTCTTATACTTTGAATAGCCTTTATGTGCATTGAGAATGAATAGGGATCTACTGTATATTCTAGAAATACACCTATTCCACATTCCGCCACTAGGTGGCCACTACGTTTCCAGAGACAGGTTAGATAGGTGCCTACTTGACGTTCTTCTTCAGATGATCAAAGAAGAGAGAACAACAAACACTGAAACTGACTCTGTCTCGTGTTTTTCCCTGTTTACTCAGGTCTACCTGTCAGAGCAGTTTAAAATATAATCTGTTTACTAGCCACACCCCTGGGGCGTGTAACAAACACATTTTTAATCAAAACATCTTACAGGAGAATACTTTAAAAATTAAAGGAATAAAAAGGGTTTTTTGACCCCATTTCATATAGATTGGTGATGCTCTTTGAGCATAGCAGCTGAATTGTTAGTACTTTTAGGGTTCAGGTCAAACCTTTCCATGTTGCCACCTTTTCCATGTTTCAGGACTTCCTATGCAGTCTTTCAGATCAGCATCTGATGAGACTGGCATACATAAAAAGTCCAGGTATCCCCACATGAGTAGAATGCATCCTCTGGGGACCATGAATGGATGTGTGAAGTGTTCATCACTTGAGGTATTTTCGTTAGGACCACGGGGATGGAGTGACCTGCCCATGGGTGTCACCTTGGGATCTCCCAACCCTCCTGCCAACGTAGCTGAAAACACAGCACTAATGAGTCCTGAATGACTGGAATTTGTCCTCTCCTTCTCAGAAAAGGTCTATTTCTAGCTGCATTTTCTGACACTAAGGCTAAAGTTAGGCGAGGATACCTCGTTGGCCAAGACAGATGTTTTTATTTTGTCCTGGTTGACCCTCCGGCTATGGCTTTAGCTTTGGGACATTTAACGATGTAACAACAGGAAAACAACAGTTTAAAAATAGATTCACACTCTGGGATCCCAAATCAGATTATATCATTTCATGGAATATAATTCCACCAGTATATGAATGCAATTAATAATGATAGCATGACATTTTGTTGAATATATATGACCAGTGGGACGGTTCCATGAGCCTTTGAATTTGATGTTTTCATTCACAGCATGTGGATACTCTTCAGCAGAATGCAGTGTTGAATGAATGGTTTATGAATGTGGAGTCCCTTTGTGTCCCTCTTCTCTTACTGCTGATGATGTAAAAAGGGACTGTGGTTTTCTATTGATTGAATTATCTATACTGACTCACTTGTGCCTGCTCATGTCGTTCCAGATTGAGGAGAAAAGCACGGCTACCTCCTTCGTAACAATGCATAGATTAGCAGATGGAGAGGAAACAGTGGCAAGTGAGAGGGACTGGAAAGATGACACATCAGTGTTAGCTCATCGCTCCTCCATGGTAATCCTCTAATGCATTTGAGAAGAAATCTGTGCAGCTTCAAAGATTTTTTTTATAGATTTGTGGTTTGGAAAATACACTTATCCACGCTGCTTTCACACTGAAGTACATTTTTCAAAATGTTTGATTTTATGTTTTCTTTTTTCTTTTTTGTTTCTGTATTTGTGGATCATTGATATTGAGTCTAAATTCAGTTTAAACAAATCTATGTGCTGTTTCTCTGTGTTTTCTTCCCACTCTCTCCTGCTGGTCACAGCGACCTCACTGACCTTGTTTTGTGTCAGTTCGATTGCTTGAGTGGGATCACTTAACCACACTTGACCATTTTTCCTTATGTACCTGAGCTGTGCTGAGCCATGACAGTGAGTCACCTTTTAAGAGTTTTATGCAATCATACGTGTCACTCAGGTTGCTGTGTGTGACGTGAATCCAAATGCTTAATCACACACTTAATTACACACTCACAACACCTGCACTGGCAGCGGCTGGCTGTGTTGAACACATTACACAACCTGCTGATTTACATGAAATTTTAGACAGCTGAAAACATTGATGACTTGTTTCATTACCTGAAAGAGAATATGTGTGTAGCTGGAGGTTAAATGCTGTTTGTGTACTTCAAGGAGCAAAAGACTGACCTGTAGGGATTACATGTACATTAGGTATACATTAGTACATGACAAATCCTGATATGTTAAAGAATCTGTATGTCCAACACAAACTGAGCACAAAAACAAAACAATCATTCATAATTACAAACCAAAAAGGAACCAAAAAATGAGCTCTTACACATTCCTGCAAGAAACATTTGTCATGAGTTTATAAATACAACACTCTGGCACAAATTGAATTTTGCCAGACATAACCTGGTAACCATGACAACAATGTGTGGTGTGTGGTCATTTGTGGGAGGGGAGACTCAGTTATGCTCAGACAAAGGTTAAAAAACAAATGCTGGAAAGAAAAATGGACAAAGACGGGTTGATTGCATCAGACAGTGATGTATGGAAACTCTGCTGCCTTTTGACTGGCAGGGACCAATTTCCATAATCCCTTTGTACATAACTCCATCCACCCACTCTCATGTTTTAACTTATGCTAATTACTGTTGCATGCATTCCTTTTAATTTTCATTTGCTTTAGGATAATGACAAGATGAATGTGTTTGTGTGTGCATGCATTCTGCACCATCTTTAATTAAAGCATTCTGCTGTTTTAGAGGATACTCCCACATTCCTAACAACAAATGATTAAATTGCTCAGTAAAGGTTGAGAATCTCATAAATCACCAACTGTTTGGCTACTAATGTAAAATTAAATCTTATAAAAATAAATTTGATCCTCTTCTTTCTGGTTATGAGGAAGGCTGTGAGGTTGTATCCAGACACAAATGTGTTTCAAATTAAATGTTAATATCATGAAGACATGCTCACAGTGCCATGTTTTATGTTTCCTTTCCCCTTCTGTGTCACATTTGCCCTATTTGTTGACTGAGGGTCCTGATGTTTAGTTAAATATCAGGTTTACATGATTTATTTCATGAAGTAATCCGAGCATGTTACAGGTCCTACATTTCTATGTTAGAGCTGGATAAAATAATCAGAGATATTAGATTCCATTCTTAGAAGATCATAAGTCTCAATACAAATTTTAACAGCCTCCAGGTTAATTCACTTGTTAAATGTTGAAATGTGGATTTTTTTTCCCTTTTCCATGGTCAAAAGTTGTGAATGGCACCAATGGTGCCATTCCATTCCATCTCCCCCCTGCTTGTAGGAATAATAAAAACCCAGACCTATAAAAAAAAAGTGAAATGTATGTGTGTGTGTAGATGAGAAAAAAGGGAATCTGATGCGGGGCCTTCCATATCAGATTAGTAGTGAATCATGGTCTCTCTGATCAGTTCCTATTCATCTTGCCTTTTGGTGATGTAAATACCCCTGCCAATGAAAGTTGGATGAGGTTATGTGATCATCCTTGTTTGTGGGTTTTCTTTTGTTTGTATTTGGAAAAGCAGTCAGCGTGTTTTCATTTAACTTGATGAATGGGAGGGTTTTGAGTTGGGTATATTTTTGAGAATGGGCATCTGGGGCAAATTTTCACTTCCTTTAAATTTAAAAGATGATGTCTTTACATCTTAGCAGCATAATTAAAAATTTTATTTAGCCAATATAAATAACAATACTTAGGCAAAACTCTTGGTGTTCCACCATCATGCAGAATGGCTGCAGGTCTGGCTTGTAACCAGGATCTGGAAGATTTTAACATATATAGAAAGCAAATGTTTCAGTAAAATTCTTCATGTATCTGTGAAATTTAAGAAGTTAAATTTAGATGAAAAATAGATCCAGATCAGTTATAAAGGAAAATAAATTCCAGTTGCCAACACTAGGGGTCCATTGTTCATTTTACCTCAAGAAAGTAGTGCATACCTGGGATGCGCTTCAAGAAAAAGTTGGGCATTCCAACTTGACATTTATGCATCCCAAAAGTAATAGCAAAATATAAGGTAGAAGCGTATGCATGGATTGGGTTTTTCCAATGGTACAATATAAAAAAAAGATTTGCATCTTTTTTGGAGGCATAGTGGTAATCAATTAATCAATCAATCAACCTTTACAATACAGTGGTACCTTTACTTACAAAAATAATTGGTTCTGGAAGAAATGTCGTAAGTAGAAAATTTCATAAGTAGAGACGCGTTTTCCATGCAAATGCCCTAATCCATTCCAAGCCCCCCAAAATTCAGACATAAATGTTTTATAATGCATTAAAATGCATCAAAACATGTAACAACTACATGTTACAATTAGATGATTACACAATAAATGAGAGTTGTGCATAACGTAAAAAACAAAGAATAGAGTAAAAAATAAAAATGATGGTCATTTACCTTTTAACTGCTGTTTTTGTTTTTTGCCCACTTTGGTTCATGCGCTCCTGCTTCACCATGTACAACAGAGTGAATTCCAGTCCTCCTTTTGAACTTCTCCAACCACCCACGCAATGCCTTAAACTCCTTAAACTTCCTTTTGTTTTAATAACGTGGCAATTGTAGATGCATTACGGCCATATTCTTTGGCGAGATCAACCAAATGCATCCCTTTTTCATGCTTTTGTATTATCGCTTGCTTTGTTTGTACGGACAAAAAAAAACCTTTTCCCCGTCACTTTCTTGGGGTCCGTAGTAAATACTCTAAAAGTTAATATATTTACGTAAAACTATCAGAACACCTCATGGGTCGAGGGCCGAAAAACGAGGACGCTGCATAGACATCTATCTAGCTACACACAGAGGTCCCTCTTAGCCAATGGGATGCCAGGATGCTAGGTAATAGCCAATGGCAGAGCAGCTATAAGAATGTTGCGTTCAGGAACCTGTGGGAGCTGCGAGTAGCAGCCCATACTGTATTTTTACCTTTCATAACTCTAAATTTCTTTCGTAACTAGAGGCAATATTTTCCTGTTGAGGCATTTCGTAAGTAGAAAATTTAGTATGTAGAGACATTCGTAAGTGGAGGTACCACTGTATTTGTATAGAGCTTAATCACATCAACAGATATTTCAAAGCACTTTAACAGACAGAGAAACCCAACAGGACTCTACAGGCACACTGGTGAGTCTCGTGAAGAGAAATTCGCGCAAGATCAAAATATAGTGACAATTCAGGTTTGAGAAATGGAAAAATTGTGAATATTTTTGTTGAATGGAAGATCACATTAAAGCTTGCATCCCAGGGATGCACACTGTCTGACGCTCTTGCGTCCATGTCAAAAAATGTTCCTCAGAGACACAAGAACACAAACGAGAACACTGTAATCCTAACCCTAACCTAACTCTAACCCTATCACGAACAATAATGTTTTGTATAATGTTTTCCTTTACTTCAGTATAGGAGATTCTTAAATCTTAAAAGATGGGCTGAATTAAATACATTAAACAAATCTTAAACACAAAAAATACATAATTTAAACATACATTTACAAGAAAACTGGGCCTAGCAGTAAGAAACAAAGGGATGAGTTCTCTTCCATCTAAATGTAATAAAAGTCTATATCTATTACCAGTCGCTGACATATATAGATATTTGAAATAACACAAGTTAAAGGAAGTGGTTTGGTAATGTAGCCACAAGAGGGCACAAGCCAGTGTCTTATTGTGCCGGTCCCAAGCCCGGATAAATACAGAGGGTTGCGTCAGGAAGGGCATCCAGCGTAAAACTTTTGCCAAATCAAAGATGCGAAACAAACCTATGACTTCCAACACTGCCATCGGCACTGTTGACCTACAGGGCGCGGGTGGAAATTGGATTACTGTTGGTCGAAGAAGGAGAGGAGGAAAGTGCGTTCGCACGAAGAAAGAGAAGAGGAGCGCCAAGAGTATAGGACTAAGAGTAGGGACGTTGAATGTTGGAACTATGACAGGAAAAGGTAGAGAGTTGGTTGACATGATGCAGAGGAGGAAGGTAGACATACTGTGTGTCCAGGAGACCAGGTGGAAAGGTAGCAAGGATAGAAGTTTAGGAGCAGGGTTCAAGTTGTTCTATCATGGTGTAGATGGGAAGAGAAATGGAGTAGGAGTTATCTTGAAGGAGGAGTTTGTTAGGAATGTCCTGGAGGTAAAAAAGAGTGTCGGATAGAGTGATGAGTCTGAAGCTAGAAATAGAAGGTGTGATGTTCAATGTTGTTAGTGGGTATGCTCCACAGGTAGGATGTGAGCTGGAGGAGAAGGAGAAATTCTGGTTGGACTTTGATGAAGTGATGCAGAGCATACCTAGAAGTGAGAGAGTTGTCATTGGTGCAGACTTCAATGGACATGTTGGTGCAGGTAACAGAGGTGATGAGGAGGTGATGGGCAGGTTTGGTATCCAGGAGAGGAACGCAGAAGGACAGATGGTAGTTGACTTTGCAAAAAGGATGGAAATGGCTGTAGTGAATACTTTCTTCCAGAAGAGGCAGGAACATAGGGTGACCTATAAGAGTGGTGGTAGGAGCACACAGGTAGACTACATCTTGTGTAGATGATGTAACCTGAAGGAGATCAGTGACTGCAAAGTAGTGGTAGGCGAGAGTGTAGCCAAACAGCATAGGATGGTGGTGTGTAGGATGACTTTGGTGGTGAGGAAGATGACGAGGGCAAAGGCAGAGCAGAGGACGAAATGGTGGAAGCTAAATAGGAAGGGTATTGCATGACCTTTAGGAAGGAGTTAAGACAGGCTCTGGGTGGTCAGGAGGTGCTTCCAGATGACTGGACAACTACAGCTAATGTGATCAAGGAGACAGGTAGGAGAGTATTTGGTGTGTCATCTGGAAGGAAAGTAGATAAGGAGACTTGGTGGTGGAATGAGGAGGTACAGGAGTGTATACAAAGAAAGAGGTTAGCTAAGAAGAAGTGGGACACTGAGAGGATTGAGGAGAGTAGACAGGAGTACAGGGAGATACAGCGTACGGTGAAGGTAGAGGTAGCAAAGGCCAAACAAGAAGCTTATGATGACTTGTATGCTCGGTTGGACAGTAAGGAGGGACAGGCTGATCTATACAGGCTGGCAAGACAGAGAGACAGAGATGGGAGGGACGTGCAGCAGGTTAGGGTGATTAAGGATAGGGATGGAAGTCTATTGACAGGTGACAGTAGTGTGATGGGAAGATGGAAAGAGTACTTTGAAGAGTTAATGAACGTGGAAAATGAGAGAGAACAAAGACTAGAAGAGGTGACTGTTGTGGACCAGGATGTAGCAAAGATTAGCCAGGATGAAGTGAGGAGAGCACTGAAGAGGATGAAGAGTGGAAAGGCAGTCGGTCCTGATGATATACCTGTAGAGGTTTGGAAGTGTCTAGGTGAGGTGGCAGTAGAGTTTCTGACTGGGTTGTTCAACAGGATCTTAGATAGTGAGAAGATTCCTGAGGAGTGGAGGAGAAGTGTGCTGGTGCCCATTTTTAAGAACAAGGGAGATGTGCAGAGTTGTGGCAACTACAGAGGAATAAAGCTGATGAGCCATACAATGAAGTTATGGGAAAGAGTAGTGGAAGCTAGACTAAGGGCAGAAGTGAGCATTTGTGAGCAGCAGTATGGTTTCATGCCAAAAAAGAGTACCACAGATGCAGTATTTGCTTTGAGGATGTTGATAGAGAAGTACAGAGAAGGCCAGACGGAGCTGCATTGTGTTTTTGTAGATCTGGAGAAAGCTTATGACAGGATGCCCAGAGAGGAATTGTGGTATTGTATGAGGAAGTCTGGAGTGGCAGAGAAGTATGTTAGAGCGGTGCAGGACATGCATGAGGACTGTAAGACAGTGGTGAGGACTGCTGTAGGGGTGACAGAGGAGTTCAAGGTGGAGGTGGGACTGCATCAGGGATCAGCTCTGAGCCCCTTCTTGTTCGCTATGGTGATAGACAGGCTGACAGACGAGGTTCGACAGGAATCTCCATGGACTATGATGTTTGCAGATGACATTGTGATCTGCAGTGAGAGCAGGGAAGAGGTGGAGGAGAAGCTAGAGAGGTGGAGGTTTGTCCTGGAAAGGAGAGGGATGAAGGTTAGCCGCAGTAAGACAGAGTACATGTGTGTGAATGAGAGGGACCCAAGTGGAAGAGTGAGGTTACAGGGAGAAGAGATCAAGAAGGTGGAGGATTTTAAGCACTTGGGGTCAACAGTCCAGAGCAATGGAGAGTGTGGAAAAGAGGTGAAGAAACGTGTGCAGGCAGGATGGAATGGGTGGAGAAAAGTGTCAGGTGTGATGTGTGATAGAAGAGTTTCAGCTAAAATGAAAGGAAAGGTGTACAAAACTGTGGTGAGACCAGCGATGTTGTTTGGTCTAGAGACAGTGTCACTGAGGAAAAGACAGGAGGCAGAGCTGGAGGTAGCAGAGATGAAGATGCTGAGGTTCTCTTTGGGAGTGACCAGGAAGGATAGGATCAGGAATGAGTACATCAGAGGGACAGCACATGTTAGAGGTTTTGGAGATAAAGTCAGAGAGGCCAGACTGAGATGGTTTGGACATGTCCAGAGGAGAGATAGTGAATATATCGGTAGAAGGATGCTGAGTTTTGAACTGCCAGGCAGGAGGCCTAGAGGAAGACCAAAGAGGAGGTTTATGGATGTAGTGAAAGAGGACATGAAGGTAGTTGGTGTGAGAGAAGAGGATGCAGAAGACAGGGTTAGATGGAGGCAATTGATTCGCTGTGGCGACCCCTGAAGGGAAAAGCCGAAAGGAAAAGAAGAAGAAGAAGAAGAAGAAAGGAAGTGGTTTGGTAAAAGGTAGCTAAATTTCTCTCAGATCCATGAATTTAAAACAACTAAAGATATTGTTCCACTTGTAAAACAGCAGGATACAGTATTTTAGCATCAGTGAACATTTGGTGCTGCAGAGAGTTTTGAGTGCAACAGGTCAGAGTATGTGGGATTGACTCAAAATAAACTACAAAGCATGTTAATGGTACAGCAGAAGCTCAACCAGTGCAGCAGGGGCTCTTTAATGTTTAACACAATAGAGGCACAAAGGAACAATTTTGTGGGACAAATGAAATCCTGAATATGTTCATTTTAAAATGGACAGGGATGTTTTACCTCCAAAGCTGTGAACCTAAGGTGAGCTAAGAATGTCACAAATTTGATCTTCCTATCCTTTGTAACCTCTGCAAGATAAAATGAGGTACCACAGTTTGTCCGATGGAAAAACAAAGGTGATGAGATGACTGCTTGTAGATGACCGGGTTGAATGAACAGCCCCTCATGTCGTTCCCAGACCTCATTATTCAATCTCACATGAGGTTCTCACTAAGCAACCAGCGTTTAAACCAACTTTCACATTTTCAGTTACATTCCAAGGCTTTCCATGAGCAGTATGCAAGTGTCACTGTGATGAAATGCCTTTTTCAACATCTCATCTTAACACTCAAAGCACGAGTTATAAAAACGTCTGAGGCTGGGTAAATTCATCTGTTCATAAGAAGTCAGACTCCTGATCTATTTTTCAGCTCTCCAGGTTGAAAAGAATGAACAACAAATGACCAATTTCTATTGTGGAGACTTTGAGTGAGTTGTGTCTCCTCGCTGCAGACACTGCTCAGTTGTCATGTGTTGTTTTTATTTAAGGTGTATTTTAAGTGCATTTTTTTGTCTATCTCCAGGTCGTTTCATGAAGCACCTTTTTCTGAATTTCAATAGGTTTTCAACTACAATTGTCGATAAATATTATTACTTCTTAGGTAAAAAATACCATGACTCAAAGAGGAAATACCCTTTTAAAATGATATACCAGAGACATTGTGCAGCATATTCCAATAAGTACTGTGTGTGCGTGTGTGTGTGTGTGTGTGCGTGTGTGTGTGCGTGTGTGTGTGTGTGCGTGCGTTTATGTGTTATGAGATGTGGGATTCTAGTCTCGTAGAGTAGAAACACAAGCTGCAGTAGCTCTTTTCTGTCTGGATCTAATACAGACTAACACAGTATATATAACCGTTTTCCTAGTATTTACATCAGCATTATAAAACATAGGGGAGGAAGAAAGAGTGTTGCCTAACCCATAAAATGAGGGAAGCTAATTGTTTTTGTGTCTCCTAACATATGGCTGCATTTTTCCTCCGTATCAGTAGAATTGCCAAATGGAGGCTGTCTGCTTTCTGGCAAAGAACACAACAAACAGGACAACAGTGATGTGAGCCAGTTCTCTGTTTGTGTTCAGTGTGTCTGCGACTGACAGCTCCATCTCCTGTGCCATACTCAGAGCGCTGTGATCCCTATCATACCCCTCTGTCTGATTGGTACCAAGAAGGCTGTTTGAAGATGATATTTTAAGGGCAGATACAAAAACGCCTGATAGGCAGCAGCAGCACAAATCGCAAAGTTGAAGCACTCTTGACTAAAGTATTACCAGTATATACATTGTTTTTTCATGCAATGTTCAACTCAAAGCATTTTAACCCTTGGTTGTTGTTTAGCAGCTACAACCAAGGGTGTTGCTGCTAAACACTAAGTCATATCTGAATGTAAAGGCATGCCAAAGCTGTCTTCCAAGTATAACACACACCACCAAGGGCAGGCTATTTTCCAGCACATAATGAGCTGTTGTGTTACTGTGTGTTGAAGACTCCTTGGGGAAATGGGTAACTATGAAGTCAATGTGATTGGAGGAGATGTACGATCTCTGTGGCTGCCTTCACATCAAAGTGTACCACATTGCAATGACTCTGGGCAAGAGGTGATTATGCAAGCTGCAAAACTCCAGTCATGCTCCGTGACTCTCAGAGGTTTTCCTTATATCTGAAACATGAGCACAATGAAATGAACACTTACTATTTTCTCCACTCTTACATCATCAAAGGATCTTTCTGCACTTGAGGGATATTGTTTGGTCCTAATGCAAGGAAGGATGTGATGGGAATGAGACATGAGAGCCATTCCACAAAAAAAGGTCTTCTCCAGTTCACCTCTCAGATGAGTATTGATTTGCCTGTCATGAATGTCTGACGCCTGTGTGTCAGTCCCTGTGTAGAAAAGGGAAGTGATCTGGAATCTGTGAACTGAAACCAAACTAAACCTTTCTCTGTGTGATTGTGTGGCTGCCAGCCTGAAACAGTGATGGACAATAGGGAGTCGTGGCAGAGTACAACAGCTTCAGACACTTCCTTTATTAATGAATCAATCTGCCATTAGAACCTAATTTGTAGTTATTAGACAGAGATATTATTGTGAATGTTTTATTATAGTTCTTCTAATTTCACCGCACAGTTATATAAAGAAAGACGTTGTGATTGCGTCATCATGCTGCCACTATCATGAATGTCATGCACTGAGATGCATGATGGTGCTCTGGAGAAAGCTTTCTGTCAAAAAATGAACCATTAGGAAAAGTACCTTATTTTTATCGTCAGGATATGACACTGATCCCACAATAGCTTTGGATGCAGAAGCAGAAAAAAGCTGAAATATGACGAGTCTACACTGTCAATTATAACACCTAGAGCAGTAAATTAAATATGTGGTTCTAACTGCAGATAATCTGTTTGTGCCATTTCCGTCAATTATTGTGAATTATTGTGAATCTCTCTATGTGAAATATTAGCTATTACCAAGGATTTAGTTCAGCTTCACATGTATGCTGCCCCAGGTTCAAAGCCCGGCATCTGCAGCCCTACTGATGTACAGGCCAACGTCGACTGTAGACTGGCCCCAAGTCCAGACAAATTTAGAGGTGCAAGAAGCGCATCCATCATAAAAAACTTTGCCAAACAAATATGAGTGTTGATCTAAAATGTAAAAAGGATGACACACTGTGGCGACCCCTAATGACACAAGCTGAAAGGAAGTTTTGTATGTGAAATATGTTTTGATTTGGACTTCTTGACATGCAGCATCTTCGCAGGTTCAGCCTGACCATCTGCTTCTGTTTCGTTATCTTACAACAGAGATCAGACTGAATACCTGCTTCCTACGCCTCATTAGAGCTCATTGTTTTCTGGTCTCCATTCATTCATTCATCTGAAGAGAACAAACCTCCCATATAGTTATCCTTTCACTGGCTGAACATACTGCTCCACTCGTGCCAGAAAGATGACATTATATTTAGTTCCAAGAATAATAAATTGGCATTGAATAAGAAATTCTGAAGTTAAAATGGACTCATTAGTATTTTAATACTTTTGGAAATATGTTGCAAAAGTGGCCCAAATCAGCACTGAAAAATCATTATCTAAAAAAGTTGTTAAGAATCAAAACATTATTTAATCAGGTTTTTTATTATATATTTTTTAAACTTTTTTTTTCAGTATCACAGGCTTCCAGTTTTTCACTTTCACATTTTGTCACCATTTTGTGTGGCGAGAATCTCCTGTAACACAACAAACGGGTGTTAAAATTCTCTGAAGAAGGTGAAGCTGGTGTCAGCTGGACCTTGTTGTTTTTGCAGTTTTCCTGTTGATTGCTAGTTTGATGATTACAAGAATAAACTACATGCGTCATAACTATAGTAACATGTAGCTATAGTAACATGTCTATTCAATTTTGGAAAGGTTATAGTCAGACAAATTGAATAAATACAATCATACATTAAAACTGCAGTTTGTTGCCCTTGTGCATGTTGCCCCGTATGTATTTGGGGATGACATAAATGTCATGGCGACATCAGTGTTATAGCTTTATGACTGTGTGTTGTACTGAATTACTCTCTCATACATCACTTCATTCGGTGTGGCCTCACACTCCAGCGGTTATCTCCCTTTTCCAGCTTTCACACGAAAATGTGCATTGACTCATCCAGCACAAGACCCCATATTAATCTTAATTAGCCCCCCGTTGCTCAGCTTTATCTGTGTGACAGAGCGTTATGGGATAGGTGACACTGCAGTCTCAGTGGGTGGTGAAGAACATGGAGGACAGTTAATGTTCTTCCCTCTGCATCAAAGTCTCAATTCATATGAGGCAGAAGGAGGATGAGAAAACATATTTCAGATAAGACAGCTGCTTTGGTCACGGAGGTTGCTGGGGCCTATCCCAGCTGCCTACGGTTGAGAGGTGGGAGACACCCCAGGCATAGGTATTAATGTTTACAGAACTTTAGACTGGGGTGCAGCAACACAATTTGGTTCGCTACCACAATTTGTGTATGTTATTATAGCATATAGAGCAATTAGGAACAAAAAAACATTAGTTTATCCACAGAGATGAGGACATCTTATAAAAGGTGGTGATGATTAAATGAAAAAACTGAAGCAAACTGGAACATAATGATGCTGTCCTTCACACCAGTGCTGCTGGATGTTTCAGAATACAGTAATCCCTCATTACTCACGGTTAATGCGTTCCAGGACCACCCGAAAATAATTTATTTGAAGCCGATTGACCGCGGAAAACCAGAGATATGATTGTTTACATTTGATCTAAGACAAGCGGTTCAAACAACTTCTTATAATCAGACGGGAGGCGCCGTATTTCTGTCCATGTAGTCGCCATCGTACAAGCAGTGTCGCATGGAGTCACGAGATTCAAACATGTCTCGCGATTCGCGATTTTGTTACGTGATGCAAACGACTATGCGCACGATTCACGTATTTTTATGCACGAATCGTGCGCATAGTCTTATTTTGAAAAACTCCTTTGAAGAGTGGCACAAGTGACACAAACTCTATATAGTTCTGTTAGAAGCCTATGGCAAACTTTTTTGAGTTCAAAATCAAATTGATGAGCATGTTTTTGGTTTTTATGTGCAGTAAAATATAATTTGTTCCATTTTCGAATTTGACTGTGTGTCTATTTTGGCCCAATATGTAAATGTAATAAGTTATAGGGAAATAAAAACTCTTTGTTCAGATAGCTGAAGTTGTGCTGAAGATAAACATACCAAGCATGGGTATGTTAAATCATTTTTAATGTGGTAATAGAGACAAATATCAAAAGTACCAAAAAACGGCCAAAATAGGTCAGTGCTGTAAGGGTTAATAAGAAACCCTACATATACATTGTTTTGCATATTATTGTACATAATCATTTAGTAATAGTTGAAAATATCTCAGAAAACAAATAACTGACAGCAATAACAGACAAAAATGCAGAAATGTTAATGGTCGTATTCATGATTTAAAGATGTTATGTTATAATATTTCTTGTACACTAAAGACTCAGAGAATTCAAAGTGACAAACACATGAGTAATATACCATGTTGACTTCATAGTCTAAATAGCAAATGAATCAGGCTACATTTGACACTAATGGTAGATTGACATTAAAGTAAATTAAAGTATGGGGTTGTTTGCTACAGAGGCAGATGTTCTGAATGAGAAGTCCTTCCAAAGCATCTTATAATGACAAAAATTATGTACTTTGTATGGAACAACTAAATCTAGTTAATACTACACTTAACTGAAGTGCCATACTGATTTCTGGGGTGAAAAACTGAGTGTTTTTTTTTTTTAGTTGCTGTTAATCAAACAAAATGTGCAGTAGTAGGGGGCAGCAGTAGAATGTAGCCGCAAGAGGGCACAAGCCAGTGTCTTATTGTGCCGGTCCCAAGCCCGGATAAATACAGAGGGTTGCGTCAGGAAGGGCATCCGGCGTAAAACTTTTGCCAAATCAAAGATGCGAATCAAACATATGACTTCCATACCGGATCGGTCGAGGCCCGGGTTAACAACGACCGCCATCGGCGCTGTTGACCTACAGGGCGCCGGTGGAAATTGGATTACTGTTGGTCGAAGAAGGAGAGGAGGAAAGTGCGCTCGCACGAAGAAACAGAAGAGGAGCGCCAAGAGTATAGGACTAAGAGTAGGGACGTTGAATGTTGTGACTATGACAGGAAAAGGTAGAGAATTGGTCGACATGATGCAGAGGAGGAAGGTAGACATACTGTGTGTCCAGGAGACCAGGTGGAAAGGTAGCAAGGCTAGAAGTTTAGGAGCAGGGTTCAAGTTGTTCTATCATGGTGTAGATAGAAAGAGAAATGGAGTAGGAGTTATCTTGAAGGAGGAGTTTGTTAGGAATGTCCTGGAGGTAAAAAGAGTGTCGGATAGAGTGATGAGTCTGAAGCTAGAAATAGAAGGTGTGATGTTCAATGTTGTTAGTGGGTATGCCCCACAGGTAGGATGTGAGCTGGAGGAGAAGGAGAAATTCTGGTTGGACTTTGATGAAGTGATGCAGAGCATACCTAGAAGTGAGAGAGTTGTCATCGGTGCAGACTTCAATGGACATGTTGGTGCAGGTAACAGAGGTGATGAGGAAGTGATGGGCAGGTTTGGTATCCAGGAGAGGAACGCAGAAGGACAGATGGTAGTTGACTTTGCAAAAAGGATGGAAATGGCTGTAGTGAATACTTTCTTCCAGAAGAGGCAGGAACATAGGGTGACCTATAAGAGTGGTGGTAGGAGCACACAGGTAGACTACATCTTGTGTAGACGATGTAACCTGAAGGAGATCAGTGACTGCAAAGTAGTGGTAGGCGAGAGTGTAGCCAAACAGCATAGAATGGTGGTGTGTAGGATGACTCTGGTGGTGAGGAAGATGAAGAGGGCAAAGGCAGAGCAGAGGACGAAATGGTGGAAGATAAAAAAGGAAGAGTGTTGCATGACCTTTAGGAAGGAGTTAAGACAGGCTCTGGGTGGTCAGGAGGTGCTTCCAGATGACTGGACAACTACAGCTAATGTGATCAGGGAGACAGGTAGGAGAGTATTTGGTGTGTCATCTGGAAGGAAAGTAGATAAGGAGACTTGGTGGTGGAATGAGGAGGTACAGGAGTGTATACAAAGAAAGAGGTTAGCTAAGAAGAAGTGGGACACTGAGAGGACTGAGGAGAGTAGACAGGAGTACAGGGAGATACAGCGTAAGGTGAAGGTAGAGGTAGCAAAGGCCAAACAAGAAGCTTATGATGACTTGTATGCTAGGTTGGACAGTAAGGAGGGAGAGACTGATCTATACAGGCTGGCAAGACAGAGAGATAGAGATGGGAAGGACGTGCAGCAGGTTAGGGTGATTAAGGATAGGGATGGAAGTCTATTGACAGGTGCCAGCAGTGTGATGGGAAGATGGAAAGAGTACTTTGAGGAGTTGATGAACGTGGAAAATGAGAGAGAACAAAGACTAGAAGAGGTGACTGTTGTGGACCAGGATGTAGCAAAGATTAGCCAGGATGAAGTGAGGAGAGCACTGAAGAGGATGAAGAGTGGAAAGGCAGTCGGTCCTGATGATATACCTGTAGAGGTTTGGAAGTGTCTAGGAGAGGTGGCAGTAGAGTTTCTGACTGGGTTGTTCAACAGGATCTTAGATAGTGAGAAGATGCCTGAGGAGTGGAGGAGAAGTGTGCTGGTGCCCATTTTTAAGAACAAGGGAGATGTGCAGAGTTGTGGCAACTACAGAGGAATAAAGCTGATGAGCCATACAATGAAGTTATGGGAAAGAGTAGTGGAAGCTAGACTAAGGGCAGAAGTGAGCATTTGTGAGCAGCAGTATGGTTTCATGCCAAAAAAGAGTACTACAGATGCAGTATTTGCTTTGAGGATGTTGATAGAGAAGTACAGAGAAGGCCAGAGGGAGCTGCATTGTGTTTTTGTAGATCTGGAGAAAGCTTATGACAGGGTGCCCAGAGAGGAACTGTGGTATTGTATGAGGAAGTCTGGAGTGGCAGAGAAGTATGTTAGAGCGGTGCAGGACATGTATGAGGACTGTAAGACAGTGGTGAGGTGTGCTGTAGGTGTGACAGAGGAGTTCAAGGTGGAGGTGGGACTGCATCAGGGATCAGCTCTGAGCCCCTTCTTGTTCGCTATGGTGATGGACAGGCTGACAGACGAGGTTAGACAGGAATCTCCATGGACTATGATGTTTGCAGATGACATTGTGATCTGCAGTGAGAGTAGGGAAGAGGTGGAGGAGAAGCTAGAGAGGTGGAGGTTTGTCCTGGAAAGGAGAGGGATGAAGGTTAGCCGCAGTAAGACAGAGTACATGTGTGTGAATGAGAGGGACCCAAGTGGAAGAGTGAGGTTACAGGGAGAAGAGATCAAGAAGGTGGAGGATTTTAAGTACTTGGGGTCAACAGTCCAGAGCAATGGAGAGTGGGGAAAAGAGGTGAAGAAGCGTGTCCAGGCAGGATGGAATGGGTGGAGAAAAGTGTCAGGTGTGATGTGTGATAGAAGAGTTTCAGCTAAAATGAAAGGAAAGGTGTACAAAACTGTGGTGAGACCAGCGATGTTGTTTGGTCTAGAGACAGTGTCACTGAGGAAAAGACAGGAGGCAGAGCTGGAGGTAGCAGAGATGAAGATGCTGAGGTTCTCTCTGGGAGTGACCAGGAAGGATAGGATCAGGAATGAGTACATCAGAGGGACAGCACATGTTAGAGGTTTTGGAGATAAAGTCAGAGAGGCCAGACTGAGATGGTTTGGACATGTCCAGAGGAGAGATAGTGAATATATCGGTAGAAGGATGCTGAGTTTTGAACTGCCAGGCAGGAGGCCTAGAGGAAGACCAAAGAGGAGGTTTATGGATGTAGTGAAAGAGGACATGAAGGTAGTTGGTGTGAGAGAAGAGGATGCAAAGGACAGGGTTAGATGGAGGCGGTTGATTCGCTGTGGCGACCCCTGAAGGGAAAAGCCAAAAGGAAAAGAAGAAGTAGGGGGCAGCAGTAGCTCAGTGGTAGAGCAGACGTCCTATGATTCCCGTTCCTGCCGAACCATCCTTTGAGTGTGAGGTGACAGTGGGAGGTGTCAGCTCACCTCCCGGTCACTACCAAGGCGCCCCCCCCTCGAGCTGCTCAGCTGGGCGCACCGCAAGGCCGCTGCCCGTCATCCTGCCTCCCCCCCCGAAACAAACACACTAGGGGCCTGCATTGTACCAGTGACAAGCGGTCAGGGGAGCCAGGGAGGCACGGCCTGACCTGCCATCATGAAAGATAAAAAATGGAAAATGGAAGAAATAAGTTAAATGATTATATTTATCCAGTGATGTGTATTATAAAGTTATTTTCCATTTAACGTCACTAATTTTAGATTATTTTTACTCAAAATTGCTGAGTTTTCACAATTACCGCTGAAATACTAAGAGACCTGTGGTGAGGCTGCAGCCAGCCGAGCCTCACTATGGATCGCACAGCTACTAGCTGTGCTGGTAGCTAAACAGTGAGACTGTAATGCTATTTCTCTATAGTTTAGTTCACTATTAAAATGCTCAAACACGTTTGCTATATGAACTAAATTTCCTTAGTTTAGCTAATGTATATGATGTACAGCGTTTTTGTCAACAACTGTATATGTGAAACGACTTTCTTGACTTGTTCGGTCCTAAAACGGCTGGGAAGAGACATTAAGTGAGGCATGCAATTCTCCTGCCTCATGGGAGGGGACGCTGGTGATCCCTGGGATTCTTCTTGGGACTTCTCGGCCGCAGAATAAGTGACAGCAAGCTAATCTATAGTCAACAAGTCAAGTGCAGCCATTAATTTTTTTCCACTCACTTCAAGATGCCCGGCTAGTAGGTAGTAACGTGATATTGTACGCGTATGCTATTGGCTGACAGTATTCGGAAGTGCACTTGGATTAGGGTTAGGATTAGGGTTAGGGGATTAGGGTTAGGGTTACGGTTAGGAGTTAGGGATAGGGTTAGGGGCTAGGGTAAGAGTTAGGGTTAGAGGTCAGGGTTAGGGGTTAAGTTAGGGTTAGGTGTTAGGGTTAGGGGTTAAGGGTAGGGTTAGGGGTTAGGGTTAGGGGTTATGATAGGGTTACGGTTAGGGGTTAGGAGTTAGGGGCTAAGAGTTAAGGGTTAGGGGTTATGGTTATGGTTAGGGGTTAGGGATTAGGGTAAGGGTTAGAGATAGGGGTTAGGGTTGGGTTAGGGGTTAGGGTTAGGGTAAGGGTTAGGGTTAGAGTTAGGAGTTAGAGTTGGGTTAGGGGTTAGGATAGGGTTACGGTTAGGGGTTAGGAGTTAGGGGTTAAGAGTTAAGGGTTAGGGGTTAGGGATTAGGATAAGGGTTAGAGATAGGGGTTAGGGTGGGGTTAGGGGTTAGGATAGGGTTACAGTTAGGGGTTAGGAGTTAGGGTTAGGGGTTAGGTGTTAAGAGTTAAGGGTTAGGGTTATGGTCAGGGTTATGGAACGCAGCACACTTCCATGTATTAATAATTTGTCATAGATGAATTCAATGCATAATATTTTAATTCAATATCAATATCGTGTTGAATTCTTGGAGGAAACACTTTATAGGCTGCTCTTGTCAAAAAGGTCAGGTGAAGAGAAAAAACGTCTCGCTAAATCATCGTCAGTGTCTGGCTTTTTATTTTTGCAGCATTAAGATAGGTTACTATGGTAATTGGGAACATTACAGCAGCAATGTCACACATAATTAGATTGCTTTGGCAGAACAAAAGCCATAAGTCTCTGCTGCAGGTGCAGTCCTGTTTCATAGAGAACGTCATCAGATTAGTATGAGAGATGCTGAGGTAGCAGTTTATCCATCCTGAGGAGACTGTTAATATGCTAACAAAAGTCACAGGCATTCATTCAGCTATGTTCTGCTCAAAGGTGCATAAACAGGACTCTTTAGGTTCTCCAGATATCCTCCTCCTAGCCTTCAAATAAAGCTAAAGACACATCAGAGTAACTGTCGCCTGATTGGTCGCTCCGGTCTGGGACCGCCTTACTGGGGCCTGATTTGTCCCGATCGGTAATCAGCTCAGTGTGTCACAGCTTCATGATATCTGTGTGAAATACTACCGAACATCATGATCACACTGTACTGTCTGCTCCATTATGTGAGAACACCAACTGTAGACAGGTAATATATATTTCAATATAAGAAAAGGCCTTTAAATAGTTTTTTTCCTCTTTTTCTATTGATGAGACCTTACTATATTGCCTTACTGCACATTCACTAGAAGATTGTCTGAATATTATCAACAGGAAGAAAAATGAGAAACTGAAGCGGTCACATAGACAGGCTGTAAAGTCACAGAAAAAGACAAATAGTTTATAAAAGGACACATTTATTATTCCAATTTTCTCATTAGCTTTACCCTCCAGGTTTCGGTGGTTAAAAAGGGTAAATGCTGAGAGATGAAAATAAATCAAGACCACAGGAAAGAGTTGCCAAGCAGTCCTGAGGGGGGACACCAGTCACACCACAAAGTCAGACCAATTTACAAGCTGTCACATTGTTGGTGAGAGCAAAGCATGGTTGAAGTTCATGACAGCACTCATTGTAGGAAGCCTTTTTAAATATTATACAGTACCTGCATTTTTGCTGTTGTGGTGTTCTGTAACTATGGACACAGCTAGCTTCTTTTTAATGAATAATAACCAACTCCAGAGTGAATGAATATTAACACGATCAGGCTTCCTGTAGTTTCACATTGTCTATAAAAAAAATTTCATCAACCTGAAAAACCTTGCACCAGAAATAACTTTATATTTACATATATATTCATACCAGTTATCTACTGGGATATCTGTCATAAGTATGGAAACATCAGAAAAGTCATTAATAGTGAAGACTGTGGTTCTTTGAATGAATGGAGGCTAATATTCAACTAATGAATTGCATTTCTTGACCTTCTGGCCTCACATTTATGTGATCAAATGCATAAAATAATGAAAAAAAAGATCATTTGAAAACAAAAGAAGATAGAGCTTGCATTCAAATACAGAAATATTTTAGCTTCAACAAAGCCTTACTATTCTATCTTTATATAATAAAGAGGAATACACTGTTCACCTTTAGAATGATGCAGAAACGGCAGCTGCAGCTTCAACACCCTCAACACCAGTCCAGGAGGGCTGAGGATGACAAGACTTCAACATCAAGGCTCAGAGCTTGTGTGAAAGTTAATCAGCCATTCGTTGGGCATGTGAGTGGAGGTTGAACACTTCATAAATTCAAAGCCATTCGAAATAGAACAATGGAAGAACTGAGAAAAAAATAGAATGAACATACAGGAAAGTCATTTTTGCAACTGACGATTTATGAGGGAGCGAATTTGGAAATAATCCATTGGAAACCCGTGAGGGTGAGCACAGTGTATGTGCAGTATAGATTTTTTGTTACTGTATTACTGCAAACTCTGATGTATTTGTTATCTGTTTACTTTTGCAGAACAGGCAGTATTTCTTTAGCAAACCAAAGAGTAATTGTCAGCAAAAGTCGGGATTATGCAGCAAAAGTTTTTATGCTTTTGTTGACTCAATGAGATGATCCATCCCTGCCTCTGTGTGTGTGTGTGTGTGTGTGTGTGTGTGTGTGTGCGTGTGCGTGTGCGTGTGTGTGTGTTTCTGTCAAAACTAGAGTAATTTCACAAAGGAACTTCAGTATTATAATGCTATCTATCTGTAGACGTGGTTTTGCCCGATGATTCTTTTATGCAGAAGGTTGTAAACAGCCTGGTTACAGTTTTTGATGGGTAGACTTTATGTATCAAATGGGAAATGAAGGAAAAACACTCTAAGGGGAAAGAAACCTCAAAATGTTAATATGTGTAACCAAAATAGAATAATAGAAATGAAAATAGAATAAAATTAAAAGAAGCAAACATAAAATTAATAACAATAATTTGAATCCTATTCTTGATGTCTGTCAGCTTTGGTTTTGTGTTCCCACCAACATATTAAGGTGATAAGTGGCATCAGGGACGTTAACCACACAGATTGCCTCACTAATTCAGGTGGAATTCATTAATGCGCTGACGACTGCCCCTCAGGGGATGAAGCAACTCAATTACCAAATTACTGACTTGTACTAGTGACTGGGACGCCACCAGAAAGAGTCGCTACTCCCATAAATCAGCTGTTCTTTATCCACAAGGTATTAAAATAACCTTCAGAGGGAAGCCAAGCAAATGAAGCAAAAGCAGATTCCTAACTAGTTTTGGTCCAGAGAAGCGAGGTCACTTCCTGGTCAGCCTCTGGAAGTTTGCTCCCCAGCTTTGCACTTAGACACTAAAGAGTTGCTGAGCAGCCACCATTAAGGGAAGGCGGTGCAGGCAGCCTCTTGGATGGAAGAACAAGTGGTCTTTCATAATGCATTCCCTCCATGTTCTCCTTTAAGTTACAAGCTTTCATTTTGCAACATGTGAGAGAGAGTTAGGAGCACTTCAAATATTCATCCTGTGAAAGCTCTAAGCTGTTGGACAGCATCAATTCACTATTCTCTCTCTCTCTGTCTCTCTCTCTCTCTCCCCCCCCCTCTCTCTCTTTCTCCCTTTACCACACATCACGCACTCTCCACGTCACAGCAGAGGGAATGTAGTGTATAGTAGGTCCAGCGTGTCCATCCAACCGCTGCGTCCTTTTCCAGACGCACTGAGCAAAATAACGTCTCCAGACGCACAGGTCATGTAGTTGGTATCAGCATCTTCTGTTCCGTTTTTTTTTTTAAAGCGTCTTTACTGGAGAACGTGATGTTCTGGATGTGTTTTTCTCCAAGACTGTGAAGTGGGGGGACGCGCAGTTCGGTGAAGCCTTATGGGGAGCGGACCGGCCGCTCGGTGGGAGCACCGGAGGCAGAATGCGGCACTAGACCTGTCTGCGCTCTCTAGGAGAAATCAAGATCTGTCAAAGAGGAAACACACAGAGACGAGATGGTAGAGAAGTAAGTGCGTTCACAAGTTCACACTGTAATGATGTGAAGATTCTAAACACTCTGCATGACTCTGTGCACCTTTACTGTAGGGTGGTGGAGAGGAGCATTACTGTAAAATGTATTCACATTATAGCTGTTAAAAAGTTCGTGGCAACACAAATATTTTTGTATGGCTCAATTTCATCTGAAAACACACCTCACGTTTTAGACATTAATGGAATGAGCATCTCACTTATTAAATTTTGTGAAACAATAAAAAAAGAAATATTCATAGTTTTAAATTTTCTTTTTGGAGTTTGATTCTAATCAGAGCTAAAGCATGAGAGGATGTCACCCAGAAACAACTATAATTATAAATGCTAGTGGTTACTGATTATACACATCATTATTGGTGACCTGCACTGCTCTACTCCAAATGGTTGAAACAATCCTCAGTGATATTGGTCTACAGTAAAGACACAGAAGAAGGTACATCGAGTTCTCCCATTTCTTATTATATTATAATTATTATAATTCTACTTATTCTGCACTTGTAAATTTCTATTTTATAATTATTTTTTATAAAAGTGGAGTAATAATGGAAATAAAGCATAGTTTGCTGTCACAGTCAGGTGCTAATCATTTCTGAAGTGAAGTTTAAAGTTCACCACTTGTCCAATTTTTAGTCTGTTGTTGCAATGAAATGAATCAAACTGCTTCTATTCAGTGTACAAAACATTTTTAAGCAGAAATGTCAACGTCCTCTCTGGTCCAGATTGTTTTGTTCTTGGAACGGTAGAAAAATCCCAGAATGACTCAGGAAGTGAATAAATGTGTTGGATCAGCTTTTTGTCTGGAACCACTTCAGAATTTGATGGTTTCAGCAAGTGTCATGAAAATCTGATGTTGTCTCACAAACAGACAAAAAAAGAAAAACAAATAGATGGATGGATGGATGGATGGATAGATAGACAGACAGACAGACAGACAGACAGACAGACAGACAGACAGACAGACAGACAGATAGATAGATAGATGGATAATGATGTGCTATTGATTATTATTGATACTTCTACCTCTGTAGTGGCCGCACCTGACCTTCTTGACCCAAAGTCTGCCACCCATAACTCCAAACCTCGTCTGTCCTTCTCGGCCAAACCCGTCGTACTGAACACCCCAGATGATGATGATGAAGAGTGTGACACACGCACCACTGTAATGAGGTGGAAAACTGTTTCGGCCATCTTCTTGTTGGTGGTGCTTTACCTGATAATCGGAGCGACGGTGTTCAGCGCCCTGGAGCAGCCTCATGAGAGCTCTCAGAAGCTGGCCATCCTGGCAGAAAAACTGGACTTCCTGGCAACGCACGTCTGCGTCAACTCTTCTGAGTTAGAGGATTTGGTCAAGGTAGGTGGAAGCACCAACATCCATTCTGTTCCACTCTCAGAGAAGACGTGTTCCAAGATACTGAGGGCAGCACAGGTTTTTGGCAGCTCTGAATTCCATACATGTTTATTCTGCGAGTTTATTCCATGAGACACTGTTCTTGGGCTGCATGGTGGGGCAGTGGGTATTGCTGTTGCCTCACAGCAAGAAGATTCCAGATTCAATTTCTTTCTGAGTAGAGTTTGTACGTTGTCCTTGTGTCTGCGGGGCTCCGAGTTCTCCGGCTTCCTCCCACCTCCAAAAACATGCAGCTTAGGTGAATCCAAATTGCCCGTAGGTGCGAGTGTGTGTGTGTGTGAGTGGTTGTTTGTCTTTCCTGTGGCTCTGCAATGCGTTGGCAACGTGTCCAAGGTTAACCCCGCTTCTCGCCGTAACCAGCTGGGATGGGCTCCAACAACACCCGTGATCCGTAAGGTGTAGTCGAGATTATTTCGATCATCTGTTTTTCAAAATAATTGATAAATGGACACCGTTTTTCATTTGCAACATACAATAAATGTTGTATTCTTTAAACATAAGTGCTTTGATTCCTGAAACACAACCACATGGTTAGCATCGTCATCACAACAATGCAGATTCCTAACCTTAACTTTTCATTCATGTCTCCAAACCTCAACTGTCTTTATTTGAACATTAACAGTGTTTAAGTCCTAAACATAACTTAATTGTTTCTGTCCCTAAACTCTGCAGCGGTGCTGAAACATCATTAAACAAATCGTATAACAAACAAATAACATCATTCTAACACGGGTCGGATCTGGTCATTTCATGTTATCATCCAAATTTGATGTTTCCTGCTGTCCTATAATATATGGCAGCCCTATTCGTAATGTTTTTATAAATAACCACCAGACACTCGTATGGTGTAACACACTCAGGAGTGTTCATTTGTAGTGTAGCTTGAGATAGAGACCAACATATTTTTCACATCAGCGACTTTATATTAATGCAGGAGAAAAGCATGCTGTTGCTCATATTTGTTATCAGACTGAAAACAAAGGGTTGGTTGTGTTCACAATCGTGGGCAATAACTGAAATTATGTTTGCTGCACATTGTCACTGTGCTGTGTCTAACATGGGATCAGTGTTATCATGTATGAGGCATGATGGAGGATCATCCCAAAGAGCTGCAGCTCTCAGACCTGCAGCACCATCATAATACTTTTGATACGCATACACCCAATGATTAAACAGTGGAGCTGTTTTCATGTACAGAAGGATAAATGATGTTGTGTTGTGCAGTGTTATTCAGTTATTCAACTTGCAATGACACTTTTTTTCTCTTTTTGCTTTTGTGATTGTTCTCAGACTATTTTGTCATAATGCAAAACTGTTCTGGCTTTTTTTTCCAGTAGTGAACACATTTGACCTGAAGGAGATAAATTAAGTTAGATGCAGGAGAAACAACGACACCAGCAGTTGATTCTCTTACAAAGAAAGTGCACCACTTTCTAACCTGGCAGCAGACTACATGAACTGGTTGAATTAGTTGTCTCTAACAGGTGAAGCGTGATGACTGTGGTGATCTGCTGAGGACAGATTGTTCAGTACACAGGATAGAAGTGTACTGAGTTAAATCAGACAAAATCTCATTCTCTGTAATACATTTTCTGACATTCTAAACCATGATAATGAACATGGTAAATATCATAACCTGCTAAACTCTCATTACCATTCAGATACAAGTATTTACCTCTGTGCTTGTATCGGTACTTCACGGCCAGCAAGAAAGGAAAAACGACTATTTATTCTCTCACTATGATATTTGCAGATTTGAAATTTGTTGAAACTGGACAGTCTGGTTTCAGGATCCTTTTTAAAGAAACCATTTTTAAAGGTATATATACTCAAAAGAAATTCAGACCACAGTCGGAACAAACAGCTCTGCTCATCATGCATCAGACAGCATGAAGTCAGCAGCTTTTCAAGTGGCTGTTTCGCTTCAGATGATTTATTGAGTAGCTTCGATACAGGTGTCTCCCACTGATCAAAAGCCAGGCAGGAGAGGATTCAGAAGCGATGCGCTCGCTACGGCAGTAATTGTGAGAGAAGTCAGAAAGTGCAGATCATTCAATATGTCCTATCTGTTTCATTCAGCCTGGAAACAGCCAGCGTCGTCTGAACATCACCCGGTTCTTCATTTCCTGTGGCTATAGTTTGTGTGCAGCTGAGTGCCAAACGTAGTATTAATATGACCAATTTGGCCAGGAAACTAAAGCGCTGCATGAGCCAAGCCCATTTCCCTGTGTGATTTGCTAAATTGTGTTTTCTGAGCAGCAAGGATTTTCAGCAACTTATCTTTGCACAATTTATAAGTGAACAGCAGTAGAAGGGAACTAATATTGATGCTCATCTTTGTACTCTATGACTGTGTCGGTGAACAGGCTCATTTACCTAACATTTACATAAGATTTTACAAGATTTACGGTACAGTTTTTGTAGATCATATTTTGACCTTGCAAGAGTCGAGAAATTAGCTATTTAAAAACATAAAACTAGTGGACAGTCACTTTACACTTTGCAAACAGCGCAATATTTAAACAATGGAGAATGCAGAGTAAAGTAGGTATTAATTTATACAATTTAAATATACTGTGAAGCAGAAGCTGTAGGCATCAATGATGCGTAGCTGCTCCTTATGCGTTGCTGCTGGAGCTGCTTGGAGGACGCAATCCATACATGCTCAGATGATTTCCATAGAGCGATACAGCATAGAGCAGTGGTCCCCAAACCCCTCAGCTGTGGACCGGTACCGGTCCGTGGGTCAATCGGTACCGGGCCGCACAGAAAGAATACGTTACTTATATTATTTCTGTTTAATTACTGATCTGATTCTGAATGTTCTGTCTTTGGAAAATTACCAGATTCTCTCCTCCACATCTGTATGAGTGACTCTTGACACAAGATGCTTGCCTCAGTCACATGACTACCTTCTTAAAGGGGCCGCTCTGGCCGCTAACATAGAATACTATACATTAATGCTAAATTGAAAGTCCCAAGCTAGCAAAACTAACAAAACATAAACAATGACACAGTGTTGAGTACACTGCTAATAAAGTTGATTCATACATTGGATTCATTTTTGTTATTATATTTTTGGAAAAAAAGTTTTTATGCTGTTTGGATAATTTTATTTTGTTGTATTTTTTAGTCCGTGAAAATATTGTCTGATATTAAAAAGGTCCAAGGCACAAAAAGGGTTGGGGTCCGCTGCCACAAAGGAAGCGTTAAGCTGGATGCACACATAATGAACGTCCTCACAGGGTCTTTGTATGACTATTTTGTGTCCCATGGACCCCAACAGCCCCTCAAACCTTCCAATACGTTGATGTTTGGAGACCTCTCACTTCTAGTGACACATGTAGGACCGATGTTTTGGCCATGTTTACGTGTGCATAATTACACTGGGGGAAGAACCCAGAAAACAGTCTAGGTCAACCAGGAAGCGGTCTTTGTCATGTTTAGCAATGCAAGAAAAACAAGAAGTTAATCAGGAAGTGCAATCAGAACCCCAGACAGATTCAACCTCTCTGCATCGGTGGGTTCTACGAGGAGGAACCTGGGACAGACGCTGTTGTTTGGATGATTCTGCAAAACATTACCTGTTCCTCCTTGTTCCTTGTTGTCATTAGATGTTTTACATCTCATGACTTGATTGATTGATGTTTTAAAATTCCTCTCTTTCACCTGCACAGGCCACCCATGGTAGGGTTAGACAAAAGTAAAGATTTTGATTATCAGTAAGAAGATAATCAAAAGGGGGGGTTGGTATGAATTACAATAATTATAAGAAATTCTAACCTTGTGAGTGAAATTCACAAGAATAGATATTTTTAATTCCTTTTATTGGAAATCCACATGCATATGAAGGACAAAGAGCTTCAGTCCAATACTGTTTTCATTATATCAGCATTAGCTGTTCTGTAGCGTTCCCTCGAGGCCTCAGAGCATTGCATGTGTCTCAGTAATGATTCTGTATCCTAAAGATTGTTTTTATTACTGTAGTAAACTGTCAGAGCAAAGTGTAAGAGCTGGTGAGATCCATGCATCAGTGTCAGAGGAGCTTTCCGTTTTCTATGGATCAGGTGATCCATACCGGCCTGTGTCACCTATTTAGTAACCTAAATTTCTTTATTTTTTTCAGCCCATATAAGCAGCTTCATTTCAAAAGTGACTGGTGGGATTTTTTGTCAAGGAATTCAGACTATCAGAGAATAAAAAGCTATTTAAATGATTTTAAGTCCTTTTTATGTGCGCTGCTCAGATTGATTTTCTACTCTTCTCCCAACAATGTTTGGACCTCTTACTTTTGTTACTCCCTTCAAAGCCTTTTACCGACAACTATTTGAGGTCACTACCTCTTTATTGTGCAGTGCACTTTTCTACAAAGTGACGTTACATTAAAAAAAGAATTTGTCCACTTAATAGCAGAGATCTTTGAGCCTTTCTGTTCTGGAAAGCAATTCAGAGTGCCATTTTATGAAAAGAAAATTGATTCTTCCAAGCAGAATGAGGTGATTAAAACTCTAGCTGAGTGTTGCTTAATTCTGGCATACAGCCCCAATGGTGAGGCCTCCGAGGCTGCCTTTACAAATTCCTGACATTACCAGACATTCTTTTTTTCTTTAATGTGTCTAACATGTCCAGATTTATCAACCTTTTGATATGCTGCCCCGTCACCTTCACCAAAGTCATCAGTGGAGGAACACACATAAGATCAGGCAAACAGCCACTCAGTGTCATCTGGAGAGACGTTCAGAGGTACATGTTACAGCTGGCTGCTGTTGCAGTCTATACCCTCTGCCTCCCACATGGAGCTGCTGATGTCTGGAGAGACCATCCAGCCAGACGAGTGTGGTGATAACCAAATACAGTGCGCTCTCACGCATCACAGCTCGCGACTTCATCTCATCGAGGATTTTTGGTAGGCAGTCATGTGATACCATACTCACCCTCTATTGGCTGACGGCATCCGGAAGTGTGCTCGATTCCGTGAGTCTTGGACTTACGTGAGACACGAAAGTGTACTAAACAGTCTATAAGAGTGATATATACGGATAGAAGGTGGTTTAATATCAGTATGGGGAGGGCTCATAAACATTTAAATGACTGTAAATAATAAGATAAGTAGCTCGTTGCTCTATTGCGGAATTTGTTAATTGCGTGTGGTTCCTGGAACGCATTAACCCCAAAGAACGAGGGCGCACTGTACGTACATCTCAACAGAGTCGAAGCTGTGTTGGGATGTACGGCTACGGCTTTGAGCTGCCAGACAAAGAAAACCAGCTGTTTGGACATCAGTTGTCCAAACATGGACGCTACTGTCTGTTCCCATCCAACCAGGCCTCCTGAAGGCACCCTGGAGGATCTTTTAGAAGTAGAGTGTTCTACTCTTTCCAGGAAAAAAACACGCCGCCACGTCCTCCTCATTGAGTAATTCTGCTTTGTGTAGTTTGTTTATGTGAATTATAGTGTGTGATCTCAGGCTGGCCCCAGAAGAAGGAGGCGATGCTGATTGGTGTCATCCATCCACCAATCATTGGCATTTGGTTCGAATATATAACCTCCACCAGCCGTTAGCCAAGGTAGCGTTCACTTAGACACACGGTTTATCATGTGTGGTTCTAGATGTGCGCTGTGGGGGTACTGGTCCGACACTGATTATGCTAACTAACTCATGTTAGGTTTAGACACGTGTCATATGAGTGCTAACTCACTCTTGAATTTAGTCTTGGTTTGAGGAACTGTCTTAGTTAACTACCAGCTCCACTTGAGCAAGTCCTGTTGTGTATTGAGCAGCACCCATCAGCCCAGTCTACTAAGTTACATTTATACATCTTCATATTTGTTGTTGAATAATCATGTCTGTGTTATTAAATTTATGTTACTAACAACATCTGGTTTTATGTTCCCTTCCCTGTTCCACCATGAGCTAGGGGTTGTAACAGGCAAAGAATCACAATCAGACTAGTGGGAACACACAAGGGCAAAAGCAAGTCATCTGAATAAGAGGAGAGTTGGATTTCAAAATAAAAGCGAAAGCTCCAAGACAACAATGTATATTTTCCCTGTTTCTGTCTGTTCTTATATTTAAATGCTACTGTAACATTTAAATTTCCCAGTTTGGGATAAATAAAGTCCATCCATCCGTCCGTCCGTCCGTCCGTCCGTCCGTCCGTCCGTCCATCCATCCATCCATCCATCCATCCATCCATCCATCCATCCATCCACGACAGAACACTAATCCACATAGCCAGTTCACTTATTACTCATAGACATTGTAATATGCTAAATAAATGGTAGAACCTTATACAAACTGTATGTTTTAAATATTTTCATGAGAAAAGACTTGTAACAAAACCTTCAATAATTGTTTTGAGCCGTATTTTGTCTTCTCAATTGTTTGACTCTTAATTTCCCCACATTCAGTAGAAAACACCAAGGTGCCACGAGCATCTTGTCTGATAGTTTAGCTTCTAAACAGACAGAAAATACTGTGCTGACGTAACAGCTTTTAACCCATGAAGGGCAGCTTTAGAAAAGGTTCACTCATCTGGACTCTTTTGTGACTGTATTCCTCTGTATCGTTCAGTAGCTTCATTGATATTCTGCTTACTGCTTCATTTTCACTGCATTTCTGTCATAACTCACTATTACTCGTAGTTGATGGTGAACCCATGCTGGGCTCATGCATCTTGTGAAACTTGATGCCACAGGGAAGATCCATAAAGCCATAACATCTGAAAGAGTCACAAACCAACAGCAGTGGTTGATGTGTTAGTGATAGTATTTTATTTTATTTTAATGCTCTGCCTAAAAATACTATTCTCTGGCCCCCGCAGCAGTCGACCACTGTGAGGGTTGGATTCAGACAGAGAAGTAATTGACAGTAAGTTATATTTTTGTGCAGTCTGTGGCACAAACCCATTATATCTGGGTCTGGATGCACATTGTGTGAGCTTCACTGTTTTTCACATCTATGTTTAGGAGGTTGTGGGTGTGAGGAGTCCTGCAGAGATGTGTTTTATCCCCTCCAGCTGGTGGCTCCACTCTAGCCTTATCTCTTGTCGTGAGTGTGCAGCCTTGAGTGGAAAATCATGTTGCTGTTTTAATTCCTGTGCAGCTAGCTGGTGTTAAAAATGGCTTCCTCACACAGGGTCACATCCAATGTCACCTGGGAAAGCACAGTGTTGACTCAGCTCAGATCATGCAGTTTTTCTATACTGTACCTGTCAAGATTACCCTAGAAGTTACTGCAGCCCATCTACCTTCTGTGAAGTGCTATTTATTCGGCCAACTTCCTTGTTATTATTGATAAAACAGTAATTCGGATGGATAGACAGGGGGAAAATGTTTGGTTTAGGGGTGTTCTGTTTAGAATCAACCACTCGGAGAACGAACTGTAAATTATTTCAGAAGTCAATAACTGAAATCACAGTGAGAAAAAAAGAAAAAAGATCTTGAGTCCCTAACAACTGTATCTCCATTGAATAAATTCAGAAAGTCCACATCTGTGTTTCTCTGCAGCAGAAATGTTGCAGCCAGACAAAACATTGGCTACAAGTCCATGTCTGTTTGTACGGAGATATTAGTACCTACTGATCTTTAGCATGATTAGACTGTGACATAGAAAATCCTGCTGCGCTGTGTTGAAGAAGTGTTCTGAAAAAATACACCATTTGTGGATGCTAATTATTAGTTATTCTCCAATCACCCTGTGAAAAAAATGATCAGATTTTTGGATTTTTGGCAGGCAATCACGTGATACCATACGCGCATTCTATTGGCTGACAGCATCCAGAAGTGCACTATGTTCTGTGAATCTCGGGACTTACGTGAGACACAAAAGTGCTTTAAACAGTCTATCAGAGTGTGGGAAAAGGTAATACAGATAGAAAGTGGTTTAATATCAGTATGGGGAGGGTTCATAAATGTTTAAATTACCGTAAATAGTAAGATATATAGTTCATCAGTCTATCGCGAAATTCATTATTCGCGTGTGGTTCCTGGAACGCATTAACCGCGAGGAACGAGGGCGCACTGTATTAATGAAGGGATTAACATAGTACAATTCAATAAAAGTTAAAAAAAATTAAGAGATCCAAGCACAAGGAAGTCATGATGAATCTGTTCATAATCATGATCTGTATATCTGGAGGATGGCAGCAGGTATTCACATGGAGCACAGTATCATTGGTGGGTGGAGATCTAGTGATTCAGATTGACAGGCAGTCAGAGGGATTTCATGCATCTGTACAAATTAAGTAAAACAAAATAGATGTGGATCTTATCTATCTTATCTGTCTGGAAAATCTGATTTTGGTTCACCAGAAACTACTGATGGAAGAGATGCAATTCAAAAAAGACTCTGAGCAGGTTTCCAGTGGAATCAAGGTGATACTAGTGAATTAGTCCTGAGGCAGACCTGAGTAAAGCCACATCCTCTTGGCGGTATCATCATCGTGTGGTCTGCGCACTAGGTGCAATAATACAACTCCACAGTGACAATAAATGAAATACACATGTTTTGCTCATTTATTTTGATCTCTACACTGAGTGATTGACTGATTCAGTTTTTCTTAACTTGACCAAGACTGAACATAACAACCCCCCCCCCGCCCCCCCGGATGGTTGTTGGTTGTTGGTGCTGGACTGAATGAATTAGAAATTACATGTAACATGAATCAGGGCCAAGGGTCCCCACGACAACCCTCATACATACTAAACTGTACATGAAACATTTGATCTCAGCTCGCCCAGCTGGATTCTGGAAATATGATTTCTGAACAGGTTGCATGCAAAAGTGCCATCTCATATTATAAATTTAATCATAAATTTAACTAGGTTAGCATAATTTATGATACTGCAGATGGTAATGGATTTGTCTCCAGAGTGTGTGTGACTAAGGTGTTTAATGAATAAATTATGATACATGTGAATGAAAGAGCTTTTTTCTCTCAGTCTAGTTCTGTAGGATATATAAACATACTGATCTTTTATAAACACTATATTTATTTTAAATTGAACATTTATTTTAATGAAGGTGACAGATGCCTTATTGTTCCTCTTAATTAGATTTGCTTGGATGCCCATCATCTTTTTCACTTCAGAAAATGTTTGTACGCTCTACTTCCTTCGGTATGACATTGTACTCATAAACCCTCCCAACGGGCGACCGTATGATTCGTTAATTTCTGTTTTTGTCTTAACTTCCTGTTGCAGCAAGTGGTTTCAGCAGTCAGGGCAGGTGTGAACCCCTCAGGGAATTCATCCAATCAGACGAGCCTGTGGGACTTCAGCTCCTCCTTTTTCTTTGCTGGGACTGTGATCACCACGATCGGTAAGAGCTCAGGTTTCTCACCCTTCCATTATCCTGCTCTGCCTTCTGTCCTTTGAGATGTCCCTGATAGTACCTCAAACTAGTAGTAATACCAAGAAACTTTAAAATACTTAAAGATTTAGAAACTTTTAGGAGGTGAAACTGAATGTGCTTTTGAACATATAGCACCTTTACTTTTCCATGTTATCCTAAATGCACCAAGTCAACCAAGGAAAGATGAAACTTTGACCCAAAAAATCCAAAGGCATTTAGATCTTTTGGGGGTTAGGGTTACATTTCCAAAATATTTTCAGAAAAAAATGACATAAATTATGTTTGTGTCTTGTTTTATCATAGCTACCAAAGAACGGCATGAACATGGCAATTCCTACACTATGAATCTATCAGATCTCGTACTTCCGTACCCCACGTGGGCCAAATGTTTGTAACAGCGCCCCGCACTTTGAATGAATACTGCTTTGGTTATAAGGCATGCAAGTTGGGTCTCAGAACATGGTTAGAGTAGAAGACATCAGGGCACATACAGTTGTACCGACCGCACACCAGTGCACAGGGTTGGATTACATTTTCAGTGAGGTAAAACAACGTGCTGTGTCTTGACATTTGCCATAAAATGTGACATCTATCATTCTGTGTAAGAGCACTGCAACGGTGTTAGATTTGAGACATCACTTTGAATCCGTGTATCCTGCACTCTTCAAGCAAATATATACTGTATTACCATACCACACAGTGTTGCATAAGGGTAATGAAGATGAAGGGAAATATCTTTTCCACCATTAGGTAGGAATGGAAGATGAGGAAAAGTACCAAATGCGGACTGCTGATGCTGAACAGATGCTGTGCAGGGAATTAATGGAGGAACTGAAGAGTTCACACTTGGAGAAGATGTAGAGGAAAGGTCGAAGAAAATGGCATACAAGGAATCATGACGATGAATTGACAAAGAAGACTAATTTACCATATATTTTAAGAAAGCCAACAAGACACAGACTCAATCGACAGCCTCAGAGGTGGGAAAATCAAGACAAAGGCAGGAAGTGTTAAGTAAAAAATACAGCATGAGGAAATGAGCTTTCAAAATAAAACAGGAAAAAAAACAAAGGAAATCCAAATCCATGACAGTGTCAGATGCTTGTGTGCATCAGCTCTCAGAGCAGACATAAAATCCTGTGAATTCTTTTCATACTATTTCAAATATATTGAAACACATCGATTCTGAAACTCTAAAGCTGATGAGCTCTGATCTAATGAGGTAAAAGGAGTCTGGCAAGACATTTCATTATGATCTTGAAGTGTCTGTGCTCATTTGCTCTCAGTTACTGTACTGCAGTGTGTAATCAAGGAGCTGTCATCACACAGCACATTCATAATGCCCAGCCTGCAACACACTTCCCTCCTCCTGCATGTTTTTTACATATTGCTTGAGAGTGCTCTCTCTGTCACCTCCAGCTGGAAGGTTTTACCAATCAGGAAAATGGAAGGGCACGCGTGCACACACACACACACACACAAATACACACACACACACACACACACACACACACACAAATACACACACAGACACGCACACACACATGCACACACACACACACACACACACTGCTAACCAGGCTACTCAGCTGGCTCTTACATCAGGACCTTGAGGGATCTGCGTTTCTGTTCTGTGGAATGTTTGATTTTATTTCACATCTCCTGTCAGAGCTCATTCACCAATTAAAAAATGGAACATATTAAGTTCCAATGAGGTGATATATCTTTTTGAAAGAAAAAAATGTGTTTTTCTTGCTTAATGAGCATCATGTGTACGCAGGATGCAGTGTTGATGAATATTTCAACATTAAACTGGACTATTTACAGACCCAAACTTACTGTCGGCAGTGGACCAGCCAAAGTCTGCACACCATCACCACGAACATTTATCAGTCGCATCAAAAGCACACACACGCACACAAGGACGCACGCACGCACACAAACACACACACACACACACACACACACACACACACACACACACACACACACACACACACACACACACACACACAGACACACAGATGTCAACAGAGCTTGTCTCTTTGATGACTGATGGACTCTGCTTCATGTATCTATTATACTGTCAAACCCCATTCCTGAGTCTGGGATGTCTTTAGTTGATTTTTAATCATCTATTGTTGCCTTTTAGTTGTAAAACTTGTGCATTTGCTTCAGATTAAAAGTGAATACTTTCAGCTAGTGTGTAAGAGAATGACTGTGTGACGGTTCAGTGTTGCTGCTCTGCTGTGATGGGGTGTGGCAGGAGGAGAGGATGAACTTTTGGGTGGAGTCTCGTCTCCACACCTGTCCATCATTTCAACATCTGGACTTGGTCAGTCTGATTAGCCTGAGGCTTTTTAAGCCCTTACTCTCCTTTGGTTTGGTGCCACATTGTATTGTACCTTTGCCTGCACGTCTAGTTTGCTGGACTTTGTGAGTTTTCTTCTGTTTCCTGGATTTTTGCGTTATTGATTTAAATATGATTGAAAGCTTCTCCACTAGTGTTCTGCATTTGTGTCCAAACTCTGTCCGCCGAGACCCACTGTGCTCACTTCACATGTTATGCTTGTCACTCTTGTGCTGCAGCGATCGACTGAATTGGAGTGATGCTTGACTTGAATCATCTTTTCTCTTGAGAAGAAACAAGTGCTTTAATCTTGCTTTTTGTATATCTTATCAAAAAAGTAGAAATAACTGATTTAGTGGATAGCATTCAGAACAGGCACTTCTGAAAAATTATGGGATGCTTTTAGTGTAAATGGAACAAAATCACTGCACTTTTTTACTAGATTGGCAAAAAATGTTTTGTGACCTGATGCTTTACAAAAAGGTCATGTCTCTTTATAAAGCAATTGCACAGTATGTTTCCATCAGACGAATTTAAAAGTCAATAGCAAAAGAAGGAAATCCAGAAAAGTACAATAACCGCCTTATATACTTGTGGATTTATTTGAAGCAGCTGAGCAAGATTTCATATACATGGATGATTTTGTATTATAGAGATCTTTAATTGAATGTGTGATTTTCGGGCAACACGCCATTTGCCTAAGACACTTGCTTTCATTGATATATTTTACTCAGCAAATTAAGGGAAATAACCTGCTGCCTGGTTTCCCCTCTCTTCTGGGTGTAAAAATGGATTCCAAATAGTTGGCACACAATATTTTTCCCTTTGGATCATCTAAGTCTCTTTTAAGTGTTACAATCCTACTGGAATTTAAAAGAACACAAAAGATTTTATTCTTCAAATGTACCTTCTGGAGTAGAGTTGTCCTGAACTGAACATACATACAGTATATGCATGGTTTTAAGTGACCCTTTTGGTAACACACCATTAAAACCCATTTCATCACACGTGAGTGTAAAAGACATCCCGCCAGGCAGCAGCCCAGAGCATCTAATCATAGGATTTACAACCATGTTTGAAAGGAGTGTTTTCCTAATCACCTTGTTTTAAAACCATCTAAAAGCAACTGAAAGGGTTTTTAAATTTTTGTTGTAATTTGAAATTCTTTGATAAATTAAAAGAAAGGGACCTGTGACATGCGAGGCAGATAAGCAGTTGTAGACAAGAAGATAACGATCATCTTGTTTATGAGCCAGTAAACCACACTGCTCCGTGTCTTAGCATTGCTGCCATTTTCTCTCCAAGCATCACTTAATTACTTGGAAGGAAGTCATTAAAGTCATTAAACTTTTATTGTCCGTGATACGGTACAGACCACGGCACATTACTGCCTGTGATCGGTGGTCTGTGGGCCATGCTGGTAAATGGGTCTGTCCATTCTGAAGCCTCGTCTCATAATAAAGAGGAAACCTTGGGGTTAATGTATAATTTATGTGGCTATGTTGTAGTCAAGTGTGAAACTAATTAATCTTTTCATTGAATTTTAGATTTAAATGCTAAATTAAATATTATGTACACACATAATATAAATATTTTATACACATATAAATTATAAAATACATTTCAAACAAGTATTAAATTTGTTTTTGCTATTTGCATCCTATTTTTATGCGGTGACAACCAGCTGTCTCTGAATGTCTGCTACCGTGACACTGCAATAGACACTGCAACAGCTGTCTCTGAATGTCTGCTACCGTGACACTGCAATAGAAAGCGCACAACTTCTGTCATTTTTCACATCAGATATTGAGACAGCATTCGGCTGCCGAGGCTGTAAACAAGAATTAATTTGTTTGATTCTGTTTTTCTTTAAATAAGTACATCTTCAAGCACAGTGCTGCTGCTTCTCGTCTGTTCTGCAGCCTGTGCACCCAGAGGTGTTGACAACTAATCCAGCATCCTGTCTCCCACTGAACTAATCATGAATTTGGTGAGACTTGATAGACAATTCTTCCTCACATTAGTGTCACTGTGCTCCGGTGTGAGGCTGGAGAGTCATTAACTCTTACCCTGAGATAGATGACTCCATTAATAGAGAAAAGTGGATGCTGTTCATTATGCAGACTTTTTCATTAAATGTCGATGCTGGTCTCATGTTGTTGGCAATGTGTGAAAGGCACAGGCCATGAAGGTCGATGCTCAGCAGAATGTGCAGAGATCTAGAGGCTGATCATTTTTTAGAGGAACACGTGATGCAGGATTAAAGAGATTACAGGTAGGGAAACAGTGATGCACTTCAGATATATCAGCTTGTTAATTTTCTTTTAGCATTACAATTTCCTTGTGGAGAGTGTGTATAAATTATCATGATTATCTAGTTGAGCCTTAGTCAGCGCTTCACACCATCTCCATCTCCCACTTGTGAAATTTCTTAAAGCCAGCCTGCTGTGTCTGTGTTGTCATCCTGTCAATCTTCATGAGCAGCTCTTCATCCACCCAGTTCAGTTTGAATGATACTTCTGCCAGCTTTGATGACAAAGACAAGAATTCAAGAACAAATTTCAACTAGATTCTCGCAGTTGACACGTATAATTCCTTGAAATAAAACATTCCCACAAATGCTTTCTGCTACTTCTTATAAGACATGCCTAGATGAAAACAGCCAAAGGTGGTGCGATATTCCAAAAGAATTCTAACAACACATCAACCAAAACGCATTCTTTTATGTAAAATAAGTCATATTCATGCATCAACGCACATACTTGTAGTTTGTGCAAAGCACAAGCTGAGCTTGAAAAAGCTTCACCAAAATGATAGCAAAGTGTCGTTGGCACACTTTGCTGTACTGCAAGATGCCTCTCACTCGCCTGGACAATCCTCTTTTCTATTTCAGATTTGTGCACATAAAAATTAAAAAAATGCAAGGTTTCAAATTTAAAAAAAAATTAAAAACCAAAACTGTACTGAATGTCTGAGAAATAAAATCTAATACATTAGTCTTCCTGGAATACAGAACCTTCCGTTTTTCCAAGAAATCTCTCCTGCTTGATGCAGCTGTTTTATTCCAACTCTTATTCTCTTCCCATCTGTCAGGATTTGGGAATATCTCTCCACACACAGAAGGAGGACGGATCTTCTGTATCATCTACGCTCTGCTGGGAATTCCCTTGTTTGGATTCTTACTGGCTGGTGTTGGGGACCAGTTGGGGACTATTTTTGGAAAGGGCATTGCCAAAGTGGAGAAGATGATTGTGGTAAGTTTGTTTTGTTTATGTGAGCTGGTGTTTATCTCTCATTTGCACCTTCCTGTATACACACGTGCTTTATTGTAGACAAGCGCAGCCACATCCGGTGATTTAATTCTCCTGGTAATGAAGCTGTTCCTGCAGCGGCTCCCATACAGAGATGCTCTATCCGTAAATCATGCCGCAGCAGAAACACCTCCAGAAATTCTCCTCAGACCAATGGAAGAAAAAACGCAGATCGGAAAATATGTCAGGAGAAAAATTTAGACATTCAACACAGAAATACATTTTAGTGTCTTTGTTTCCTTTTGACCCGGACTGTTGTCGTACTTATTTACAGTGGTGGAATAAACAGATAGCACACAGAGTTCTATACCTCACTCTGAAATAATGATGTTGCATTTTACACAATTCCACTCCTCTCAATAGCATTCGCAATTCACCTGAATGCATCACAGCTCTGAGCAGCTATAAAGCTGCTCAGTCACAGGTAAGTCAGGTTGATAGTAGTCATAAAAACTTCTATGTCAAACTCAACGACTCTGAAAACATAAAGCAAATAGCTGCTAAGTGGACAAAAAATGATACCAGCAGAAATGGATGAACCATGTTAACATGTACGTTTTATCTTCTGTAAGTCAAAGCGTACATGCTTTACTTGTTTTTCTGTTTTATGATCTAGAGGATAATGACTCATAAAAGTAATTCGATCATAAAGATTGATGCAAAGTGGTTCATATACATGAAAGCAGACAAAAGGAGAATTACAGAAATTGAATGAAAACTAAAAATTTGGCATTAATATACAGTATATAATAGCTGCTGACTTGTACAATAAAAGATCACCACTACAAGTGCTACATCCTCATAGCGATACACTTTTGTGCTGAAGTGTTAGTGGTGTATTGCTCTTGTGTTCTGCCGACAGAACAGCACAGTTGCCAACACTTACACAACACATAACATTTCCAGGGTGAGGAAATAATTATGTGCTGAGAGTGTATTCCTGGCCTCTCATGGTGTCAGAGTACTGTGAGCAGTGACTTGGTGTGGAGTCAAAGAACCAGGGGTATGAGACAGAAAGTGTGATTCTAGCTCCAATGTTGACCCTCAGGGCTTTATTTATTTTTCTGTTGCAGTATTGGTGCATCATAGATGGGAAAAGACTGTGTTTCATTTGTTTTTCTCATTCCTGATGGTAACTGCAGTTTTGCTCTGTGAGCAATCCTAAATACGTTACTAGGGCATTTTATTTCCCCTTTTTATGTAGGGTCATTACATCAATGTAGATGGTATTAATATTGATGGTAGATGGTAAATATTTTTTTCTACCATATCTCATTTTTATAGGATGTCTCTTATTATCTGCTTATGTTTCATTTCTGCAAATCCAGGGGCTGTAACCTATGGAGAATAAAAATCCAATAACATAGTCTCTGATCACACTGTATGAGATTCTATTTTCATCATTAAAGCACTAGCACAAGCAGTTTTTCAAATTATTGCACACATGGCATCAACAGGTTTGACATTCATCTGATTCTCTAGTTTCCTCTCCAAGGAAGGGAAGAATTATCAACTGGCCCAAACGAATGTGACTGGAGCGGCTGCTGTGCAGCAAAGTTGCCGGTAGAGAAGCTTCACTTATCCATAATTTAGCTCCCCGTGTCTCTTTAATATGTACACCACTACACCATGCTTTATTCTGTGTAGCAACAGCAGACTCTGTGATCTGATGTGTGCTTGCATGTCATACCGCCCTGAGGCCCTGAGGTTATGTAACTGAAAGGGAAAAAGGGCTCAATGCACAGGGCACCAACTGAAAGGAGTCCCATCAAGGAGAAAAGCCTGTTGTACTGATGCAGAGGGACTGCAGGCAAATTGGAAGCCTCGGCTCAAGTTGCAGCCAATATCACAGAATGGAAGCGCAACTAATTTCTGATGATATATTTTTCTGCCTCTTCACAGCTCAGGTGTACGAGTTGCCTGACAGCAACAGTTATGTCACATATGCTTGGTGTCCTGAAAATGTTAGACAACAGCAAATTTGGTCTTAGATGGAAGTGACTCATCACAATGAAAACTCAGAGGATGAAAATGAAAGTCTTTGAGAACTCAAGGAGTGGAAATAAAAAGAAGAAATTCCTCTACTGTCATTTGAGGAAACCAGAGAAAACACTGGCTTTAAAATGTTAATTTTATTCTACAAAAATTATCACCACTACCTGAATTCACATGGATGTTTATACTTTAATTTGTCTCTCTGATTATCCTTTTTTTTTCAGTGAAAGTTTATTTTCCTTGTTTATTCTATTTCTCACTTCTTTTATCTCCCCACAGAAATGGAAAGTCAGCCAAACAAAGATCCGTGTTTTCTCCACGCTGCTCTTCATCCTTTTCGGGTGTCTCATTTTCGTGGCCTTGCCAGCCGTTATCTTCAAGCACATCGAGGGCTGGAGCACGCTGGAGTCCATCTACTTTGTCGTTATCACCCTCACCACAATAGGCTTCGGAGACTTTGTTGCCGGTGAAAAAGGTCATTGATTTTTATAAGCCATAGGTCTTCTTCAGGCGCTGGCTAAAATCAGCTAGTCCGACTCACTAAATGTGCTCCCTAACCATTCGCCTCTGAGTGCTGGAGACACACACAGATTTCCTAATGGATATGAGTTCTTGCACTCTTTTTTTTTTTTTTTTGCTTTCATAACATAAATCTATAGTACATCCATTTTCTTCCACTTAACTGGGTTTGGATCATGATTGCAGAGGAATAACCAAGGTATTACAGACATTCTACTCCTTAACAACATGTTCCAGTTCCTCCTAGAGGCTCTCATTGCATTTCCAGGCAAAATGAGATATTTAATCCCTCTGGCTTGTTCTGGATCTATAGTTTGTTCTTCTCCCAGTTGGAAGCTCCGACTAAAGCCTTCAATGGGAGGTGCCCAGGAGGCTTCATAATATCAGCTGGCTCCTTCTGACATCAAGCAGTACAGTCTGTACTACCAGGCCCTCCGGATGTCAGATATCAGACCTCCTCACCCATTAAACGGGCATGCCGTTAAAGTCTCGTAATGATCTTAGGGAAATAGTTCTCCTTTCTCTGATCTTTTCCAAACCAGTTAGAGTGAAGCATGTGACTGGGAAACTGAGAAAAGACATAGAAGATTGTCAGTAAAGCTTTCAAACAGACAAACATGCAGATAGGGTTTAAGCGAAGGTACATTTCAACTAACTTATGAATTTCCTTTGTTTAATGGTTCCAAAAGTATTTGATATCAAATGGCTACCATTACCTTTGACCAAATATATAATTCAATGGGAAAAACTCCAGGTTTTGGTTGCACATATTGCCCTATCTAAACATACTCAGGGCATAGCAAGACACTCACACACAAATCCTTTATTGGTTCAAAAATGAAAACGAGTTAATATGGGATAACATATGTACATTAATCTAACACATATATCCAGAGCATTCTTTTGGTAAAAGAATATGTCCATGTGTGTGGCCCCCAAACACATAAGCCATGAGTAGATTTTGTTACAATCCCATCAAAGAACCTTAATATATAAATGATGGAAGTGACCATTCCTTCACAAAAGCCCTATGGTCTACATCTTCACAATGTCTTGCTGGTCTGTATGACAAATATTGTCATTTTATAGTTTTTTTCACCCACTAATTGAACCAATAAGTCATGGGCTAAAGGGGTTGATGGGGAAAGAGAAAGCCTTCTGTTAAACATAATGGCAGATCTCGATGGAAGATGTGTCATCCAATTTCTATAAATATTATTCACTGAAATTGAATTAAAATAATAGATTCTGTGCATTCTAATTTTGTGGACATTGAACTATTGGTGATACAACACTGGATTTATCCTTGTTTTATTTAATTTAAGCCAATAATTCAATAATAATAATGCTAATTTTACGTTAAAGCATCAAGGTGGTGCAGTAGTTGCCGCTGCTGCTTGTGTGCATTTGAGCAGGTGTAGCAGCTTCATTTTACCGGCAAGGAGCCAGAGGCTGAAGAATCACTTCAGCTGCTAGATTTGCTTTTGCCTGATCTGGCCTAATGATTGTAGATTCGATTACACCACCTGTGCCGGTAGTTACAATTACACTTGGTTGGTTAAACTGGTGCTGTAATGGGCCTTATCTAACACACAGTGTGCTGGCTGCACTGCACCAAGCCTCTTAATTTGTTTAGGGCTCATTCAGAGACACATGGTGGGAGCCAAGGCTAAATTTATATAACAACTGAAGGCAAACAGGCCATTATATCTGGACATATGACTGATGTGAAGCAGCATCGTACACCTGACATGATATTACGTGCGTCCGGTGTGGTCTCAGGTGCTGTGTCATGTTCCACATATAACTCTGCATCTGTTCCTGAGTCACTTGGCCGTGTGTCGACCTACGTCACGACCCACACATCCAGTCTACCTGGTTAGATGTCAGTGTCATGCAACACTTATGACTCATTTTAGCAGGCAAATAACAATGAACCCAATAACAGCACCATTGAATATATTCCAGGCCTTTCTTGTAAAAGAGATTTTTAATCTCTTTAATGGGACTTCCTGGTTAAATAAAGATTAAGAAAGAAAGACATTTCCTAATTTGTGTCTTGAATAAAGTTTGGTCATGAATAATAATTGAAAAGAAACAACAGGGATTAAATGCACAATGCACGACGTGGTCAACAGGGCACATCTAACTTTACTCTGGACTACATACTTCCTCTTGTTTTATTCTAAGTAACTGAAAAAAAGTGATGTGGAAAATGAAGATGAAAACATGCAGCTGATCTGTTGTGTCTTTGGCTCTGCAGGAGGGTCAGACAGTCCAGAGTATCTGAACTATTACAAGCCTGTGGTGTGGTTCTGGATCATGGTTGGCCTGGCATACTTTGCTGCGGTGCTCAGTATGATTGGAGATTGGTTCCGTGTCATCTCTAAGAAAACTAAAGAGGAGGTAGGTGCTGATGCGCTCTGGCTTGTGGTGAATTGTCTTCTGGGATTATAGAGGATGCAAGAGGGAGACAAGAAACCACTTTGTAGTAAAGAGACAAAAAGTCGATCTCACCTTTGGGTGGTTCTTATTTAGAAGTGAGGAGGCTAAGACAAAGATTGACTGGGACCATCTTCACATTTATTGTTTTGGTTTTTTTTGTTATTGATCATGAACCAGCTATCCAATTAAGCCTCTTGCTCTGAGCACAAATACATTTCAGTCCAAAATCTTCATTCCCAAGCTTCCCATAAGTCACCAAATGAGACACTGGTAATAAATAAAAGATGTAGACTCTCAGGGGGCCATGTCCAATGCTTTACATTAAGTGTATTTCACACGACATGGGGAGCATTCTACAAGTATGCCATTTTCACACCATTGCTCAAGTCTGTGTTGTGTTTGCTCTCATGTGTGCACCTAGTGGTGCCTTGGTCTTAAAGGAGATGTGGTATGCACATCGATGCAACAGAAAGATACACTCTCATAGTGCTTTTCATCCACTCAGAGAAATTATTTTGTCAGACTTAGAGGCACTATGATCCACCTCTGCTAGTGCTTCAGGATTAATCAGGACCTTTTGGACCTGGAGATGAATGCAGAATGTGAGATTTATGAAGTTAAACTGCCGTGCTTAGTGCACAAAGACCAGAGGGTAGAAAAGCACTTTAGCATTTCTGCAGCTGGTGTGTCACTGTGCTCATTGTCCCATCAGAATAATATTTATATGACCCAACCCAGCCAATCTCTCGACTGCTATCCACAATTAACGTTTAGCCCGTAACATACTCCTCCTTTTCAGAACAAGTTGATTATAAGAGCATTTACTCTTATGGAGCTAATTTATGAGTGAATGAATGCTTTTTTTTATTTTGTATATGTGGAAGTAAAACAACAAAAAATAAACAAGACCATTTAAAGTAGACAGAACATCAATAACAATAGTCAACGCAATGACTCCCACAGGTCCAAAATGGAGTATGGTGAAGCACAAATTTAGATTTTTAATGGGAGAGAGGACTGGTATTCGGGGGGCAGAAGGTCCCCATCCAAGGACCACGTACAACAGATGGTGCTGTATAAATAGCAAAGCAGCCATTCATGCATATTGGTTTTTAAAGGAAATGTGAAAGGACTTGTTCAATCTATACTGTGCCAAAAAATACTGTATGATTATACAGTATGAAACCCCATTCTGTCTTGCTTTATAGTTTGCACCAGATTGGATACCATTTAACCAGAAAAAGGAAGTAGCATCAGAATCAAGAGGTGGATTTCTAAAAGCACTTACACTTAAATCTTTAGACCCAAGCAGTTATAATGCTGAAGATTAAAGATAAAAACAAGTCATCAAATTGCCGCCTATTAGGGCAGAATTTTGCTACATGATCCTTTGAAACACAATTTGTAATGAATATTCTCAAATTAAGCACAACCAAACCAGAAGAGATGTCATCCTGTTGGCTCTGCATCTCACCTTACTGGTGCATGATAGATGTTGCTCCTGATAGTTTGCATCACTCTGCAGAAACATCGTATCATGGGCTGAGCTGCAGCCACAGCAGTTTGTGAGGTTTTTTGTCAACATATTTTCCACTACCCTCCTGCATGAGAGAAATGCAGAACTCAACAAATGAATCCAGCTTTCATTTTTCTTAAAGTTCAGTAGTTTCTGAGTTTTCTTTACCTGTTGAAAGTGAGTGATGACTGTGACAGATCCACTGTCGGGTTCTTGGTGGTCAATTTGTGTTGCTGGATGGATGTATTAAGTTCACAGGTGTGATCACATTCATCTTCTCTTGTAGTGACAGAGAAATAACTCAGTGTTTTCCATTTTGCATTCCAGCCATAAATCCATGGTGATGAATCTATGCTTTGGACCTGTGGATTAAATAGCATTTCGTACAGGAATGACTTAAATATTTGCCTTGCCGCTGATGAGTAATAGGATACTTTGCAGTTCTGGCACTTTCATTACATATACATCCACATTTATGCGCACTCCCTGCAGAAATCAACCATGCAATGTGCACATTGCAGAGCTGGCTGGAACTATGTGTAAGTCTTGAAATCCTTGCACAACCATGATGGGAAAGCAGCAATGGTTAAACCACAAATGCTGTGAGCTCTGCAGGAAAATAAATTATGGAGAGAGAAGGTTCTGGAGGGTGGTTGGGAAGAGATGCGAGAGGTGAGGAAGATCAGGGAGAGAAAGTGAGAAGAAGAGGGAGATGGCACGCACCCATTTGTGCATGTGTCTGTTGTACCAGCATATGTGGATGCACATCATGAATTTTAACTTGAGCATGCAGAAATATGATTTTAACAAGCATACCTCAGAGAGTGAGAATAATTCAACAAGCCAGAGAACACAATTTAATGGATTATGAAAGTTTAAACAATATACAGTATTTGATGCTCTCCCCTCTGCTGCCTCCAAATGACCATAAACAAACTGTGTTACAGTATATACTGTAACACTGTATATACTGTGTTACAGTATATACAGAGTTGTGTATGTGCTATGTTACAGCATAAACAGGGGTGTGAAAAAGTGTTTGCCCCATGCTTGATTATTTTTTGCATGCTTGTCACACTTAAATGTTTCAGATCTTTAAACAAATTTAAATATGAGACAAAGATAAAACAGTTAAACACCAAATGCGGTTTTTAAATTAAGGTTTTTAATACTGGAAAATAAATCTAAACCAGCATGGCCCTGCATGTAAAAAAATAAGATATATAGGTATTTGTGCTCGGCCATCTGTAATCCATCAGTCTTTGGTTTTTCTCCGTAGGTCGGGGAGTTTCGAATTCACGCAGCCGAGTGGACAGCAAACGTGTCAGCAGAGTTCAAGGAGACCCGACGACGGCTTAGTGTTGACATCTATGACAAATTCCAGCGTGCTGCATCCATGAAGCGCAAGCTATCATCTGAGCTGGGCATTAACTCCTCCATCAACCAGGAAATGACTCCTGGCAAAAGGACGCTGTCAGCCAACCTGTATGAGGACAGAGAGGTTTGCCCCAGCATGAGTCCCATCCCAGGAGCTCTGGCCAGAAACGGCAGCCTCTACCTGAACGGCCTCAGCCCAGACTACGCCGACCGACGGCAGATTGCTATCATTGAAAATTTGAAATGAGGAGCACTGTGGAAGGGAGATTTAAGGAGCACAGTGAATGGCACATGGTAGCAGAGGGAGCTTACCAACACACATACTCTGGTGCTTACTGACTGAACATCTGTGATAAGGTACTCATGTGCATTCATTCAGTGGATTATGTTCCAATCTTTGTGATCGAAAACACTGACGGTGACTTAAAAACAGATAAATGGTCAGGTTCTGCACATCCATGTACGTGTTTAACACAAAATGTTATGGTGTGCTCACAGATTTCATTCCTTCTAAAGAGCAGCTCAACCTCTTTTAATTATACCTGTGCCAACATGATCAAAAGCTGTGCTTGTGATTGAGCAAAATCAGGGACATGTATCACACTGGAACTGATGATTGTAGCAGGCAAGAGATTAAAAAACTCTCATTGTGCAAGAAAATTAAATCCCAGTTACAAACATCTTTGTGTTTTCCTGTACACTCAATAGAAAGCAATAGATGCACCATTTCTTATGTGTTGAATTTTCAGAGGTTCTGAAATCTGGATTAGATAAAGAGGATCCTTACTGCGATAAAATCTTGATCCACAGTGAACCCTGGTTTTTGACAAGGCAGCCGTCCCATGCCAACACAATGGAGAGTCTTTTTTCCTTTATAGCTTTCTCTTCATACAGGATGAATTTGTATGCCTTGCTGTTGTTGGTCAGTCAGTCCTGACTCTAGAGATGAATGTTGACATTTTTGTTCCTCCTTGACTGACTTTCTGCTCTTTACCCTAGAGGATAATCCACATGTGCCTTACAGAAAACTACACACAACAGAGGATGAGGATCATCGAAATTCTGAAAAACATTTTGTTCATCCACTTTAATTTTTATATATGAGCACAGCTATAATAAAGACATTATGTGTACATTTAAAAAGATGGCATGGAAAACGTGGAAAATGCAGTTTTAAGATGAGCAGTGATGGCAGGAGATCATTATTTACTTGTTTACTTGTTTTATTTACAGAATGCATTCATGTCATGAACTACCAGTCTGAAAGACGTATTCTTGTCCACACAGTCCAGGACTCTGATCACACTGTTCTAAAGTCATTATGCTGCTAGTTTCAACGACAAAAGAGGACAGATTTCTCTAAATCTTCACATGCAGAGATCTATAAAACTGAGCTCACCACTATGTTCAAAATGGAAATTTAAGCCTGTCTCTCCACACTGTAATTTGTTTTTGAAATTGGAAAAGAAGTCCAGGCACATTTGGTTCAGGCATGAAGTCTTTACAGCTTTACAAGATGTAGGAGCTCTCATTACCTTCATTTAGCAAGTCAAAGGAAAAATCACGACTGTCTTATCTATACTGAATGTACACCATCAGACAGCTCATAGACTGTGACATTTTATAGGTTTGTAATGTATTTGACACTAAAAAAGAAGTACTGCTTTAAATAAATGCCTCTGGCGTGGTGATGAGTGAAGGTTACAGATGGTAGAATCTCACCGTTAATATCTCTTTCTTTGAAAAACAGGAGACAAAATTGACATAACATGCAGGATATTTCTGGTGAGGGGGATTGGCTTTTATTATATTATTTTAAGTTGTGTCACCCACATTGTGAAGATTGCATGTCTTGCTGTTATTTCAGTGTTTTTATCCAGTATGACATTTGTTTCATCTGACAGTGAACAGTGTGTAACGCTGATATACATTTACACTACAATCTGACTAATCAGGCAGCACATAACACATGTGACCAAAAGGTCAACTAGTCTGCTGTTTAAAATGTCTATTACTGATGGGTTTCTGATCGGAAAACGATGTGTTTCTGTTTAAACTGGATAGACTGTTTCCGATTCATTTTAGAGTAACTATACATCTTGTGTAATTTCATTGCTCCGCTAATAGTTTCTTAGAAATCAAGGACTTCTCGTACAATCTTTGGTTTACAAATAGCTGATGCCACAAAGTTGTCTGCCTCTGCTTTTCACTTCTGAAACTCTTGTTTTCTTGAACGCATCAGCAAAGTTTGTGCAGAGCTTGACTGACTGTACTGTAAGGTCATCAGCTGTCAGGTGTGATCACATCAAATATGTCACGAAGACGAAAACAACGTATCAGTAAAAGTACTGATATGTTTGGGGGTTTTTGCATTTTGGAAAAATAACTAATAGCCATCCATGATGGGAAAAGACACTTAAGGAAAGACTGCAAGATCTGGAGTGGCCTGAGGAAAAGCAAACCGAGCTTTCAGGCATAAACTCCCAAGAATCATGGTATTGATTTTTAGCAGTCAGCTGTGTGATTGACAACTAGAGAGAGATTAGCTGTCAGCGCTGGTGAAAGCCAAAGGCTCCTGATGATGGATCGTTATGTAACGTGTTAAGCTGTGTATCATCATGTGTGAGGAGACGTGTACACGACTGTCTTCACTGTGAGTGTGTTCGCATCGGAGTTTCAGAAAACTCATCTAATTTCCACCCACAAGTATTTCTATGTGGCTTCATCTCCTCTCCCAAGGGGACTGTCTTTTAATTAAGCATCTGGCTCCATCAAATCCCAGTTACAGCGAGTTGAATGTAACTCTCCATTCATAACAGCAGGGATGGGACTCATGAATGTAAGCACAGAGTTTATTGTTGTGATTGTTAGTGAAGAAGTTCATTTCGCTCACTGGGTAAACTGCAGACTTTTTAAAACCTTCATTTATTAAAAAAAACAAATATATATATACAAATAAATCATGATTTCCTAATTAGACCACATCATTTTAGAAAAGCAGTGAAATCCATGACACCAAGATCCATTTTTCATGACTTTGTTCTTCACTTCTCTGCTTCTGAAAGTGCATGTTACAGTGTTCCAGGAACCACACGCGATTAAGGAATCCACAATAGAGCAACAAACTATTTATCTTATTATTTACGGTAATTTAAACGGTTATGAACCCTCCCCATACTGATATGGGGAGGGTTCCCACACTCTTATTTACTGTTTAAAGTACTTTTGTGTCTCACAAAAGTCCAAGACTGACAGAATGGAGCACACTTCTGGATGCCGTCAGCCAATGGAATGCACGTACGGTATCACGTGACTTCTTCTTCTTTTCCTTTCGGCTTTTCCCTTCAGGGGTCGCCACAGCGAATCAATTGCCTCCATCTAGCCCTGTCCTCTTCTCTCACACCAACTACCTTCATGTCCTCTTTCACTACATCCATAAACCTCCTCTTTGGTCTTCCTCTAGTCCTCCTGCCTGGCAGTTCAAAACTCAGCATCCTTCTGCCAATATATTCACTATCTCTCCTCTGGACATGTCCAAACCATCTCAGTCTGGCCTCTCTGACTTTATCTCCAAAACCTCTAACATGTGCTGTCCCTCTGATGTACTCATTCCTGATCCTATCCTTCCTGGTCACTCCCAAAGAGAACCTCAGCATCTTCATCTCTGCTACCTCCAGCTCTACCTCCTGTCTTTTCCTCAGTGACACTGTCTCTAGACCAAACAACATCGCTGGTCTCACCACAGTTTTGTACACCTTTCCTTTCATTTTAGCTGAAACTCTTCTATCACACATCACACCTGACACTTTTCTCCACCCATTCCATCCTGCCTGCACACGTTTCTTCACCTCTTTTCCACACTCTCCATTGCTCTGGACTGTTGACCCTAAGTACTTCAAATCCTCCACCTTCTTGATCTCTTCTCCCTGTAACCTCACTCTTCCACTTGGGTCCCTCTCATTCACACACATGTACTCTGTCTTACTGCGGCTAACCTTCATCCCTCTCCTTTCCAGGACAAACCTCCACCTCTCTAGCTTCTCCTCCACCTCTTCCCTGCTCTCACTGCAGATCACAATGTCATCTGTAAACATCATAGTCCATGGAGATTCCTGTCTAACCTCGTCTGTCAGCCTGTCCATCACCATAGCGAACAAGAAGGGGCTCAGCGCTGATCCCTGATGCAATCCCACCTCCACCTTGAACTCCTCTGTCACACCTACAGCACACCTCACCACTGTCTTACAGTCCTCATACATGTCCTGCACCGCTCTAACATACTTCTCTGCCACTCCAGACTTCCTCATACAATACCACAGTTCCTCTCTGGGCACCCTGTCATAAGCTTTCTCCAGATCTACAAAAACACAATGCAGCTCCGTTTGGCCTTCTCTGTACTTCTCTATCAACATCCTCAAAGCAAATACTGCATCACGTGACTGCCTACCAAAAATACGCGATGAGGTGGAGTTGCAAGTTTTAATGCGCGAATGCACGAGGGTGCACTGTTTATTTTTTTTTTAAATGATACCCCTTATAAAATAAAATTACTGTACTCATTTGTTCTGTTGTTTTTGTTTTTTTTATTCCCAACAAGTTATTTGTAAAAACTTGCTGATATACTTGTGGGGGCTCTTGTGCACACATGTACATGGTTACCTCAAGCATCGCATGAAATGTTAAATGTTACTTCCAGCGTTATAGATTAGATGTGTCTATAAATGCAGGCTTTATTTGTTTTTGAAGAAACTGTTTGTTCCCAGTATGTTAATATGTTAATGTTGGTATGTCGACATGAGATGATGACAAACTTTTTAGAAGGTTTAGAATAAAATATTTTACATGTAAAAACCACTGAAGGACATGTTTTTTTTCAGCTCCTGACAAAAGTTGCTTATTAAATTCAAGTACTATGTGATCCTGTTTTGTTATTGTCAACAGACGAAAGGAAAAGGCTCATGAAAGTTAAACTTAAGTCAAAGACCAAAACCAATAGAACTATTTGTCTGTCTGTCTCTCTGCCTGTCTACCTGTCTATCCATCCATCCGTCTCAACAGATGGTAAATGTAATTTTTTTTCCAGTGTGTCTTGAAGTAGTGTTTTGGGTCTACTTCAAGTGGAGTTTAAATACTCGTTTGGCGGTCTGGTAACTACCTCTGACAGCAGGATGGTGCATCGGGGACCAACTGAAACTAAATTTGTTCTTAGGGACATGTAACCCACCACAACAGCACAACAACAGTTTTCGGTTTACAGCACAGAAGAAGAATACATGGTGCTTTAGCTACATATGCAATAATCACTTCATGTGTGATTTATTTTTTTTTATACACACAAAAGCTGCAGAGTATCATCATCCACGTTCTTTGAGATTCATTCCAAAAGCTATCAGAATAATCTGTACCCATATACTGTTTTGTTTTGTTTGCCACTGCATTGCTTTTGTAAACTGCAGTTTTTTTGCCACGCTGAGTTTCCATTTAAGGCCCTTGGATTCCATGAAAAGCAACACAGAGTTTCAATACACAGCACTAGAAAAACAACCTGCACCCGACTGCTCTGTGGCACTCAACAACAGAAGACACAGTGGAGTGTAATCACATGCACAATGACAGACGCCAGTGGATAATGGATTGTGGTCGTCAAGTAGATAGGAGTCACAAATCACACACTGTTCTTCACAAGAACAATGTGGATCAAGACAGCTGCCACTCATGAGCTGTGTTTTATACCTCTGAGCTGCAGTGAAACAACTATCCTACCACACAAGGACAGGAGAAGTGAATGTTGAGTGTTTAAACATGCCATCAATAAACTATATTGGTGAAATCATGTTGGCACTCTAAGATCTTAGATACATACTGATATTCAAAGGGATTACTGTGCAGCCTGTGTTCAGAGAACCACAAAACGGACTGCAAACCCATGGATTCATCAGTGATTCTGTCTGCAGTGACTTCAGAGAAATGTGGTGACTCAGCCCCCGATGGCTGGAGAGGTCTGTGGTGAGATTAGCGGTGACCTCTCACACCAGCAGGGAGCTGGAGTTGGGCGTGGGTGTGCTCTAACAGAACTGTTACTGCACTGGTCTCAGCGTTACTTTATTTTTTTTTTACATTTTTTAACTAGGTATTGCAAATTGCACCCAAAAAAAAAAAATGCATATACATTTAAGCGCATTGAAAACACACTGAATGGATAGGAGAGTCTTCATTTTTGAATTACTTTTCAATAAGTAATAAGTACAGTATGTCATTGTAGATACACTGAAAGGCATTTGAAGGTCTTTGAAATTCATGATTATATATATATATATATATATATATATATATATATATATATATATATATATATATATATATATATATATATATATATATATATATATATATCAATGTATATATCAATGTAGCCGCAAGAGGGCACAAGCCAGTGTCTTATAATGTAGCCGCAAGAGGGCACAAGCCAGTGTCTTATTGCGCCGGTCCCAAGCCCGGATAAATACAGAGGGTTGCGTCAGGAAGGGCATCCGGCGTAAAACTTTTGCCAAATCAAAGATGCGAATCAAACATATGACTTCCATACCGGATCGGTCGAGGCCCGGGTTAACAACGACCGCCATCGGCGCTGTTGACCTACAGGGCGCCGGTGGAAATTGGATTACTGTTGGTCGAAGAAGGAGAGGAGGAAAGTGCGTTCGCACGAAGAAAGAGAAGAGGAGCGCCAAGAGTATAGGACTAAGAGTAGGGACGTTGAATGTTGGAACTATGACAGGAAAAGGTAGAGAGTTGGTCGACATGATGCAGAGGAGGAAGGTAGACATACTGTGTGTCCAGGAGACCAGGTGGAAAGGTAGCAAGGATAGAAGTTTAGGAGCAGGGTTCAAGTTGTTCTATCATGGTGTAGATAGGAAGAGAAATGGAGTAGGAATTATCTTGAAGGAGGAGTTTGTTAGGAACGTCCTGGAGGTAAAAAGAGTGTCGGATAGAGTGATGAGTCTGAAGCTAGAAATAGAAGGTGTGATGTTCAATGTTGTTAGTGGGTATGCTCCACAGGTAGGATGTGAGCTGGAGGAGAAGGAGAAATTCTGGTTGGACTTTGATGAAGTGATGCAGAGCATACCTAGAAGTGAGAGAGTTGTCATCGGTGCAGACTTCAATGGACATGTTGGTGCATGTAACAGAGGTGATGAGGAAGTGATGGGCAGGTTTGGTATCCAGGAGAGGAACGCAGAAGGACAGATGGTAGTTGACTTTGCAAAAAGGATGGAAATGGCTGTAGTGAATACTTTCTTCCAGAAGAGGCAGGAACATAGGGTGACCTATAAGAGTGGTGGTAGGAGCACACAGGTAGACTACATCTTGTGTAGACGATGTAACCTGAAGGAGATCAGTGACTGCAAAGTAGTGGTAGGCGAGAGTGTAGCCAAACAGCATAGGATGGTGGTGTGTAGGATGACTCTGGTGGTGAGGAAGATGAAGAGGGCAAAGGCAGAGCAGAGGACGAAATGGTGGAAGCTAACAAAGGAAGGGTATTGCATGACCTTTAGGAAGGAGTTAAGACAGGCTCTGGGTGGTCAGGAGGTGCTTCCAGATGACTGGACAACTACAGCTAATGTGATCAGGGAGACAGGTAGGAGAGTATTTGGTGTGTCATCTGGAAGGAAAGTAGATAAGGAGACTTGGTGGTGGAATGAGGACGTACAGGAGTGTATACAAAGAAAGAGGTTAGCTAAGAAGAAGTGGGACACTGAGAGGACTGAGGAGAGTAGACAGGAGTACAGGGAGATACAGCGTAAGGTGAAGGTAGAGGTAGCAAAGGCCAAACAAGGTGCTTATGATGACTTGTATGCTAGGTTGGACAGTAAGGAGGGAGAGACTGATCTATACAGGCTGGCAAGACAGAGAGATAGAGATGGGAAGGATGTGCAGCAGGTTAGGGTGATTAAGGATAGGGATGGAAGTCTATTGACAGGTGCCAGTAGTGTGATGATGGAAGATGGAAAGAGTACTTTGAAGAGTTGATGAATGTGGAAAATGAAAGAGAACAAAGACTAGAAGAGGTGACTGTTGTGGACCAGGATGTAGCAAAGATTAGCCAGGATGAAGTGAGGAGGGCACTGAAGAGGATGAAGAGTGGAAAGGCAGTCGGTCCTGATGATATACCTGTAGAGGTTTGGAAGTGTCTAGGAGAGGTGGCAGTAGAGTTTCTGACTGGGTTGTTCAACAGGATCTTAGATAGTGAGAAGATGCCTGAGGAGTGGAGGAGAAGTGTGCTGGTGCCCATTTTTAAGAACAAGGGAGATGTGCAGAGTTGTGGCAACTACAGAGGAATAAAGCTGATGAGCCATACAATGAAGTTATGGGAAAGAGTAGTGGAAGCTAGACTAAGGGCAGAAGTGAGCATTTGTGAACAGCAGTATGGTTTCATGCCAAAAAAGAGTACTACAGATGCAGTATTTGCTTTGAGGATGTTGATAGAGAAGTACAGAGAAGGCCAGACGGAGCTGCATTGTGTTTTTGTAGATCTGGAGAAAGCTTATGACAGGGTGCCCAGAGAGGAACTGTGGTATTGTATGAGGAAGTCTGGAGTGGCAGAGAAGTATGTTAGAGCGGTGCAGGACATGTATGAGGACTGTAAGACAGTGGTGAGGTGTGCTGTAGGTGTGACAGAGGAGTTCAAGGTGGAGGTGGGACTGCATCAGGGATCAGCTCTGAGCCCCTTCCTGGTCGCTATGGTGATGGACAGGCTGACAGATGAGGTTAGACAGGAATCTCCATGGACTATGATGTTTGCAGATGACATTGTGATCTGCAGTGAGAGTAGGGAAGAGGTGGAGGAGAAGCTAGAGAGGTGGAGGTTTGTCCTGGAAAGGAGAGGGATGAAGGTTAGCCGCAGTAAGACAGAGTACATGTGTGTGAATGAGAGGGACCAAAGTGGAAGAGTGAGGTTACAGGGAGAAGAGATCAAGAAGGTGGAGGATTTGAAGTACTTAGGGTCAACAGTCCAGAGCAATGGAGAGTGTGGAAAAGAGGTGAAGAAACGTGTGCAGGCAGGATGGAATGGGTGGAGAAAAGTGTCAGGTGTGATGTGTGATAGAAGAGTTTCAGCTAAAATGAAAGGAAAGGTGTACAAAACTGTGGTGAGACCAGCGATGTTGTTTGGTCTAGAGACAGTGTCACTGAGGAAAAGACAGGAGGCAGAGCTGGAGGTAGCAGAGATGAAGATGCTGAGGTTCTCTCTGGGAGTGACCAGGAAGGATAGGATCAGGAATGAGTACATCAGAGGGACAGCACATGTTAGAGGTTTTGGAGATAAAGTCAGAGAGGCCAGACTGAGATGGTTTGGACATGTCCAGAGGAGAGATAGTGAATATATTGGTAGAAGGATGCTGAGTTTTGAACTGCCAGGCAGGAGGCCTAGAAGAAGACCAAAGAGGAGGTTTATGGATGTAGTGAAAGAGGACATGAAGTTAGTTGGTGTGAGAGAAGAGGATGCAAAGGACAGGGTTAGATGGAGGCAATTGATTCGCTGTGGCGACCCCTGAAGGGAAAAGCCGAAAGGAAAAGAAGAAGAAGAATATATATATTTATAAAAAAATATATATATGTCCCTCTCACCCTTGTAGGGTGGTAACTGTGTGTCATCCTCAAGCTCGGGTCCTCTACCAGAGGCCTGGGAGTCTGAGGGTTCTGCGCAGTATCTTAGCTGTTCCTAGGACTGCGCTCTTCTGGACTGAGGCTTCAGATGTTGTTCCAGGAATCTGCTGGAGCCACTCTTCCAGTTTGGGGGTCACTGCCCCAAGTGCTCCTACTACCACGGGGACCACATTAACCTTGAACTTCCACATGTGTTCCAGCTGCTCTTTTAACCCTTGATACTTCTCAATCTTTTCATCTTCCTTCTTCCTGATGTTGGCATCAGCTGGAATTGCCACATCTATCACCACTGCTCTCTTCTGCTCTTTGTCCACCACCACTATGTCCGGTTTGTTAGCTAGCAGCTGTTTGTCAGTCTGGAAGCTGAAGTCCCACAGGATCTTAGCCTTGTTGTTCTCAACCACCTTTGGTGGTATGTCCCATTGGGATTTGGGTACTTCTAGTCCATACTGGGTACAGATGTTCCTGTACACTATCACAGCTACTTGGTTGTGCCTCTCCATGTATGCTGACCCAGCTAGCATCTTGCACCCTGCTACCACATGCTGGACTGTCTCTGGGGCTTCTTTACATAGCCTGCACCTTGGGTCAGATCTACTGTGGTAGATATTGGCCTCTATTGCTCTTGTACTTAGGGCCTGTTCTTGTGCTGCTATGATCAGTGCCTCAGTGCTGTCTGTCAGTCCAGCTTTATTCAGCCATTGGTAGGTCTTCTTGATATCAGCCACTTCCTCTATCTGACGGTGGTACATGCCGTGTAGGGGCTTGTCCCTCCATGTTGTCTCCCCCTCCTCCTCCTCTTCCTCCTCAGGTTTCTGCTGTCTAAGGCATTCACCAAGCAGTTCGTCTGTTGGGGCCATCTTCCTGATGTACTCTTGGATCTTTGATGTTTCATCCTGGACAGTGGCCCTGATGCTCACTAGTCCTCGGCCCCCCTCTTTCCGCTTAGTGTACAGCCTCAGGGTGCTGGACTTGGGGTGAAACCCTCCATGCATGGTGAGGAGCTTTCTAGTCTTAATATCTGTGGCTTCTATCTCCTCCTTTGGCCAGCTTATGATCCCAGCGGGGTATCTGATGACTGGGAGTGCATACATGTTGATGGCTCGGGCCTTGTTCTTGCCATTCAGCTGACTTCTCAGGACTTGCCTTACTCTCTGGAAGTATTTGGCTGTGGATGACTTCCTTGCGGCCTCCTCATGATTGCCATTAGCCTGTGGGATTCCAAGGTATTTGTAACTGTCCTTGATGTCTTCTATCCTGCCCCTTGGTAGGTCAACCCCTTCAGTTCTGATCATCTTGCCCCTTCTAGATACCATCCGGCCACATTTGTCTAATCCGAATGACATCCCTATGTCGTCGCTGTAGATCCTGGTGGTGTGGATCAATGAGTCAATTTCTCGCTCATTCCTGGCATACAGCTTGATGTCATCCATGTAGAGGAGGTGGCTGATTGTCGTCCCGCTTCGGAATCGGTATCCATAGCCACTCTTTGTGATGATGTGACTGAGGGGGTTCAGGCCTATGCAGAACAGCAGTGGTGATAGTGCATCCCCTTGGTATATGCCACACTTGATGTTAACTTGGGCAATTGGCTTGGAGTTAGCCTCTTCCACATTCCCATTGAGTTCTTGATGAAGGCTCTTAGTGTCCTGTTGATCTTATACAGTTCCAGACATTCCAGTATCCATGTGTGTGGCATTGAATCATAGGCTTTCTGGTAGTCTATCCAGGCGGTGCACAAGTTGGTCTGCCTGTTCTTACAGTGTCTGTGTACTGCTCTGTCCACCAGTAGCTGGTGCTTGGCTCCCCTGGTGTTACTACCAACTCCTTTTTGTGCCCCGCTCATGTATTGATCCATGTGCCCACTCATCTTAGCGGCCATGATGCCTGACAGGAGCTTCCATGTTGTACAGAGACAGCTTATTGGCCGGTAGTTGGATGGTGCAGATCCCTTCTGTGGGTCTTTCATGATCAGGACTGGGTGCGTCCCATCCCTTAGCAGCTGGTTCATCTGTGCTGGATAGTGTCCGCCATGTCTGGGGTTCGAAACCACGCCCTCCTGCATTCCAGGCCACGCCCCTCCTGGTTTGTGTAAGTTGACTGGATAGTGTTTGTCCCGACTGGGATTCGAACCCACATCCTCCTGCATTCAAGTCAGTTGACTTAACCACTGTGCTATCCAGCTGCTTATATATATATATATATATATATATATATATATATATATATATATATATATATATATATATATGTGTATATATATATATATATATATATGTATATATATATATATATATATATATATATATATATATATATATATATATATATATATATATATATATATATATATATCCATAGCCATCCTAGAGTGCAGTGAGGAAGTAAAAGCACGTATCATACTTTGAGTGTCATTAAATCATTTTTAAATTATGTCAGTGTTGTTGAGACAAGACAGCTTTTCAGGATATTTATAGACATTTTATACTACATACTCTTTCTTACAGAACATAGGACCAACCCCCCTTTGGAATGTATGAGCTGTTTGTTTTTTATGATTTCTCCGTCATAACCTGTGAGCCTGCATGTTCTTTACTCTCTGTCTTTACTCTCTGTAACTGTTTTTAATCTTATAAACAGTATCTGTACTGACTGCTCAGCTCCCATTGGTCTGTGAACTGCAGGTCCCACAGTCCCTTTGACAGAGTGGGGGGAAATATTCGATCAATAAATACAAACACACATTTCTTCCAATAAACCTGGTCGACAGCTGTCCTCTGAGGTCCGAAGGAGCTGCTGCTGACATCTGCTTTGTGGACAGAGCCAACGTGAGTTCCTACAATAGCAATGTAATCAGATTACTCAGTCAAATGATCAACAAAATTTGATGAAATCTGAATTATGGCAGGTGCCTAACATGAAGGAAAAGGTCACGTATCATTTAAAAAAAAAAACCATGATCATTATGTAGGGACACTATGTACATACGTGCATACAGTACATACATACATACATATATACGTATATGTGTATGTGTGTGTGTGTTGGGGGAGTCATCCCCCCTTCTGTTTTTTACATCTCTACTTCTGGTGAATGAATTTTATCCTCGGGGGTGTAGATGGTAAGCCAAGCTTTAATCCACTGATTTATTCCACCACACTGACGCACTGATGCACTGCTGACATGCCACTTTATACTTAAATACTCAGTCTTATGTCCATTAAGTTTATCAGTTAACTCGACCAATAATTAACATCAAATAGCAAAACATTCTGAGTTTAGCAGCCAAAAAACTGTTAACACAGAAACTGGGCAGGAACCTAACCCGGCCAACGTTGGTTCATACTTATTCCTGAGTACCAATTATCCCCAGGAAACCCAATAAATAACTCCTCTCCTACAGGAGGACCACCACGTTAATAATTTTTTTAAAAATAATAAAATAACAAGCAGGTTGTGACAAAGTTTTCTTCCAGGTAGTCTACATTGCTGCTCTAACTTTCAACCTGACCTGAATTGTCTTCAGTCCCGATGTTGGCGAACGTCTTCATGAACATAAATACATTCACAAAGATGTGGATAGGAGACGGACAAAATGCTGCAAATGACGCCAACAATAAGAAGACAAAAACCAGATGAAGTCTGACATCAGACAACTTCTCTTAGTCTGAGATTTTCGGAGTTATTTTGACATGACATGATATCTGAATCTATGTGGTGTCAATTTTACATTTTACAGACCGTTAGCATTAAGCTAAATCATCTAGCCATGTTTGCATGATTGGCCCTTATCCATGATCTTGAAGCCTAATTAGGACATCTCCATGATCTTCATCTTCCACATTGTGGCCGAACATTAAATGTTTCATGTCTTTTCTAAGTCATCCAACCCTCAAATTGCATGACGGACGGACGGACGGACAGATGGACAGACAGACAGACAGACAGACAGGTTTATCATGTTCTTGTAGAAAGTTTAAAAATGAAAGGAGATTTGTTAGATCTGGAGGGGAAATATATAGATTATGCATCACCAAGCTAAGACAGAGGTTTGGGGCTCTAATGATATGGAAATACTGGAAAAGATTTTTTAATAACGGTGACCTTTATCCAAAAACAATTTTAAGGAAACAGTTATGGAAGGCAGATGCAGCTGCCCTGTGCAGCTAGTGAATCCCATTTCAACTATTTTTCTTCTTGGCACAGTTAATCAAAGGTACATCGAGCATAAAGACTGGAGCTATGGCACAAAAAAAACCATCTAACTTTTATAGCATCCGTATGGCTGAAAAAAAATTTTAGGTCGAAAAATGGGGAGGAGACATTTTCAAAGCCAGTCAAGGCCGCTTTTCCATAGGGATTCAAGAGCAGTCATGCACAAGACGAGCCAATCACTGAGGCCGAATGAGGAAGCGGCTTTAGACGCATCAATATACAGAAAATTCATGCATGACCGAACTACTGTGAGCAGCATTGATTGGTGCACAAGAAGCAATGTTGTGTAAGGAAATTGTAAATTACAGTTGGCCTTTTGGGAAACAACAGCATGAAAATCAATTGTATAATACATACAACAGTAGGTCTAAAGCACCTGTTTTAATGTGCCTTAATTCAGTAAAGTCATTGCTAAAGAACAACATATTACATTCGGTGTGATTGTGAACGATACAGTAACTCAATCCTTCAGCATGCTGAGATACTGTTGGTCGTCTTAGTTTCTTTGTGAATGAGCAGGGGTTCCGTCAGGGATAAAGGAGTGACTGAAATGAAGGTCAGCCTTCAGACTCCTCAGATGCACTGAAGAGCGTCATTGTTAGCCCTGTCTGAAGACCTCACTCACCCAGCAATCAAAGAAGAAAGCGTGAAGACAGGACTGCAGTTCAGAACAGTTCCAGAACTGTTACCCAGCTGGCACACACAGTAAACAGAAGCGCAAAGGGTTAAGGTCAGACATGCAAAATACGTATGCCTCAAATGCTATATTTATTGTGACAATTGTTTTCTTGGTACTCATTTAGTGTGGTGGGTCTGGTGGATCCATACCCATCTGCCAAATTACAATTATTAATAAAGGTATCATTTATTTTCTGTGACATATAAAAAAACACATGTATGAAATAGTTCTGTTTATCTTGAACGATTACATGAAACACTCATCCATATTGATTTGAAGTAAGCAAATTGGAATGAACCATCACGATGGATTCCATCCTTCATTCATTCATTTTCTATACCTGCTTCTTCTGCTGTAGAGGGGTCGCGGGGTTGCTGGAGCCTATCCCAGCAGACTTGGGGCGTGAGGCAGGGTACACTCCAGTGCACCGAGGAGCCACATGAAAGACAGACAAGTATGCAAGCACACTCACACCTAGGGACAATTTAAGACCAGCCAATTCACCTAAGTGCATGTGTTTGGAGGTGGGAGGAAGCCAGAGAACCTGTAGAGAACCTCCGCAGACACGGGGAGAACATACAAACTCCACACAGAGCGGGACTCAATCCCAGAACCGTCTTACTGTGTGGCGACAGTGCTACCCACTGCGCCACCGTGCTGCCTACGATTGATTTTATGGAAATGATAAATGAAAACTAGTGTTGGTGGATGAGACTAATAGAATGGGGGTGCGTGAGTGTAAGGTTTGATGTCTGAAACACAGTTCAGACGCTTGAAAAGAATGATGGATTGGGTCATGTTCAATATAAACTTGAAAAGTCCAAAGTAAAACACACACACACACACACACACACACACACACACACACACACACACACACACACACACACACACACACACACACACACACACACACCGTCACCTTCACTCTCAGAAGCACAGGAATACAGAGTGAACATTCTGTCCCATCCAAAAAATAAAAAATAAACAGGCACAGCTCAAAGTTGACTCATCCCTCCAGACGGTGTTTGGATTAGATATTCCTAAAGACTTTCAGAAACCAAAATAACAGCTTCAGCTCCTGGGGCACAGGGTATTCACACACTCAGATGAAGGATGTTTGTCACCTGCTGTGTGTCAGGTTAGTGTCAACCAGAATGATATCCTGCACACATCGACTCACCATTTGTGTCTTTTGTGTACGTCCAATATAAAGCCATGACACAAAAAATCCTGATTTTTAATATTTAGAGGTTCTGAAACAATAAAAACTTGCTTGCTTTCATAGATCGATTTCACATAGCTTACTTCTTCTGCGACAATTAATACAAAAGGTTGCCTTGTTTGTTCCAGAGGAGTGAAAAACAAATGCAGTATGTTTTAATTTCATTTTCTTTTACTATATTTACTTATTTAAACTGACAGTTGGAGCCAAAATTATAATACAGCAGGTATAATTCTATATCTTTTTGTAAGGAAACATGTGTTTACCTAGACTTGTGACTAGTGAAGAAGCTTTAGCAAGATACAAAATCCAACATCGTAGCTCAAAGTGACATTGTTCCAGGCTCACCGCAAGAGCTAGGGAAAAGGTCAAATGAACAAGAGCTGCCTCCAGGAATATCAACTCTAAAGCCCCAGAGAATTGCCTGCAATTAGTGACGGAAAACAGTGAGAAGGAAATCTTGAAGGAAATCTCACACATGAATGGAAACAAGATGAGAGTCCAGACTCCATAAACAGGAAGTTGTCTTCTGTCACAGTAAAACACATGCGGGTGCATCATTATGTGCGTACACAGAACTGCGGCACCACAGTGCCATATGTGGATGCCATCAGTTTCTTTGTCATATGTTCTCATAACATCCTGTCATTTACATCATTAATTTCCTGCTGTCATTTTCTGTGGTTGACAAATGAAATATCAGCTGTTCCCATCAAGTGGTCACATCTATTAAACTGCAAATCAGCATATCCTGCTATCTTTTTTAAGTACAGTTTCCTATTCATGCTCCATCCATAAATGTGCCTACCACCTCCTCATCATTGCACTGACATATTCACCAGCTTCATCATCGTACCAGCCTCATCAGTCTCAGCAGGGTTATCAGCCACCGCCACCAACAGTGTTTGGAGTCCATGGGGAGATTTGTCTTGCTTCTGCTCAGGGCAAAAATCTCCATGATGAGTCCAATTACATATCATCAGCCTTCCCTCCTTACATTTGGCAATCGCTGTACATGTGAGCTTGTGAAGAGCAGCAGTGTTTTGACAAATTTAGCTTATTAACTTCTTTATTTATTCAGGCAAAATATATCAAAACTGTAGCTGCTGATGTGTGTATTCATCACTGCCCCACCATTGGGCCGGCAAGTGGGTTCTATTAATTGAAGTGCTTCTAGATGTGTTCTTCTGGTGTGTCTTTTATAGCTTTAGCCTTACTCTTTTAGTTCCAACACTGGTTGTTGGAAGGACTTCAGAACAAATAGTATAAGACTTTAAAATTTTTGAATGGTACATTTATCTCCTTTGATTAAAATAAAGTACAGTAATCTCTCACACATTCCCACTTCAACATACCTGGCTTCACCTCATAGCGGATTTTTAGTAGGCAGTCATGTGATACGGTATGCGCTTTCTATTGGTTGACACCATCCAGAAGTGTGCTATGTTCTGAGACTCACGAAATGTAGCGCACTTCCGTGTATTAAAGAAACATTTAAAAGCGCTTTAAACAATTTATAAGATTGTGAGAAAAGGTAATACAGATAGAAGGTGGTTTAATATCAATATAGGAGGGTCCATAATGTTTAAATTACCGTAAATAATAAAATAGTTTGTCGCAATATCGCGTAATTTTGTTATTTGCTGGTGGTCCTGGAACGCATTAACCGTGAGTAACGAGTGATCACTGTAAAATGATTTACAGCTTCAAGCACTCTGATACAGTATATGATATGAAATTATGTGATATGATATATAATATATGATATATGATATGATATGATATGATATGATATCAATCAATCAATCAATTTTTATTTATATAGCGCCCAATCATCTGGAGATATTTCAAAGTGCTTAACAGACAACCATCAGTGCCCATGATATATGATATGATATGATATGATATGATATGATATGATACCATGTCATATCATATCATTTCATAGGTCAGGGTAATTTAATAAAACACTCATGATTCAACGTGTAACTGGTGTATTCTATTTGTCATGAGGTTTCAGAGATGTTTACCTAAAAAGGTATAAAAGTGAAAATGTGACCTTGACCTAGTTTTTAAAGATATATGATATGGTATGACATGACATGACATGACATGACATGATATGATATGATATCCCATTCCTGAGATATTTTTGCACATATCTCAGGAACCAGATAAGATAGAAAAACAAAACAAAGGGCGTTATATTTAGGGAGGGAAGCGGATGAAAATTAGATCACAACTTTGACCTTTCAAAACTAGGTCAAGGAAACATTTTCACTCTTATACCTTTTTAGGTACACATCTCTGAAACCTCATGACAAATAGAATGCACCAGTTACATGTAGGATCATGGGTGTTTTATTACATAACCTATGAAAGTAGGTCAGGGTAAAATTTTGAATTCAGGGGTGTCGCAGGATGTTGCAGTCTCTGACTGCTTTGTTGACTCTTTGGATTTGTATGTCAGGTCAAAGTGACGTATTATCAACACTGTATTATTAACACAGAATTTTAAAAAAAGGAACACATGGTGGAGGAGACTGACTCCTTGGTCTAGTGTGGTGTAATGTTGGCGTATGAGAGTCCCTTAAAAACAAAATACTGCATTTGATAAGCCCTGCCACTCACCTGAGTTGGGAAACACACAGTCTGTCAGAAAACACAAAGAGGATCATTCCTTCATGAAAGAAAAGAGTCCGACTCTGGACTGCCTGAACGCTGCCATGGCAGCAAAACATTGGCACTATTTATCCACAGGAAATGCAGGGGCCAGCCGTTCACCTAGCTGGAATGCTAGCAGTGACTGATGATATTTGCTCTACAGCAGGTAAGGTGTAGCATTAAAACCTCGGTGTGGAGTTCCCACAGGAACGTAGTGCAATTTTTTGAAGCCACCAAAAGTGAGTGTGAACTGTTAGCATACCTTGAGCTGTCACTTTGTTGTCACCTCTAGCTTGCTGTCTTTCTCCCTGCTCAGTCTCTAGTCTCTCAATCTAGTGAGTTGTTACTAAATGTCTTATCACTGAAAAACCTTTGGCCATCACCAAGGAAACTTAGGAAAGGGAGAAATGCAGAGACAAACAGAAACAGTGAAGAAGATTCTGATAATAAATGGCTGTGCCAAGAGTGTACAAAGGGTACAAAGACTTTTTGATGAAGACGATGCAATTATAGTACAATGTAAACCTCCGCCCAACTGCTACTGCTGTAAATGCATAAAGATGACCACAGACAATTACATGGCCCTGAACAAACACCTGAATATATTATGGTTCTTCCCACAATGTGCAGTCAAGACCAAGGTACTACAGGGGAAGAACTTGACTGTTGAAGAGTGCACCAAAAGTCTCTTGGACAAGGTGACTGACAAGATTGTAGATCTTGAAAACAAGATGGATGGAAAACTTGAAGAGATGAATCATCATTTATCAACATCCATCCATCCATCCATCCATCCATCCATCCATCCATCCATCCATCCATCCATCCATCCATCCATCCATCCATCCATCCATCCATTTTCTTGTAGATAAGATAATCTACAAAGTACAGTATGTAAGCAAAGAAGAAATACATTCAATGACAAAGGTGCAGAAGGAAAGTAGAAAAAAAAATGTAACACTACAGAGCAACCCGCCCAAGCAAATAACCTGTACTGCATATCCACAAATACCCGGCACCAAACAAACTAGATGAGACAGAGTCAACAGATAAGTCAACAGATAAGTCAACAGATAAGTCAACAGATAAGTCTTCTCAAGCCACGCATTATATGTATTACGGAAGTTAACCCAAAGTAAGCCAGACATGAATTAACATGAATTAAGTCAAGTTAATTTATGTATGTCTTTAAGCACTTTGAAATGTCTGTTGCCATGATTAAGCGCTATATAAATAAAACTTGATTGAAGTTGATGGAAGTTAATATTGGATAGGTATGACCTGTGGTGTAGTCTGGACACAGGCAGATGTCTTGGAATATACAAAAATAAGTAAATGTTGAAAAAATGAAATATAACAAACATTGCATGCTGAAACAGTGAATCTAAGTAGCCACTTTAGAGATGCAGTGTTTGCATGAGTCAAGCTGAAGGACAGTGACAGAATTGCCACAGAGAGGTGGTGGCATCTACTAGAGCCCATCATCATTGAAGGAAAATAATACTCATCTCAATGAAATGCTGAATGAAACCTGCAGCCACTACTTCTCAAACCTAATGTTCACCAGGGATCTACATTTTGGTAGAATTACTTGTGAAACCTGGACTACACCAGAGGATAATCTAGAAGAAGATGACTAAAAATGCTTAGATACATTTAGTGACAAGGGGCAGCACGGTGGGTACCGCTGTTACCACACACAAAGAAGGTTCCGGGTTCTCCAGCTTCCTCTCACATCCACAAATATGTAATTTAGGTGAATTGATCACTCAAAGTTGGCCATGGGTGTGAGTGGTTGTTTGTCTACGTATGGCCCCACAATGGCTGGCAACATGTCCTCTCACCCATAGCAGGCTGGGATAGGTTCCAGAGACACCCGTGACCCACAAGGTCACAGCTGTACACAAGATGATTACGATAATCTTGCCTGCAAGACAATATTTTTAAAAAATGAAGAACTTACCCAACAACTATTAGTCTGTCAGTATGACTGGATACCATGAAAGGTGATAGAATCAATCATTAGACAAAAAATATTTTCGCAACAGTTAAGTAATTGGGAATATGGTTTTATGAGTGGGCACTCAATGACAGCAGCTGCTAACAGTAACAGACACATAAACAAACATTTCAGATTTAGAAGGGAAAATTGATGCAATATTTACAGATTTCTTGTAAGCTTTCAACAAGGTTTCCCACAGAAGACTCATGTGGAAGATCAGAAGCTACAAGGTCGAGGAGCATGTTGTTGACTAGTTACAAGATCTTCTCCAACAAAGAAAATAAAGAGTTTGTGTGAATAATATGGTGTCAGAATCACTGGCAGTCACTCCACCTTTCCCATCTTCGGTATTGAGATGGTAAACTGGCGGATGAGACAAAAGCACTTTGAAAATGTCACAGTAAAAAAAAGCCCTTCTCCTTTTCCGTATGAAAGTGTTAAGTTTCTGTTTTCTTACTTTGTCCAACTCCCCCATTCATTTTTATATTTGTTCTCAAGTTTAAAAAAAAAAAATGAGGGCTTAAAATTGTAGGTAATTCACAAGCTAACTTCTTGATGATGTCGTTACTGGCTTACCTAGTCCCTAACTTGCTTGGTAGTGTTAGTTCTGGCCCTAGCTCTGCTGTTTGTGCATGCAATGACACCTTTTTTTATGTCATGCAATCTACCAGAACTACCGTCTCAATCGACACCAGAACTCCCTTCTCAATCGACGTATTGAGCACTCCTGCTCCAGAGAAGTGTGATGTTACTCTGCTCATAAGGGAAACTGTTCACTAATGGATTCACATTTATGTACAGTCTATAGAGATGTTTACTGTTCTTTTGTGTTTTGTTTCATACCTGTGTTGTACTGCCTGTTTGCACTGTGGGTCTAAGAGGACTGCAATTTCATCTGTGCTGTATGTCGTGTATATATGGTACATTTTACAATCAAGATGACTGACTTTTATAAGGTGACAACAAGTCAATGTCTGTTCAGCTGCTCCCAAGGATCCAGACAGAAAACCTTTTGAAAATGCTTCTAGTGTTTTCCAAGGCTTTATTTTACTCCTATTTATTTATAAATTTGGACATTTTGGTGGCAGGTTTTGGGATATCAATGGAAAGGGATTTCAGTGAGTCTTAGAGGTAATAGAAGTAGAACCAAAGAGTCCCACAGACAAACACTCAACACCCCTTCTAAGTAAATAGAGTTCACTATTTAACATGAATAAAGATTCAGACAGGTGATTGACGCACAAAGAGATATATTTTATCGGCCCCTCATATATATATATATATTTTTGTTTGTTTGTTTGTTTGTTTTTAAATTTATTTATTTATTTGTTTATTTTTGTTATCGGCCCCCCATAAAAACACACGCACGCAAACACTCCTGTCAAAAGATTTCTTTGTTAAACAGGGTATATTACAAAAATGTTGTATATCTGCTTATTCTATAGTTTCAGTCCATAAAATGACAATGGACACGGTGAATAAAAATCAGCAGTGTGTTGGGAATTAGTGCAAACGGGCATTATGAAGACTCAGTAGGCTCTTTTTCCCAATGAAAGGTGAAGGTCTTTATGTAGGAAATGAGCATCACACTAGGTGAGAGGCCTGCTGGTTATCTGTGTGTCTGCACACTGAGCCCTACACTAGAGAGCAGGCAAACTGAGGAGCCAACAGGAGCCTACACAAATTGGTCACAGGTGCCACACTCATTAATCAGCACAGGTCCAGGCACTGAGTAGAATTATCTGAACAGAAAAATAACCTGAGAGGACATCTAAGTAATAAACAAATCCAAACCTGAGCAAAGCCCGACTGTGAGACAAACGATGTGTTTTCCTTGGTTTGTCTGAACCTCAGGCTGCAGCAGTCAATCCTCTCACACTGGGCGCAGCAGAAATTTCACACAGAGATATTCCCAGAAAAAAGTCAATAACAGACATTATTGAACCTACAATTGTTGATCAGGGATTTTTCTTTTAATGCGGTATAGACTGGTTGAATGACAAGGGACTATAATAAGAGACATTTGCACTGATTTCACCTTAGAATAACGCACTCCATGATGTAATACGTGAACTACACAATCCAATAGTATTCATGTAATATGAACGCGAAAATGAAAGTAGATGTGTTGTAATATCTATCCACTTATTTTAAACTGAATTTAAAATAGGTGAAATTTTGAGAATCGGGAACAGGAAGACAACAGTATTTTCTGTCCCTGACCCCTCCGCCACTGCCTGCTATCCTCTAACCCTATTTACTCAGGTTCTTTCATGTAAATGACTGCAGGTAAAACCACAAATAAGTGTGGATTCTGCAGCAGGACATCAGGAAACTAAATATGGAAAAATAATTTTGTATGGTGCTGTATGTCCTTTGGGCCTCTGTGGTCAAAGCATTTAATTCTAGATTTCAATTTGTTTTTCTGCAGGAAGGAAGCATCTTAGTGTGAATCCTTTTCCTGTGGCTTTTTTTGGACGATGTGGAAAAATGATCGCAGGCATTGAGAAGAAGGAACAAACCGATTCCTCACTTCTGCCTTAAAACCTGCTTGAATGACAGACAGCTGTACCTCACCAAACAATACAGTTTGTTCCAGGCAATTTCCCGCTGATAAAATCTTTTCCAACACAAAATGTCGCTCAAATATGTTGCACTTAAACTATTTGATTGCACATTGTGTGCCGTACATTTACGATCTCTATCATATCGAGACTATCTCTCCACCAGGATACAACTGGCATTTGAATTTCCATCCCCAGCTGGAAGATGGCATAGATAATGTATAGACCTAACAGCTGTTGTTGGCATGCATACATAGTCTGTGTAAGGGACAGGTGTGCGTCATCTCTCTGATTCTCACTGGCAGTTGATAGCAAGCAAAGTAAATCCTCTCCTGACAACATAGGAAGCTTTACATCCACTGCCGCAAACAGGCGAGCGCTGGTGTCTGGCTCTCTTCAGGGTGTCATTTCAACTCTCATTTGTGGGATTTAAGTAAGCTCTCAGCACACCACCAGTTTATTGTGTGATTCTCACCGACACATTAGGCTTCTGCTACGCCGTAGGAGTTGGTTCTCCAGGGAAAGCCGTGAGCTACCGTGAGTTAGTGAGTAGGACATGCAGTACACAAGGCTTATTGCTTGGTGGTTCCAGGTTAATCCTTGTGTAGCTCCGCTGTGTTAACCGTTTCTATGGGTAACAACGCTACACATACTGAGTACCAAACACGGAAGAAAACATACAAAGTGAAGACACGTGAGCATTAAGTCGTGGAAGACACTTCTGCGTGGGTTTTGTTGTAGTTAGTAAACAGTGAAAAAACATGAGCACTTACAGTACTAATTACTAATAATTTTGTCGGTAGAAATATATTTAGGTATAATAAAGGCATTTTTATGCAAGAGGGAATAATAAATAAATGATGTAAATTTAATAAAAATCATAATCAAAAGAGAGATATCTCTCAAACGGCACAGCTATTATGAGATATGGTCCCATGTGCTGTGGAGAGGGTCATCTCAATCTCCTTTCACACACGTACACACACACACACACACACACACACAAACACACACACTCCTTTCATAGTGAAAATCATGTGCGCTTTCATAGTGATCTGGAAATGAATGACCAAGGTTAAACTGTCAGACCTCCGTGTTAAAAAAAAAGTAATCTGGACTTGCTTTTCCTAAGTCAAGTTAATATTATTCAACACAGATCTACCATTACAGATGTTGGTGTTAGCTTCAACTTTTATCTAGCATTGGGTAGAATGAACTCTTCACTCCTTTGCTTGCAGGACTTGGTATCTGCAGATCATGCCTTGATGATACATGAAGTGTGGTACATCTTAGGATATGGTGGCAGTGGATGGAGGCGTCATCCTTCCACTGCTGCAGCCTGTAAAGTTTGTACATTCAAACATACAGTAGTTCCTTGATGCCATTGGTGAGCACTAGCATATGTTATTTTCTTGTTACCACTCCACTTGCAGACATGTGGCTGGGTCGAGAGATCATCAGTTACATGATGCCCATAGTTTTCTGAGGAAAACTGCCTGTGCTTACAGAATATGAAACTAGGCCCATAGTGTCCTCACTCAGAGAACATTGGTTACAATGTAATCAACAGGTTTGGACTCAACAGCAAAAAAGAACAAGAAAAGATGGAGACGACAATCTGCATTCAATTGCAATGCAATGATGTGTAAGTATGAGAAAAACACCCCATGTATAAATTACTTTTTATAAGGGCATCATCTAAATTTAAGTCATGTATACGTTTTTCAGCAAGATGTCCTGTGATCTTTTTAATCTTCAATAATGTGCACACAAAATGTGGTGAGATTATTAAGATGAAATAATGACCATTTATTAAAAAAAAAAAATCCCGCCAATAATAAAGCAGAGAAATTTAACATGTTTTATCAATAAAAAAAAAAACTATTGAAAAGAACACAGCTGTGACATCAGAGCTGGCATTTATCCAGATTATAAAATGAAAATTAAACCTTTTTTGTCAAGTGACAAAACACTTGGACATGTTTTAACATTATTAGTCTAAAATGGATTATGATAATAGCAATTCTTCATTAGGCACCAGATATAGCTGCACTCCATTTGGAAGCAGAACATCAAAATATCTCGTAACGCCTCATGTTTTTGGCCCATTGCCATGTAGATGGTCTTCTCTCTAAGCAGCAGAGAAGATTTAATAATGTCTTCGCAAACAGTAATTCTAGGAAGAAAACTCTATTTTAATAATCAAATTTGCATGAAATGCTTTTTTTGCTGTTTCCCTGATGAAGCGCCTACATTGAAGACATGACTGAGTTTTGGCATAAAATGAGGTTGCATTGATTCAGTTCCATATACGGGGGGGATGTGGACGCCTCATGTGGTGTTTGATTTTTTAATATCAGAAGTCACGGTCCCAACCAGAGAACTCCTCCTCCACTTTGGAGTGATCAAGAGGGAAACGATCAAAGTTTATATAGCAGGGGCCCTGGAGGAGGAGGAAAAAATAGTTAATAGCTAATTTTTTCTTTCTTTCTTGAAACACTACATTTATACACTGTTATGCATACAGTGGTTCATGGAAGTTCAAATGCAGGACTGTGATAAGATAGTCATTATAAAATGTTATCTATGGAAGACTGATGCACAGTGACTCAAATTTGTCCTTGAAAGTCAGGATTGTTGTCATGAAAAAATTGTTTCCGTGTATGCAAATCCTATAAGTTCAATTAAATAATCATTTCATGTGCTATAGTAGCCTGTAGATACCTAAAAATATATATTTATTGAGGATTATTGCTGAAGTGAGTTATTCAACCCACTACTGTTGGGTTGTGAACCCATCTTCTTTGGTTCTGTTATCTGTTAACCGCACTAAAGCCATAACATAACAGTGAACACACTCAGTGTTTGCTGACTTACCTTACGTATGAGGCGGACCGTGGGGGCATCGAGCTGACTGACGCGTAGCTTGTGCCAGTTCATATTGCTGAACCATCTGAAGGGAAAAGATCAGATTACTTGTTACACTTAGTTCAAAAGCTCAGTCACAAGCAAGAAAATTAAACTGTCAAGGGACGTAAGCCAGGTGGTGAATATACCCTTGTACCCTAGGGTTATGAGTATCACACATACTTTACCGTTTAACACTCGTATGACATGTTGCTACCATTACCTGTGATGCCGGATATCTTTGATCCCATTCTTAGTGTTTCCCAACCTCTGACCTGGTCGAGGTCTACAAACAACAAGATTCATTTAAATTTACAACTTTTCCATTTAATTTATTTTTAAAAAATACCTACATTCAAAAGCCACATTACATGTTAAGATAGATAAAAATAATATGGCTTACATAATGTATATTCTACCCTGGGATTTCCTCTATGGCATGCAAAAATGAATTATACATGACCCACTTCTGTGTTTAATGAGGAAGCTACTGAGGCAGTCTGTTGTCTCGATTCTGAATTCATACCATTTCAGCATACTGACATTTTAGTCTTGGTTATGAATGGTTCACCTGCACAGTTTGCTGATGACGGATTTGGCTGCTTCACTCAAGTAAGGTGGATACTTGAGTACCCCATCCAAAATCTTAGCATAAATCTTCTGAGGCTCTGAGCTTGAAAAGGGAGGGCTGAGCACAGAACAGCAAAAAAGACATTTAATCTTTAGGGCGTCTGATGTATAATTTCTCTGATAACAAGCAATTAATCATCTGATGCTGGGAAGTCAGAGCCTGTGACTGCAGACACTGAATAGCTATCAGTCACACTTCCCTGCTGCCATCTGCTGGATAACACTGACTCATTCGTCATTCGTCATTCTTGCTTCATAATAATAGTGTGATTCTACTGACAAAAAATATTATTATGTGCATTCACACAAGATCATGAGCCACAAAGACTAAGAATGTAAGCCTGTATTCATGTCAGTATTACCTTCCAACTAGTAGCTCATAGATCAGGATGCCAAGGGACCAAAAGTCAACGGCAAAGTCATGTCCTTGGTTCTTGATGATCTCTGGCGCCATGTACTCAGGAGTGCCGACAAACGAATAGGTTTTCTCACCACGCAACATCTCCTTGGCAAAACCAAAGTCCACCTGCACAGACATTCACACAGAGTGGGAGGGATGCTCATTAACCTTGGCATACCGGAACTGCACATGAAGATACATTAAGGGCAACAATCCAATTAGTTCACAAGATTAAAAAGGATGACCATGCAGCTCGCTTGTTAATTCTAATAAATTTGACGTAAAGAAATGACTCAAAACTCCTCCAGAATTTAAATCAGAATCTACGCCAAAGCAATATTAGTTTATAAATTCCACACAAATTCTGTACTGCAAAACGTCTTCATCTCCAAACTATTCCTCCTCTGTGTGCTATAAAAATTAACCAGGTAAAATTGGACAAGTATATAATCTCGAATTACAATGAGAGTGATATTTTTACTTATACCAGTTGGTTGTACACCATATGCAGTATACATCATTTACAAAAATACAGAGGGTCTACCATGAAGGAAAAACAGCAGCTCGAGAACTCATGTATGGGCTTTAATATGACCTTATTATTCACATCACTTTAGACCCATTCTGGACTAGCAGCACACAGTTAAGTTTAAAGATGCATTTTGTACAATGTTTTTTATGCCATCCCTATGTATTTTCTTTGCTGTTTGTTTGTTTGTTCACTTGTTTGATCATTTCACGAGTTCACCTGTGAAATTGTTCCTCAGCTGATGGTGACCATTGAGTGACGTTATCAGGAAGGTGAGGCTTCTCAGTTCAGTTTATGTTGTCTGTCTCTGAAGGGTAAGTTTTGGTCTCTGTGTTTTGTGTTTCTGTGTTTTCCATCTCTGTCGAGTGTGTAAGAAATATCGTTTTCTTTTGTCTAAAGCTACTGCTTTGATCTATGAAAGTAGGTCAGAGCACTAGCTTCGATCTGTGACGTATGCAAATGGGTTAGGGTAAAATTTTGAATTCATGGGTGAATTCAGGAGATGCAGTCTCTGACTGCATTTGTTCTTGTTTGGTTCTGTTTTCATTACATCCTGCTTCAAAGCCGTGATGTATTTTAATTGTCAGTGTTCGTATTAGTTCATTCGTTTGTTCGTCCATCTGTCCGTCCATCAAATATCTTCACAACCGTTGCAGATAGAAAGATGAAACAAAAAACACATTACTCGGGCCGCAAAGGGGATGAAAATGAGCCAATGATAGCCCAGTGCCCCTTACTGGTTATTGTCTCCTGGTGGTCCTTCATATCAGAAAATCATGACAAAACATCCTAACAAACCTCTGACACACACACTACTTGATCACTACACTTGTCCTGCCAGAACTCACCAGTTTGACGTAACCCTTCATGTCAAGCATCAGGTTTTCAGGCTTCAGGTCTCTGTACATGATATTCTTCTTATGGAGATAGGCGTAGGCCTCCACCACACAGGCAGTGCAGAAAACAGCGATAGGTTCATCAAAGCGACCTCTGAATGGAGACATAAGAAGCTAGAATGTTCCTCTGATGATCATGTTTATTTTATTGTCGTGATAGAAAACTGTGTGTAACACTATTAACTGTACTGGACGCTGCTGTAGTTTCAAATGTATTTTATATGATCATCTCACACACATCAAATCAATCCTTTATTTCAAAATATTCTACAAGTCTCTATTGTGGACAAACTATGTAAGCAGAAGAAATGTGTGTGTGTGTGTGTGTGTGTGTGTGTGTGTGTGTGTGTGTGTGTGTGTGTGTGTGTGTGTGTGTGTGTGTGTGTGTGTGTGTGTGTGTGTGTGTGTGTTTTCTCACACTTCTTTGAGTTTGGTCCATATCTCTCCTCCACCACAGAACTCCATCACCATGTAGATGTACCGCGTGTCTTTGAACGCACCGTGAAGTCTGCAAGGATGAAGAAAAAGAGCAGGATTAAACACTAACACATGGACCTGTATACATAAACCAGCATGCATGTGTTGTGACTAACTGATGCTTTGACTGTGACGTGACACCTGACAATGAAGTCACACTGGATGGCTTTTAGGATCTTCTTCTCAAACAGCATGTGCTCCTCTTGTCGCTTGTCAACAATGTGCTTCTTGCTGACTTTCTTCATGGCGAAATACGTCCCGTGGTTCACTGTAGTCATCTTTACGTGATCAAAAAAAGAGATTGCCAAGTCTTGAATCGTAAATTATTTATTTTTTTTATTAAATATAAACATCGTATAATTTAAATCTAACAGAGAAGTGTTCAGATTTCTTGCTAGTTCCCCAAGAGGCACATATTGTAGGTCATTCATTCGTGGTTTGAACTTCCTTAATTTAGTGACTACATACTTTAATTTTATGCAATGATGTTGGATTATTATCATTACGGGGTCAAAACCAGTGAATATTTTTGAATCTTGGAGAGGAAGGCAATCCTATTTTTTAATTATACTGTAATGATCCCCATCGGGAAGTTATTTTTACACTCCACACACTCATCTACAGGCCAAATCACACACTCACACACAAAGGACATGTAGGGATTGCAAATCAGGAGAGAAAGATGGTAGAGCGGCGGGCAGCCACATAGTGCCCAACCAGCAACTTGTTGTTGGTTGTTGGTGCCTTGCTCAAGGGCAGCTCGGCAGTACTCAGGAGGTGAACTGGCGCCACTCCAAATACCGGTTAACACTCCATACTTTTGGTCCACTCTGGCCTTGAACCGAACACCCTTTAGTCCCCAAGCCAAAACCTAGTGGACTGAGCAACTATTTATAATCCCTAATTTATTTCTTACTCACTTACTCACACTGGCCTTCTCCCTCGTCTTTCTATCTTATCCAGTTCCTGAGTGTACCAAAGTTGAAATTTGACCTTTACCTAGTTTTCTCAAGGTCAAGGTCATCATCTCATTTTCATCCCCTTTGCCACCCGAGTAATGTGCTTTTTATTTCATTTTTTTACCAGCAACGGTTGCAAAGATATGTGATGGACTAAATAACAGACGGACGAACGAACTGACTAACAGACGAACGGACGAACACACGAATACTGACAATTATCACCACTTTGAAGCAAGATGTAAAAATACAAATATTAGTGAATACACTTGTCTCTACATTGTCCTAAAATCAGGCCTACTGGTAGTTCCTAAGATTTCAAAAAGTAACTTGGGAGGTAGAGCTTTCTGCTATCAGAAAGAGACTCTCAGTTTTCAAGAGGAGACTTAAAACCTCCTTTCTGCTCAAGTCCACAGTTAAGCCTGGAGACTATTGCTACGCTGTTATAGACTGGACTCCTGGGGGGGACTTCTCATGACATGCTGAGCCCCTCCACTTCCACTCTTTTACTTTACCATGACTCAGTTCCCTTGTCAATAACCTCACTCCAGGGAGAATTCCCCCAAGAGTTCCTGTTTGTTTCCCAATTTATTGGTTTTGTGGCCATGACGGTTACATTAGCAACCTGCTAGAGAAACAAGTGACCATAAATCCTGACCTGGATCACAGTAGTATTTACTTTCTGGGTTGCACCCGTGTAACATGCTTCTGGACTCAGTTCAATCACAGTGGACTTTGGTTTTTGTGATGTCATAATTGTCCTCTTTTTATTTATTGTTCGGGTTTTTATGGAGTTTTTTCAAAGGCAAATTGTAACTGTGAATTTGGGCTATACAAATAAAATTTGAATAATTGACTGATTGTGTATCATGTCCTTCAAACAGAAATAAATGAGCATCAAACTTGTTCTAAAAAATTTTATCAGTATGATTTTGGACAATAAGCCAGTGCATTACACATTCCAGCAAAAATCCAACTTGTGCAACACAGGAAATATATTCACCAGTTCAACACGGCCAAATCCACCGACTCCAAGTGTGACAGGATCTCCCTGATAGCGACCCTCCTGATACCACACAGGAATGAGATCCTTAAACCTCAGGGCGGAACTGGAACTAATAGAGACAGATGGAATATGTTTAACCAATGCCATTAATGGCCAAATTCAAGTTTTGTCTTCTCACACATCCACGCACCTCAATTTCACTGGAGCTTGAACCTCCTTCAGCACTTTGGAGCTGAGCATTAAGAACAAAAAAGAGTAAAGAAACAACTCAGGACAGGCTGATTTCCAAACTATTCTCACCAAGAAGGAAGAGATTTATGGTGAATTGAAGAGCGCTCTACAATACATACTCATCAAACAGCTCCAGGTGCTCTATGGGAATGGTTTCTTCAAATACCCTGGAAAAAGGGAAGGGTTGGGTGAGCAAACTACCTTGGTGACATGACTTTTATCTATAGAAATCTCAGCTGCTGACAGCAGTATTGCTTCAGTTTTCAGTCTGCATCTCACGTTGCATCAGACTCACTCCTTGTCAATGGAGAAGCAGGTAACAGGACCATCAGCGGTGCAGGTGGCTGTCCTCAGGACTTCCCTGCAACACACCACCACAACAGTGAAACAGTGGATTTTGCTAAAACATGATGAGGAGTTGCATGTATTGACTTATTGCATTAATCTTCATATAACACCTGCATCTGAAAAATAAACACAACAGCAAAGCTCCTGTATTAAAATCAACATTGATAGGCATTTCCTGAGTGATTGGATCTTTAATAATATCACCCTTACATCTTCTTCTTTTCCTTTCGGCTTTTCCCTTCAGGGGTCGCCACAGCGAGTCAATTGCCTCCATCTAACCCTGTCTTCTGCATCCTCTTCTCTCACACCAACTACCTTCATGTCCTCTCTCACTACATCCATAAACCTCTTTGGTCTTCCTCTCACCTTTACATGCTGTAGTCAAAAATATTGTAGTTCTTTCATATGTTATATACTGGGATTTTGGTTCCTTTTACGCCATCAACACCTTTAACAATTAAAGACTAGTGCAATGTTTTGAATTTCCGTCTCCATGATGGCTGATGTCAGCTGCCAAAGGAAGGTGCACAGGGTTGGATGTTGTGCTAAGGCTAACAAATGTCCTTGGGTATGTGTTGTGTTGCCATGGTTACCGTATAAGGGCCTGTTCCCCGAAATGCTCCCCTTTTCCCATCCTTCGAATTTGCTTTTGATGGCCATTCACATTCTTAGTAACCAGGACCTGAGGGAGAACACACACGGAGGAATGACTATTTATAATGCATTGTCCATTAGAATACAGTGGAACACATTACATTAACACCCTAAATGCAGGTTTAATCAGTGTACCATATTACCTCTCCTTTGAGGATGATGTAGAATGTGTCTGCTTCTGCTCCTTCTCGAACTATAACATCTTTGTCCTGGTACTTCACCTGAGGACAAAAGCAAAATCATCGGTGCAATAAAGATCATATCAAAATCAAACTTCTGCAACAAATGTATCAGGTGTAAGTGTGTCAATAAGTTAAGGTATGACAAGGAAAACCAGGCTACAAGTATGATGCCTGAAAGGGCCTTCGATAAGAAGCTTTTCCACAGACTACTCAGACTGGAAATTTTATCCTTAGTACATGGTGGAAAAGTTTTTGTTTTTTTTAAGTGTACAGAGGAGAGGAGAGGAGAGGAGAGGAGAGGAGAGGAGAGGAGAGGAGAGGAGAGGAGAGGAGAGGAGAGGAGAGGTTTCGGTTTCAAAGAAACATTTATTTACATTTAACTAATCATCATAACTCACCACCGCAAAAAAAAAACAAAAAAACAAAACGATCAGAAAACAATAAAAATCATGAGATTAATCAAAAATTAATAACCAAAGAGTTTTCGTCACCTACAGAACATAAAACCCCTCCAACACCCATATTTGGTTAAAAACCATCATGTTGTCCGTCATTTTGTAATAGGAGTGTTCAAACCTTAGTCTGGTTTTTACAAGTCCCTCCATCACAGGCACAACTTCTGTGCTACCAGTACCCCGAGTCCGGTTCCTGCGTGTAATCCAGATCGCCAGTTTGGCAGTTGCAGACAAAAAATTAAGCAACACAATAACAGGCTTACTTACCGCTGAATATTTAGGTCCAAAGATAAACAGATCAAACGTAAAATCTTTTCCAAAACCCCGAAACCACCTTTTTAATAAATCAAACAGTGCCACCAGCCGGGCACACTGAACAAACAAATGCTCCAAGGTTTCGCAGTTTCCACAAAATATACACCCCTCCCCCAGCTCAGGATCAAGGTGCGCCCTGTATCTGTTCGTGGCTATAGCCCCGTGTACAACCCTCCACTGGAGGTCTGCTGCCCGTTTCTCAACAGGCAGCTTGTACAGGCTCCGCCAACTGCCCTTCGGGGAAGAATCTGGGACAAAAAAACCGGGCCCACCTCGACTCCCCAACACCTCCCAACGTCCTAATGTGTGAAATCTTTACACACATCTCATAGAGGTCCTTTTTCTTTGCCTCTTTAAAACTGCCAAGTATGGGTGTCGTTATGGTCAGGAGTTGGCCTCCTCCTTCCCTCCACTCCCCAACGGCTGGGGTTATCGTCACCGAAGGAAAGACGTAAATGCCTTCCTCGCTCCACTGATTACAGAGGTCCCGGTCTCTTGCAAATCTTCTTAATGAAGGGGTTAGGGCAGCACAGACTTCATCCATCACTCTCTCAACCAGTCTGATGGAGTTGATGCCACACTTCTCCCTTAGGGCATCGACTGTCGTCCCCATCAGATGCCCCAGTTTAGTGCAGCCAGCTCCCCTCAGCTTAACCCTCAAGTTAACCGATTGCAAAGTGTCCGTTTTTAAAAAATCATTAAAAAATAGAGGTTCGTCAAATAGCCACAGTCCTGGTGTTTCAGGCTTAGTGCGGGCTATGTTAAACATCCTCCAGGCTTGCATAACAGTTGCGTAAAAGGAAGACAGCCAAGAAAGGTCTAACTCCTCCGAACGAAGCAGGAACAGCTGTTTGTCATAGGCCAACCTCCCCGCTCTCCTCAGCAGCAGACAAGCAGAATCCAGCCAGCTAGGGCCACAGCCGTAAAGGAATCTTTGAGCCGTCTGCAGTCGGAATTAGGCAAGTTTAGATTTGACGCCCACCAGTCCTTGGCCTCCTTCACTAACTGGCAGGTAGAGCACTGGTGCTTTGAGCCAATGCCGGCCAGACCAGAAGAAGTCCACAATATTTCTTTGGATCTCGTACAATAGACTAGACGGTGGAGTCAATGGAACCAGCTTGTGCCACAGAGTCGAGGCAACCAAGTTATTAGCAACCAGAACTCTTCCCCTATATGACAGCTGGGGTAGCAACCATTTCCATCTAGATAACTTGGCGCACACTTTCTCCTTCACTCCCTCCCAGTTCCTCCTCTGGAAGCCCTCAGTGCCCAAAAAAACACCCAAAACTTTCAGCCCCTCATTCCCCCACTTAAGCCCTCCAAGCAATGTAGGTACCACTTGATCCCTCCACTGCCCTATCAACAAGGCCTCGCTCTTTCCCCAATTCACCCGTGCAGATGAGGCACTTTCATATAAGGACAGAGTATCCCTCAAATTCCGAACATTCCCCTGTGTTGACACAAAAACACAAACATCATCTGCATAAGCGGATAAAACAAGAGGACGCTCGAAACCAAGGGATCCAGGTATCGAAAAACCACTGAGCCGCCCTTGCAATCTGCACAGCAAGGCTCTATGGCAAGGCTTTAGAGTTGTCCTGAAATAGGACAACCCTGCCTGATCCCTCGCTGCACAGGAATCGGCCGACTCAGCCCTGCCCCCATCTTCAACATACACTGTGCACCATTATACAATAAACTAACCAAAGACATAAACCCATCACCAAAACCAAAAGCTTTAAGTTCAGCAAACAAATATGAATGATCTACCCTGTCGAAAGCTTTTTCTTGATCTAGTGACACAATACCAACATTAACACCATATTCCCGACACAAATCAAAAACGTCTCTCACGAGGAAAATATTGTCCATGATGCTTCTGTCAGGGACACAGTAAGTCTGGTCACGGTCCACCATTAAAGCTAAAACATCTTTTAGCCGATTGGACAGCGGTCTGGAGAGCACCTTGTAATCCGTGCACATAAGAGCAACCAGTCTCCAGTTCTTAATTAGAGTCAGGTCCCCCTTCTTCGGCAGCAGAGAGAGCACTGCTCTCTGGCAGGACACAGGAAGAGACCCAGTTCTAAAACATTCAAGGATGACCCCGTGCAGATCCGGCCCAAGGATATTCCAAAAATGTTTATAGAAGTCAGTTGAGAGGCCATCAATTCCTGGCGCCCTTCCTTGCGCCATTTGATTAACCGCTGTAGTCAGCTCCTCCAGAGACAACTCTAGATCCAGAACAGCTTTCTCTTCAGGACTGAATTGAGGAAGACTGTCCAAGAGCTCCTCACGACTCTCGATGCTACAAACGTCGGCCCCGAAGAGGTCTGCATAAAAGTCCATTGCATGCCGCCTCACCTCTGCTGGATCAGTAGTTAGAACACCTCCTGGAAGCTGCAGGCAGGTCAATCTCTTCCTCTGCGTTACTGATCTTTCCAGGTTGAAGAAGAAAGAGCTGGGAGCATCCATATCCTTCAATTGAAGGAAACGGGACCGGACCAGCGCCCCCTTCACTCTTTCTTGGAGGAACGTGCTGAGCTCTTGCCTCTTTTCCTGCAGCAGGCGACCTGTGTTCGGTCTTGAGTCCTGAAGTAATCCCTTCTCTAAGAAATTAATGTCCGCTTCAAGCTCTTTTACCATTGTCTTGAGTTTAAAAGTCGATAAAGCTGTGTACTGTTGGCAGAACACCCGAATCTGTGTCTTTCCAACCTCCCACCATAACTTCATCGAATTGAAATCGACCTTTCTCTTCCTCCATCTCTGCCAGAAAACCCGAAAACTCCTATAGAAACTCCTATCCTGCAGGAGTTTGTTGTTAAAACACCAGTAGGAATTAACCCTCCCACCTGGTGAAAGGATCAAATCCGTACAAACAAAATGGTGGTCCGTGAAGCCAACAGGGGTTACTTTACTGTCAGCTAGTGAGGAGGTGAGTCACTGTGAAACGTACAGCCGATCTAGTCTAGCTGCACATATCCTGTTATTTATGACTTTTAACCATGTGTATTAGAGGAGAGGAGAGGGGAGGGGAGGGGAGGGGAGGGGAGGGGAGGGGAGGATCCTTTATTCGTCCTACAGTGAAGAAATTTTCAATTTTCAGATACATAATGATATCTATTAAACCGTAATTCTTCATATTCATGAAAAATTTTCTGATCATTGTATTAATTTGTTGGTTTAAAAAATAGCCACCAATGTGTGTCTGTCATGTTTGCAAGTTACAGTATTCACAGCTAACACGTGAAGGTCACGCTGTGACTGTAGGTACACACCTCCTCCATTGAGTCAATGATTTTGGACAACTGCACATCATTCAGGTCCTTCAGAGTGCGAGACCTGAAACATATTTAAAAAAGAAAAGCAACATAGAGTTCTGATTAATAAAGAAGATCTACTATTTTATAGAAATATGGCATGAGAAGAAATTGCAATATCTCAGTACAAAGTCTAGAAACGCACGTCTTCAGGAAGCCCATGAGCTGCTCTCGTTTCTTCTTGGACTTGTTGGCTATGATTGTCCTGTAGGTTTGTCGCTCCATGCACCACAACCGTACCGCTGTCGATGCTGCCGCACATGTTAAACAGATGAAAGATTTTAGAAAGAAGGTAAAACTACTAAAGTTATAACTAAAGTTCTCATATCGAGAGAGTACAGATATTGTTAGGGACTAAAACTAGAAAAAAAAATTTAACCAAAAAAACATGGAAATGGGTCTGAATAAAAACTTTATTTGTTGCATCTATGCCTTCAGCACAAGAGACTATGGTTAATACCTGCAGAGCAGATTTAAATGATAATCTCACAGAGTATGCTTCAGGATTCATCACCAGAATGGCTGACCTTTAACAGTCGCTGTCCGTTTGCAGTTATACAGGATGGCCAGCTCTCCAAAAACGTCACCAGTGGTGAGGATACGGAGTTTCCTGCCTGCCTGGGTGACCTGGAGCTCACCAGCTAAATGATGGAAAAAACAGAAAGTTGTTTTAAACATTTAAAACATACATTTTAATAAAATATCTGCAGTCAGCAGCTGAGCTCCTACCTGCCACTATGTACATGCTATTTCCTTCAGAGCCCTCTTTAATGACATCATCCCCTGGTTTGAAGCTCGACGTCGCCAAAAGATCCACCATCATGGCGGTTTGCTCATCATCAAGGCGACTCAGGAAGTCGTTCTTCTGGATAGCTTTGACGATCAGATTTGTCTCACTGATGGTGGAAGGGGAAAGAGAATAAGTTACCTCGATCAAAGGTCATTAAGATCTTAGGCAGCTCCAAAGACAACTTTCAAAATAATTTCACACTATTATGGTACACTGAGGGCGGCATGGTGGCACAGTGGGAAGCCCCTTGCCTCACAGCAAGAACGTTCTGGGTTTGATTCCATCTGGGGCATCTCTATTCTCCACCTGTCTGTGTGGATTCTCTCCAGGTTCTCTTGGTTCTTCCTCCCACCTCCAAAAACATGCAGCTCGAGTGAATTGGACCAGATAAACTGTTGGCAGGTGTGACTTTAAGAGTGAATGGTTTCTGTCTATGTGTAGCCCTGGCGACCCGTGTAGTGTGCACCCCTCTTCTCATGTAACCATCTGGGATAGGTTCATGACCCGTGACCTGCATTTCAGATTAGCAGTTCAATACTAGACAGTTACCATCATTTGGTCGTCTAGAAGATAAATGATTGGATTAATGGTGGTACAGTGGAGGCACGTAGCTCAGATTAGCCTCAATGACAGTGAAAGCCCTTCAATAACACAGTTTACCAACCTAACAGTTTTCTTGACCCTGGTGCGTAAGATCTCCAGGTTCTCTGGGATCGGTTCAGGAGCAATGACAGCAGCACGGCTCTTCCTGACCTCCAGGTCATTCTCATTAATGTTCTGGGAGGGAAACTCTGAAGCAGACAGCAGAGCACGTCAGAAGAGTTCAGAAAGATAAATACTGTGCTTCCATATTTCGGCTCAATGTGTGCATGTGAGTGTACATGTGTGTGCGTGTATGCGTGTGTGCGTGTGTGTGTGTGTGTGTGTGTGTGTGTGTGTGTATGTGTGTGTGTGTGTGTGTCACTGCCCCACAACCCATGCTGAACTCACGCAAATCATGATATTGACTTTGCAGATCCTGTAAAAGCTTTTCTTTCTCTTGCAGTCGTTTTTCTGGGGGATAAAAGAAGACACACGTTTAATCTGCAGGACCTCACTGGAACCTACTGCTACAGCAGGACTTATATTCTTCAGAACACACAAGGATTAAAAATGTCATCAGGTGGATTCTGATATTGATTCATTTCAATCCCAATAACCTGGTTAACGCACAACTGTCACCAGGGTATACAGCATACAGGACATGACAATTTACAGGCTGCAGTATTTTGGTATTAATGAACCACAAACACTGCCACAATAAACTGCATGGTTTTGAAATCCTGAATTATCGTGCTGAAGTTATTTTATTGGATTTTTTTTTTATTTACAATTTACAGTTTTACATTTTGCCTGATATTAAAAATATGTGCAGTTACAAGCAAGTGTATTGAGTATACAAGGTGAATCTTTGAGCCGGTGCAGCTGCACACAAATTCTGGGGCTTTATGCATCTGCTCCAGAAAATTACAGAGGAGACGAAAACCCAGAGGGGCTTGGAGGACAATAACAAAGAACTGGACAGACAGACAGATGGACAGCCAGACAGACAGACAGCCAGACAGACAGACAGATAGACAGACAGACACAGACAGACAGTGGCTAGTTCTGCAAAAAAATACATGCAAATAATAAAAGTGGAAATGTATACCACTTTCTATCCAAACAAATAGTGTATTTATTCTCCTCTTGCCTAACTGACAAGCTGGGACATCATATTGTATGTCAACAAAAACAGAATGCTATCATTTCCTAAAGTTGGATCCATCTTCTTCCATTAAATATAATACAATTGCAAACTCTTAATGTTCAATCTGCTAAACTTGATTTTTAAAAATAAAAGTTTGACTCTGATGCGCTCAATGCATTTCAGACAGCAATGCAATGCGGTTTAACCACAGTGTTACTTCACCATTTCTATTAACAACAGTCAGTGTTGTTGCTGTTGTTCTTGTTCTTGTTGTCCTTCTATGTGCGTATAAGAAAAATCCAAAATATGGTCAGGCTAGTTCGTAGAATTGAGACCCGTTCTCTCTAGGTATCTGACTTCAGTTGTTCTACTGGTGGTTTTTTTTTATACTTCATTAAACGTCACACAGGGCCCGTTTCACGAAGGCAGGGTTAACATACCCTGAGGTAAACCTGTGGCTCTGGGTTGATTTACCCTGACCTTGGAAAAACCAGGGATTTCAGTTTCACAAACACATTTCAGGGTTAGTTTTTCTAACCCAGAGTAAGTTGACCCGCAGTTTAACAGACGCAACAACTCGAAAAAAAAACATCATCAATCGACGGACAAGACGTGCACCGTAACGCTTTACGGCAGTCGGAGTACAGATTTTAATTTATGCTAATGAAGACTTTGAGGACATTTTCAGAAGAAAGAGAACAGCGTTGCAGGTGTAAAGAAGAGAGAGATGACTTGAGACTGCTGCTCAAGTCGATGCATACATCTAAATGTAGTGCGTTGTACTCATGGTAAAATTACGGAGGTAAACGGCTTGAATAATAGTTTATTAAAATATTTTATTAGATGCAATCCAGCGCCAAGTTCTGTTAAATATGGAAATGTTTTTAAACATTTCCATATTTATTTCAGTGGTGAACATATTAGAATGTTCACCACTGAAACGATCTAAGAAATAATTTTGTATTTGTAAGTAATAAAGATGACCAAATGAAATGTATATTGTATGTTTTCATTGCCCGCTGTGGTGATGGTGAGTTAGACAGACTCTGAAATGATTCTGGCAGATGGAGTCACTGCTCTGCCACCCTGGATAGCTGGCAGGTGGACGGGGTCATGATCGGGGTGTTCAGTTTGTGGGGTAGGGTGTTGTTCTCCTCTGATAGTGGCAATACTACTATGAAGAACAGAACTGCATCACAGGTCCTCTCAGGAATCATCCTGAGGTGTCATAGACACTGGAAACGGCTTTTCAGCAGCCTATGGTCATCTCCACCCGGGCTCTCGTCCTGCAGTGAACCCATTTGAAGTTCTGTTGGAGGCCTGGGTTAGTAAGGGGTCAGCAGCCTGAGTTGCATGGGTAACCTCTGTCCCCCAGAAAACAACCATCAGACTCTCCTGTGATGGAAAGTAGATTCATTAGAGTGGATTAAACGATGTAGACAAGTGAATTATTGTGCTAATCTTTAGTTACTGCATTAGTCTGTTGCTCAGGTGAGACTCATCATACACCCGTGAGTCAGGAACCGATCAGGTCCGCTCCGTCTCCACATCATTACTGAGGGGAGTTCCTCCCCGCCGCTGCCGCTTATGCTTGCTCTGGGCAGTTCTTGTTGGGTGTCTGTCTGTTAAAACTCTTTGAAATGTCTGCTAATGTGATTAGGCGCTATACAAATAAAAGTGGAAAATGTAGTTTGCAGCATCACATGTGATCTGGACAGATGTTAATTTATCTATGATGCAGTCTTTAACATGTTGAAACAGTAGTCAATCTACTTGTACCTGCATATATTTGCTGTGAATTGACATCCTCTTCACATTATCACCTTCATTTTGTGAGGGAGCCTTGATGGAAATATGGGTACCATCTATGGCAGCAAATTACATTGGGACATCCGAAAAGAAATTAATGTTACTAACCCAAGTCTGAGATTGCAGCACAATATCATTAAGAGAACATACTTTCAAATGAATTTATCAGATTTCTACATCATTCACCTGCAATCCTGTGGAACTCCTCCTTGATGATTCTGACGGTTTTCTCTCCAGGGAAATAGAAAAACTGGGGTAAAAGTTTAAAGGCGAGGCGCACTGAGCATCTGCCACATTATCTTCTTCTTTTCCTTTCGGCTTTTCCCTTCAGGGGTCGCCACAACGAATCAATTGCCTCCATCTAACCCTGTCCTTTGCATCCTCTTCTCTCACACCAACTACCTTCATGTCCTCTTTCACTACATCCATAAACCTCCTCTTTGGTCTTCCTCTAGGCCTCCTGCCTGGCAGTTCAAAACTCAGCATCCTTCTACCAATATATTCACTATCTCTCCTCTGGACATGTCCAAACCATCTCAGTCTGGCCTCTCTGACTTTATCTCCAAAACCTCTAACATGTGCTGTCCCTCTGATGTACTCATTCCTGATCCTATCCTTCCTGGTCACTCCCAGAGAGAACCTCAGCATCTTCATCTCTGCTACCTCCAGCTCTGCCTCCTGTCTTTTCCTCAGTGACACTATCTCTAGACCAAACAACATCGCTGGTCTCACCACAGTTTTGTACACCTTTCCTTTCATATTAGCTGAAACTCTTCTATCACACATCACACCTGACACTTTTCTCCACCCATTCCATCCTGCCTGGCAGTTCAAAACTCAGCATCCTTCTACCAATATATTCACTATCTCTCCTCTGGACATGTCCAAACCATCTCAGTCTGGCCTCTCTGACTTTATCTCCAAAACCTCTAACATGTGCTGTCCCTCTGATGTACTCATTCCTGATCCTATCCTTCCTGGTCACTCCCAGAGAGAACCTCAGCATCTTCATCTCTGCTACCTCCAGCTCTGCCTCCTGTCTTTTCCTCAGTGACACTGTCTCTAGACCAAACAACATCGCTGGTCTCACCACAGTTTTGTACACCTTTCCTTTCATTTTAGCTGAAACTCTTCTATCACACATCACACCTGACACTTTTCTCCACCCATTCCATCCTGCCTGTACACGTTTCTTCACCTCTTTTCCACACTCTCCATTGCTCTGGACTGTTGACCCTAAGTACTTCAAATCCTCCACCTTCTTGATCTCTTCTCCCTGTAACCTCACTCTTCCACTTTGGTCCCTCTCATTCACACACATGTACTCTGTCTTACTGCGGCTAACCTTCATCCCTCTCCTTTCCAGGACAAACCTCCACCTCTCTAACTTCTCCTCCACCTCTTCCCTACTCTCACTGCAGATCACAATGTCGTCTGCAAACATCATAGTCCATGGAGATTCCTGTCTAACCTCGTCTGTTAGCCTGTCCATCACCATAGCGAACAAGAAGGGGCTCAGAGCTGATCCCTGATGCAGTCCCACCTCCACCTTGAACTCCTCTGTCACACCTACAGCACACCTCACCACTGTCTTACAGTCCTCATACATGTCCTGCACCGCTCCAACATACTTGTCTGCCACTCCAGACTTCCTCATACAATACCACAGTTCCTCTCTGGGCACCCTGTCATAAGCTTTCTCCAGATCTACAAAAACACAATGCAGCTCCGTCTGGCCTTCTCTGTACTTCTCTATCAACATCCTCAAAGCAAATACTGCATCTGTAGTACTCTTTTTTGGCATGAAACCATACTGCTGCTCACAAATGCTCACTTCTGCCCTTAGTCTAGCTTCCACTACTCTTTCCCATAACTTCATTGTATGGCTCATCAGCTTTATTCCTCTGTAGTTGCCACAACTCTGCACATCTCCCTTGTTCTTAAAAATGGGCACCAGAACACTTCTCCTCCACTCCTCAGGCATCTTCTCACTATCTAAGATCCTGTTGAACAACCCAGTCAGAAACTCTACTGCCACCTCTCCTAGACACTTCCAAACCTCCACAGGTATATCATCAGGACCGACTGCCTTTCCACTCTTCTCGTATTTATTAATTATTATTGTTGAGCATCTGCCACATTATATATGAAAATTACTGTTTGCAAATAAAAAATGAAAAACTGAACGCTACACACAGTGCTGCTGCAGATGTCAGGTCTTGTGTGTGTGTGTGTGTGTGTGTGTGTGTGTGTGTGTGTGTGTGTGTGTGTGTGTGTGTGTGTGTGTGTGAGTGTGAGTTCGATCGGTAAGTGAACCGATATCGATCATAAAGAGAATTGTCTGGATATGACGACATCTGAACGCAATACAAGAATATTTAATTCTCTGTGAATTAATGCGGAAACGGGGCTCCATGTCAAACGAACATACCATGTTCGCCTCTAAAATACGGAGTTATTTATAAAACCTTATGTCGGTCAAACTCTCCGTCCGACAGAACCAGGAAATGAAGCCGCGCAAGCGGCGGTGAAAGAGGGCGGAGTCAAAAGAAACCCTGGGTTTGTGGAATAAAACCTGCTACCGATCAGGTCATGTTCAGAGAGTCTGTTACTGTGGTAACAAACCCAGAGGTTCAGTTTACCTCGCTACGTGAAACAGGCCAGGGTTACAGCTCTAACCCTGGGTTAAGTTACCTCCCTTTGTGAAACCGCAAACCGTGGTGTTCCCTGATTTCAGGGTTAACTTACCCTGGTTTTCCACTAAACTGGCTTTGTGAAACGGGCCCACAAGCAAACCTGAACATTTAGACGTGAACCCTTTTACCCTGAAGTTAATCTGAGGCCTGTACCATAAAGCTTGATTAACCTAGCTGGGCTTCCTCTTACTTATCTGGCTTCACTTACCGAGACATCCGCCCTCTGGATTTTCGGTACCGTAAAGCCGGCTATCAACTCACTAATTCAATTCAGGCTTGTCCAGTCTAGATTTGTGCGAACTCACATAAAAAGGGCGGAGGTTGCTGCATGTGACCAATCGTAAACATGCAACAAACCGGCCCAAGCCGCATATTTCACAACGGAGGAGCAAACAATAATAATTAATAAATACGAGCAATACAAATCAATAATCCAGGCAAAAAGCAACACAGTTGCAGCTGCCAAACGGCGCAAGGATCGCTGGCAAAAAATCGCCGACTGTGTCAATGCGGAAGTTAGTGCCATTATAATATTACTTACCCACTATGACTGCACTTGTATATCTGACTACAGTAACATTTGTGTGTTCCATAAATGTATGTGTGGACGACATTTTTTGTTATGGCATGCGATTGTAGCCCCCGCGACTTTATGAATAGCTCTACATACTGTGTTCTTCCCGAGGTTTTCGACATTGCCAACAGAATACATAAAAGTACCTATGAATGAATGAATCAATCCATGATTTACTTTACAAATTATTTACAAATAATTGATTAATGGCATTTTATCTGTGGCTTGCTTGTAACCCATCCAACGAGGGATTTAAAGACATCATAATAATTACAAACATCACTAAGAAATATATTAATTGTGGCAAAAAACCTCAGTCCAATGCACACTGTCTGCGGGACTGTCAGCGCGTGGTTGCGGTGTGTTACATTACTGATGTAAGGCTCCAGGAGCTGACAGATGTAATGTAACCCCTCTCCCCCAAACCTGGACCTTTCATACAGTGATTGTTCAGGCAATTCGAATGGATCACAGCGATCTCTAAATATTCTCTCGTGCCTGAGCGCTTTTCACACAAGCTGTGCACCAAGATCCACCGGGTTCTCATAAAACGGACAGCCCATTTTCCAAGAGAACTGATTGGTCAGTAGGTGGGGCTATTATACCTGCTGAGCTCTGATTGGTCAGTAGGTGGGGCTGTTATACCTCCTGAGCTCTTATCCTAAATTTATCCTGCTCCGGAGCAGGTTAGGTGTTCAGCATAGGTTACCACGACAATGTAGCCCGATAGAAAGTCAGCCACCTTTATGGTACCGAAAAGCCAGGGTTAAGCCTGAAGTTATCTCGCTAAGCCGTAATCCAGCTTTATGGTACAGGCCTCTGCTGTGGGGTTGTAGAATGTCTCTTTGGTGTCTTGCCCTAATAAACAGAGGCGTCCCTGCAAATAATGTCAGCGTAAAGTAGCTCCAGGACTGTTCAATTCAGTTGTTGCCCCGCAGTGAGGTAGGCATTGTCTTCCTATAAACAAAAAGTCATAAATAGTACATGATCCAGAAATTGTCTTTTACCTTTTTCAAACTGTTGACATATTCCAATCATATTTTGTACAAATAAAGTGATGGATGTTGCCACTCCGTGTGGTTCCAAGACAAAATTCTTCCAATCTTATTGTGATATTTGTGAGGTGAAATTTAGATGTATTATTTCTACAGTTTCCAAGAGAAATAAATATCAAGGATAAGGAAGTTACCACATTCTGTTTTATTAGTATTGCACAGAGCATCCAAAGCTTTTGTAATTGTATGTTTCTAAATTACAGGTAGAAGAGGTCTTAACACGACTACAGAACACAGCAGGAGGAGAGTTGAGGGTGTGATTGAATATGAGATTACACTGTCATACAGCTGTGTTTGCACCTACCGAGGTCTTTATTTTGACTCTGCAGCTCCTGGTTGATCAGACATTGCTTTTCTAGCTGCTGCCTCAACTCCTCTAGTTGCTTCTCCATGACTACAGGGGAAAGAGGAATAGAAAATAAATAAATTAGATATGGGAGGAGTCCATAGAAAACACAGGGCTATCAGTCGGGGGCAGGTAGGAATAGATTTAAATGATACATCTGAAAAAAGACAAAATGCACAGGCAAACATGCTGACATGTGCAGGAGCTGAGACACAGAAATCCCCAGATATCTTATTTCCAAATAGTTCACCATGTTTTTGCTCAAGGCACTGAATTCTGTTACACTTCCTGCACACAGCATGAGTCCTGCTGAATAATGCACACTAATAATGGACAGTCAACGGGGGGCTGAATGCTGTCACACCCATGCTCCTCTATTACTGCACCTGAGACTGATGATAGAACAAAAACCGAGCTACGAAAGTAGCTCAAAAACCACCATTATTAGTTCCCTTTTTGCAGGCTGTGTGTGGTTTGTGTATTTCTGTTTTCACTCTGGTTGTTTGATATTAAATGAATCCAATCTGCTGAAAGATTCAGTGTATAAACATATTGATTGACACAGATTTATTGATTTGCACAACATCTCCTGTATTTATTTATTTTTTCATTCCAGGGTGCATTGAGTTGATAATGAGGCTCCTCCACCAGTAATGTTTATGACTCTACTAACAGGCCAAACTTTACTATCACTGAGAACACAACACCAGTGGTTACCAGTATTATGGAAACACACCCATGCTTGACTATCGCCTGAGCCAGTCAGGCTATTTGCTAATCGTCACAGTGCTCATCACATGACCGGAGTTAACGTGGCCTCAACCTGAACATTGGACGGCTCTGTGATTAGATGTAATGTTAAAATGAATCATAAAGTTACTGAGCCATAGACCAACAACCTGCAATGGGGGAATAAAATACAGCTCATGTCACATCAGTTGGATGGGATATTTTCCATCACAACAATAGTTTGCTATTCAAGGTGGCAAAAAGGTGTGATAATCCAATCCAGAGCTAATAGCAATGCTCCTGCAGTTCCAGGAGACAGCACGCCTGAAGCCTAGTGGTCATTACAATTTTACACGCAACAGAAAGTCAACAAAAACGTGTCACTGCATGTTGCACCACACTTTTCAGGCATCAGGGGTTGTTTTTATGAATAATCTGTTAGATGCCCAGAGCTGTGCACAAGCACAGTTTGTAAGATTTCCAGGAATTTGCCGCAATAACAACATTTAAAGTTGGGTATATTGGGATGATAAGCTTTATTGCCCACTGGTCACCATTTAATGGACAACCACTGTTAGCGTAACGCTGCCCTTTAGCCCAGGTCGACTGGAGTTCACGCAGCGGTCCTGTGAATAGGGTTGCACATCCAGTTGTCTATTGGCTGTTTTACTCTGTTCTCATGTGATGCAATGGTGATGACAGACTGAAGTATGTCTGTAGTAACCATTGCATCACATAAGAACAAAATATAAGACTGTTAAATTGAACACATATTCATGAGTAAATAACATTCACATAAGTAGCAATTCAACAAGAGAACTGGACAGTCAGACAGCTGACAAGGGAGAAGATATTTCTGTCTGCTTTTCAGCTGCACAGCAAAAAACCCGAGGACTGGACTGATCACCATTACATAGGCAGCATAGTGTACACTCCATACGGCCTCATTACTAATTCATGACCAAGTGTAACTACAGCTGGATTCTCAGAAGATGCTCTGTAAACGAATCCTGGAGAGAGCTCTTTTCTGGGTTGGTAGCGTGTATTTAAGATGCGCTCTTTCCCCGAATGTTCCGGTTTTGCTTCACATGCAGATCATATTTTTTCTTCATATAAAGTGCCTGCAAATTATAAATTCATTTTTGTTGTTTATGAGCATGTAAAGCAAAAAACAAAAAGAAAGCTGCATTTCAAACATGTTCGTCCAGAGCGCAGACTAAACACAGAAGTCCATATTCCTCTCAAAGACAGAATAACATGTGACGTGTCAACAGATCAAATCAGATTAAGTCCCACTCACCTGATGGAATTGTGCGGATGAAGATGACACACTGTTCAACCTATAGAGGTCACACGGATCATAGGAACCCCTTCACAGTTGTAGAGAAACACTCTACAACTCTACAGTCCGTTCAGTCTCTGTTTGACCCTCCAAGCGTCTGGAGCCTGAACACACCTGAGCAGAAACAAACGTGCAGTCTGTCTCAGTCTCTGGCATTACTTCTTCCTCGGCCGCTGCACACTTTCTCAGCTTACATTACAGCATTCGCTCCACAGTTTTACTATTTTTACTTCCAGCTGTCTCTCACTTTCAGTCTTTCCTCCCCTATCTGTCAATCTCAGCAGCTCTGGTGTTGAATCATTAACAGTAACCTGAGGTCCCTCCCATCACACCAGGTAGTGGAATACGGGCAGGAGGAAGAAGAGGAGGAGGAAAAGGAGGAGGAGGAGGAGGAAGACAGGGGAGGAGAAGGATGAATTGGAGAGAAAGCTGAAGTTGTGTGTGTGTGTGGGGGGGGGTCTTGTTCAAATCTTCCTTTAGGGATTTTATTGATGTATTTTTATTCTCTATCAGATTTAGTGCGTGCACTATGTTGGTTTTCTTCACTTTGAAACCCATGTGGAATAGTGATTTATAATTCTGTGACATTTAAGAGCGGTTTATCTTTAAGTAATGACTCAGCTACAATAGAACATTTAAGACAAGGTATAAATAATGTGAAACAGATTGTAAAAAAAATGACAGAAAGGGGAAATGATAAGAAGGCATTATGAAAAGTACACAATCAGCAAAGAACAATTTATGTGTTTCCTGTTGCATCTTCCACCTTGATATTTTTTATGAACCAATGAAAATGATCCAGTTGACTCTTTATAAAACAATCACGCTGACTGCTTTCCCTCTGAGTGACACTCACATAAATGACAGCAGGGCTTGAGGGAAATCACCAGAGCTGAGGGCAACCGGGTCTCAGATTATACGAGACAGTTCCAGAGTGTCGACTGCCTTCAGTTCCTCTTTTTCCACTTACCTCCTAATGAATGTAAATGAGACTGAAGGGTTAGCAGTGTGACAAAGGGCGTAGGCTTTTATTGTTCACAGTTAATTATTGATACCCTGTCTGGTTAATCAACGACATTAATGACTTCACAGCGGGGAGATAAAACAACTCAGATTTCATTTATGGAACCGGAGGGAACTCGATGACGGGCTGAGTGTGTTGTTTTTTTTCCATCGTGACCGATGACCGGTGAAACGTATCAGTCAAAACGAGATCAAAATGAATCAAGTGCTGCTATTCACAATAGTGGCACTATTCCTCTTCCTCACTGTTCACTACCGTCAAAAAAGAGGAGCCATGGTGTGAAATAAGCGACAGAACTTAAAAATGATCTCATTGTCAATCTTTAATACAATTCATTAAAAGACAAAATACATCGTCTGTAATGTCCAAAGTTGTTACAGCATATATCTACACACATACACACGTGAACCAGTGTATGTCAAGAGCTGATGAGGAAGTGGAGCCAGCAGGTGCAGTACGAACGGCTGATGTTGTCATCAGAATACATGTGGTTTTACAGTCAAGAATAAACACAAACAACTGCCGGTAAAACGACAGATGTCATAAATTAATGCATAATAAATAGTGTTCATATCATCAGAGCACTACTGGCAATACACGCATTATATTCTTCAGCACACACACGCGCACACACACACGCACACACACACACACACACACACACGCACACACACACACACACACACACCCTGGTTCCTGTAAACATTCATTCATTTTCTATAACCACTTCTTCCACTTGTGCGGGTTGCAGGTAGCTGGAGCCTACCCATGCTGTCTTGGGTCAGGAGGTGGGGGAAACTCCGGGCGCGATGCCAGTGCACCACGGAGGCCACATAGAGACAGACAAACACGCACACACACACTCACGCACTACGGGCAATTTGGAACGGCCAATAAACCTGAAGCGCATATTTTTGGAGGTGGGAGGAAGCCGAAGGCCCCGGAAAGAACCCACGCAGACACGGGGAGAACATGCAAACTCCGCACAGAGCGGGACCCGAACCCAGAACCGCCTTGCTGCACTACCGTACCACCCTCCCTGTAAACCACATGCGTCAAACTCAAGGACCGGGGGCCAAATCATTTTATGTGGCTCGCGAGAGCATAAAAGGGAAGAGTGTTTAAAAATCATTGTGGGAAACTCCATTTCCCACAATGCAGTAATTAAGCCCATTTAACTCTGACAAAAACATTTTGAACAAAGTTAATGTCCTAACTTGTGTTTGATGTTTTTTTTCTTTATTCATTGGATAGTTTTATCCTTGATTGATGGAGTTCTGTGTGTTTAATTAATAACTTGACAAATTAAAAGGATTTATGCTACAACAGAGAAACAAACATTTTTTTTCTGTCTAAGTGTAACGTTTGTAACTTGAGTAAGTAATAAATTTAATTATTTAACAATAAGGATTAGTTTATTTATTGTAGATTACACTGAGGTACATTAAGTTACATTTATAAGTTACATCTGGCCCTTTGAGGACAGCCGTTATGCTGATATGGCCCTCGGTTTGACACCCCTTCTGTGAATAATCTCTTAAAATCACATAAACTTGTATAGACACCAAAAAGCTTGTGCTGACTGATATGGCATAGTATGTGGTAAAAAATTCAGAACTACATTGCGCCCTCGTGTATTCGCGCATCAATATTCGCGACATCACAGATTTTTGGTAGGCAGTCACGTGATACCGTACATGCAATCTACTGGCTGATGGCATCCGGAAGTGGGCTAGTTCAGTGAGTCTCGGACTTACGTGAGACATAAAAGTGCTTTAAACAGTCAATAAGAGTGTGGCAAAAGGTAATACAGATACTGGTTTAATATCAGTATGGGGAGAATTCATAAACGTTTAAATTATAGTAAATGATAAAATAGTTTGTCGCTCTATTACAGTTGTGTTGATCTTTTGCTCGCAGTGTAGGTGTGTGTTTTTGCAGTATGGCTGTGTCCAGGCTGAGAGTTTTAATATTTTTAGTAGTCCTGAATGCAGTTCAGACATAACTGAATGCGCCTCGGGGCCGCACTGTCTGCATTGAGTAATTGTATAGAATGCAAGCAGGGCTAGAGTATGGTGGGTGTGGATGTAAATCGTTAAGGCATGTAAAACGTGTCAAAGAAAACAAGTTTTGCATAAGAGGCAAAACAATATCAATAAGACATCATTTGTGTTTTGATGTCATTTCAAAAAAAATTTTAATTAATATAAAATCCAAGCCCTTCTTTTCTAACGGGCATTATTTGTGAGTTGTTGCTTTTTTAATCAATGTGCACTATCAGGATGGCGAGGTGGCAAAACATAATAATTAAAAGCAACTTACAGTATATTCTAATGACACCCAACACATCTTCAGCTGGTGGCACAGCTTATTTCTACATAAAAAAAACAAGCTCCTGACTTTTTAAAATGTCTGTGCTGAAAACCTGAGACGATGACGAGGTAGATTAGTTTAATTTCAGTGAGGTCAATGAAAACGCAACATTTCAGTAGTACAGTAACAGCATCCAAAGCTGAGCATTGCATTTCTTAAATAGTTGCTATGATGCCAGTGACTTCAGATTCTTTATAAATAAGTTTCAGAGCAAACGCCGTGTGACAGACTGAAAAACAACATCAGTTAATCTTCTCATTAATGCCACAGGCTTTCTTGATCTCCTTCGGGTATTCGAAGACAGCTCGGGCAAACTGACTGAAGACATGCTCCGTGTAGTTCTCACCACGGGGAAACAAACCCTGCAGAAAGGCGTTGTGTCCACCATGAGCCGTCACCAACAGAGCAACGTTAGGCAGGTCCTTGATGATGGCCAATGGGAAAGCTGCATGGACAAGATGTAAAAACACGCCAAAGTAAAAATTAGTGAATGCAACCAAAACAAAATATTAAACAGGAGACACACTGGATACGGAACAGGATCAGACTCAAACCAGCCTGAACTGGACCCAGCGGACACCGACTTTCTTGCTGCCCTGACCAGCAGCAAGTCCTGGAATCCGGAACAGGCTGCCGAGTGGAGACAGCGGGCAAGAGACACCTGGGCATGGCTGGCAGCATATGCTGGAAGTCCAGCTCCACCTTCTCTGCTTGACCTCGAGCCTGTTCCAGAGCCCGCTCAGATGCCAGCCTGCTCCTGTGCCCGCGTCTTGAACCCAGCCTGTTCCGGTGCCGGAACAGGCTGGGTTGGCGACCGGACACATCCTCGTGTCCGGACGCCAACCTGCTTCCGTCCCCAGACGCCAGCCTGTTCCTGCACCCCAGTCCAAGTCTGCACCTACTCCTGCACCCCAGTCCGAGTCTGCTCCTGTTCCTGCACCTCGGTCAGAGTCTGCTCCTTTTCCTGCACCCCGGTCCGAGTCTGCTCCTGTTCCTGCACCGCGGCCCGAGTCTGCTCCTGTTCCTGCACCGCGGCCCGAGTCTGCTCCTGCTCCTGCACGGCCACTCTGAGTCTGATCCTGTGCCTGTTCCTGACCCTCCCTGGGACCAATTATGGGACGTCGGGGAGCATCCCTTGAGGGGGGGCACTGTCACGGTTCGGCGTGGCAGTGCTGGTGTGTGGCAGGGAGAGGCCAAGCTTCTGGGTGGAGCCATGGCTCCACACCTGTTGGTATTCTCCACACCTGAGACTCATCCACACACCCTTTCTGATCGTCACACCTGAACTTGTTTTGGTGCTTATGACCATAAGGCTTTTTAAGCCTGGCTCGATGAGAGCTCGGTGCGGGTTCGTTTTCTCTAGTTTGGTTCCTGTTGATAGTTTCTGATTTTGTAATTCTTGTCTGTCTGGAGTATTTTTGAGTTTGTTATTAAATGATGGAGAAAGGATTCGCTTTTGGTGTCCTGCATTTGGGTCCATATTTCGCCTCCCGTGACAGTTTCATTAATACGAAACCTGCATTCAAACTTGCACGTAATGCAGTTTTGAAGCAATAATTCACTTTGCATCTGTGTTTTGGGTTCAATCACTGGGATTGTCATCAAGTTCAGCAAAGAATTTACCAAGCTATTACAATTTATTCCAGTCTCTGAACAATTAAATTCAGCGAGTCGACCAGTCACTGACTGATCTGACCGCGTGTCTGCTTCCGTTGTCTCGAAATTCTGCAACAAACACATTAGTAATAGACGGCAAACTGCATTTTTACTATTCCCGATCTCCCTTGTATGCTTTGCTACTCCATATTAATACCAAAGAAAACACAATTCTGTGAAGGTAAATGTATGTCAGATCTGACTTCAGAATTACATTACAACATCCACAGAGATGCTAACATGGTTCTATGTTAATTGTGTTAAATTTTTTAAAGAAATTAAATAAATATGAGCCTGACTGGATATTGCAATTTATTAATCATGCTCCAGTTCAAGTCCAAACATCATCATAACACAAACCTATTCTTTTTTCACCGCTCACCACTTTGGGGAGAGAAGGGATCATCTGCAGCATTGAGGCACAAGATTGGTACGGCTGTGTTGGGGAGTTTTTTGTCCGGGCTGGCATCACAGTAATATTCCGCAACGGATTTATAACCAAACAGCAAAATGGTGAGGCGATCATCAAACTCACGGATTGTCTGTGACTAGAAGAGAGGGATGTAACGAAATGAAGACTGCAAGGAAAACATTAAAAGGCTTAAGAGAAGCTGAAATGAAAGAAATGCAAATGATGAAACAGGACTCACCTTCAACACATAATCAACATCCACCGCCTTCTCCAAAACTGTCCTGTTCCTGCGAGGACATTAAAAAAAAAGTCAACCCTGAATCTTAACCTAAACATATACTCCAGCTAAATGCAAAATCAAGCATTCGTGAAACCGACCTACTGACGCTACGACACAGGCCGTTTGTGAGGTATTTGTTAAAGAGCAGCCAGTTGAGTGGTTCTTCCAGTGAGGCCATAGAAACCGGCGCGTTCCAAGGGACAGAAAGGATGAAACTCGCAACCATCCCCGACTCTGTGCCTTTATGGGCCAGGTAGTTGATCAGTAACATGCTGGCCAGGAATAAAGAAGAGAAATAACACTTTTAAGGAAAAGTAGAAAAACATGAAATCAATCAATGAAAACTTTCTGATACTTTCTCAAAGATGTGAACAGTTGGACATCATTACATTATCAAATTCAAATCTTTCACAACTCACCCTCCTGAAGACACACCAACACCAAGCAGAGGGGCTTGTGGGTAAAGTCCTTTGACATGTTGCACCGCTCGCTCAACATCTGAGGTGTTGGATGCACAGAAGGTCACAGGCGTCTGAATCCAGCAGAGATTAAGCATTTTTAATTGCTATGAGAAGAATCGTTCTGTTGTTATGTTATTCTGTTGTTACTGTATGGCTAGAGAATCCACTTCACAGACACACGTCAACACACATTTGGTGCTTTAATGGTTTACAGTAGTAGGACACTTCTGTAATCACCCCAGTGCTTCCTGAAGGCTGTTCTTACCAACAGTTTCTCACCACCAGCCCCCCTGTTGTGAAAGACCACACATCTAATAAAGAAATTGAAAAGAAAACAGGCAAAACGTCAGATTTCACAACTGAGTCTGATATACAAATAAAGACTTTCATCATATTAGCCAGGGAACAGGTGAGGAGCACCAACCTGTAGCCGTGGCGACTAGCCTGCCTAACGGCGTGGAGGACATAGGACTGCTGGCTGTTCCCCGTCAGACCATGGAAGATCAGGACCGTGGGGCGGCTGGTAGGCTCTGGGTAGACTAAACTGGCCTGATTGTCCACCCAGTCCAGAGAGATCTGACCACCATCAAGTGTACCGATCAGCTCACTGCGGAGGGAGAGTGACATTATGACCATTTTCCAGGTTTATGACATATTTATTCCACAATATCAGAACACACAAATGAGAAAAACACATAGATTGTAAAACAAGATTGTGTCAACGAAAGCATCCTGAGATGTTCTCTCAACAAACAGGAGCGGAGCAGAACAGAAAGAACTCAGGAGGTTCACCCTACTTGCGATAAGCGACAGGGGGGTTGGACTTGAGGATTGAAAACACCAGCGTTTGCAGCCGGCCTCCCCAGCACCATGGAGTAGGACTGAAGGGTTCTGCCACCACAGGGCAGCGATTGTGCAGGAAAGCACTGAAGCCCTCGCTAGAAACTAGAGCCGGTGTCTAGAAGGAACGCAGACATAATTACAAGGTTTGAAAACAAAGGTGGCCTGAAATACAGGAGTGACAGCCAAGAATGCAGGACAAAACAAAGTACGACCAGCGGCAGGGTGTGTGTGTTCATGTTCTGTCGTAAACAAAGCCTACTTTGGTATTGATAATGTAGATATACAGCGGTGAAATGCTATACCATTGGTTACTACAACTATGTTAAACAACATTATCAAACATTCATGATCACCAGTGTTGTACACCATTTGTCTGATTAAACCCTTAAAATATATCATCAGCATTTATGTGTCGCTCATAGATGCTGAATAAAGATTATTAGTGTGTTAATAATACCACAGGCTGAAACATGATTTCTCTATATTTAAATATATTAGCAAAAATATGACTATTGAAAATACAACAAATGAATTAGTCCATTAACAAGGCTAACTACAGTCTTATAAAACAGAGATGAATGAAATTTCTTTACCACAAGCATACAGCATTGGTTAGAGTGTTGTCATAGTAACGGCTGTGACTGCAGTGACTGACCTGACATTTGCGACCCCACAGAAAGGACAACGCAGCGGTTACAAAGCAGACAAACACCGTGTAGGGTCTGGAAACACACTCCCACAGTCCCCACAGCTCCACATACATGGCTGTGTTCACACTAGCTAGAGCACAGAGCTAAGGGCTACAACTACCACACACACACTCACACACAGGTTTGAACCTACCTTCACACAAAGCTGTCCTCCACCCACCCCCCTCCCCCATGTCCAATCACCTGAGGCGATGATGAAGGTGAGGAGCCAGTGTCTTCTCCTGGAGCAGCTACTGTACTTCCTGCTTCTCAGATTTTGTTTGTGTGTGCGTGTGTGTGAGCGCGTGTGTGTGTGCGCGCGCGCACGTGCGTGTGTGTGTACATTGTGGCATACAAATATACAAAAATACAAATACATCCTCCATATAACATGCAAAGAATCTCACACACTCGTACCTTTTGAATGGCTTTGCTTTATTACAGATCTTTTAATTAGATGTGTGAAGTGAAATAAGACATGGGAAAACACTAAAACTAGAGATCAGCCTTACAATAAAACCAGAACAACATACTGCTTTTTGAACCTGTGCTGACTATGTTCATGTTGACATGATGAACCAATCTTTCCAGTGGTTTATTTATGTTTTTCAAGGTCTTGACACAACCTTTTCAGCAAAAAAATCTTCATGATTCCATTTATATCACATATGTGTTTTATAATCTTTTATTTTGCTTTTTTTTTTCTCTTATCATTGATATACTCTGAAATGTTTGGCGTGCCTCGCTCTGTCCAACACCTGTCAACATTTTCAAAGAAAGTAGTCTATCTTGATCAACTAGACTTGGGGAACATTTGCAGAAACTCATTTGTTCTAGTTGAGTGGGATTCCTGTGACCACCTCTGACTCAATACCACACTCATCAGTGCCGCGCTTGATCTTGAAAAATCCTGAAATGACAGGATACAGTTGTATCACTCACAACGTCTGACAGATAACGTCTCACTGGTCTGTCTTCTGGTTCTGTGGTACCTTTATCTCCCCAGTCAGTGTTCCAGGAGTTAGCCACCAGCCAGTAGGGCGTCCCATTCTCCTCTCCCCATCCGAGGAATTTGACAGCATGACCACCTAGCTCTTCTCCTGTGACATGCTGGTACACACCTACAGCAGCATTTAGAATAATAACACCAGGTTAAAAGTGCTGACCACCAACCTTAAGTGTCAGTTGTCTGTTCTTTTTTTTTTTTTGACAATGATAGCTATAAATAAACAACAAACATCTAATCTAAAAACAATATGAAAGCTTTTATCTCATCTTAAGGCTCTGATATGTGAAGAAGGGAAACATGTTTCATTTTAATGAGTCACAAGACAAAGTAGGAACAACTGAATGTAGGAAGCTACATAAACATTTGGATGAAGATGTATGAAGTTTGTGCTAATGTCACCAGAAAACCTCTCAGCCTCACCACTCTTGTACAACAGGAAATCAGCATATACAGTAAATGCTGCCTCCACCGGACCGTTCTTATACAACTCAGTCATTATTTGTTCTTGTTGGGACGGAACACTGTAAGCATGTTTCCCTGCAAGGACAGACAGATGGCAATGCATCGCAGATGAATGGACAGAATGAATGGACAGAATGAATGGACAGAATGAATGACAGATGAGAATGTTGGGGGGGGGGTTTAGAGGTTTATACCAAAGTACTTATCCTTCTGATAGGGTAAAGAGTAGCTATCAATGCACTTCTCTTCACACTTAGGAGTGTCATGTTCACCCGTGCAGGGAGGACGAGTTCCATTTACGTGGTGCTCACAGGGGGGGATACTGTAGGGCCGGCAACCTGTGAAAAAAACAGTTTCAGTCCAGAATTAAAGATAAAGCTGTCTAAACCCATTCCAGGTCACACCTACCCACTTTGGAGCCGTACAGGCCTCCTGTGACCAGACCCTTCTTTGTCCAGAATGTCCAAGCCTCAGAGGGAAATCCACCGTAGCAGCTGCTCCCAGAGTAGGATAAAAACACCCCAGCAGTCAGTCAGATCCTCTTTAAAGCAGGTATTCTGTTCATTTTGTCGCACTGATACTCACCCCATGCCACATTCATCACAGCAGGACAGCAGATCTTCAGCAGAGATCTCCAAAGAGATTTTACCACCGCTGTGGATACAGAGCCTGTCGGACATCGCTTCAACTGCACCAAAGGCCTGGGACAAATCACAAGACAGATGTCAAAAAGACGGTTTCCAGTGCTGATTCTATGGTTCTTTCATTTATCATTGTTTGCATTACCCAGCAGGAGCCACAGGATCCCTGGTCTCTGATCTGTGCGAGTGTGGGACAGTTGGGCCACTGCTGACGTGGATCAAAGGTGTCTGGGAGCTTAAAGTGTTTAATATCATGAACCCTAGCATAAAAATAAAGTCACAGAGTGCTGATTAAATGATTCTGCTGACTGTCATCTGTTCAGGAGTGGTTGTGTGTGTGTTTGTGTGTGTTTGTGTTTGTGTGTGTGTGTGTGTGTGTGTGTGTGTGTGTGTGTGTGTGTGTGCGTGCGTGTGTGCATGAGTGCGTGCGTGCGTGCGTATGTGTGTGTGTGTGTGTGCGTGGGTGTATTCATAAAGTTTCAGTGGAAGCAGTATTCATATGTTTGTGTGTATACAAGATTATATTTTATTAGTTGATATAAGATTACTATTACTGCAATACAGTGACAGCAAAATTAATATTACTGGTGTAAAAACTAATCAGCTATATTCTGCACAGGTATGTCTTGCTGACTGGTTTATTCTATTACAAAACAGAAGAGCTCCAAATGGAAGTAGATATACTTCTTAGTTCCATTCCAACACCACTCATCAGTATTTAACTTACACCTCGGGCAATCGGGGCCCTTTCAGGACAGTCCCAACCAGTCCCTTCACATAGCTGACGTCAGCATTGAGGAAGTTCTGCCCAGCCTGGAACAGAAGCAGTCGAGTTATAATTACAGCTGTAATAACTGTTTTGTTTTGTTTTTTTTAACATTTTTTACATTTTTGACGACTGTCAACATGATCTCTGCAGACATGGTTACCCTAGCAACACAGATCACATGACTCAAAGAGGCTCACCATCCAGGTGGTGTTAGCCTTGTTAATTAGTTCCACCATCTCTGAGGAGAGGGGAGGGAACTGAGGATGAACCCAGGTGACACGAGCCGTCACGAGGAAACAGAGGAAAGCCAGCCGACACATTCTGCAAAGCAGGTGACCGTCAGGGTTAGGATCATCCAGGAATCTTTAAGTAATCAGTAATTGTCTTATTTTTTTCTAAAAATGCTAAAATGTTAGCCTACATGTCTATTGATCAAACAATTCAATAAAATATGGGAATGAGGTTACAAATGCATTTATGATCAACTTTCTCTGTGCTTTTCATACAACACATAAAATTTCATGATGATTTTTCCTGGGTAAAATGGACAAATATTATAGTATGTAGTATATTACTTATATACTACGTATATAAGAGAATGACCAAGTTCAAACCAACTGAAATGAAGGAATCTGTAATGAAGACCTATTATTTTTAAAACAATTGTAGTTAATTACAATATCTAATTAAATTTTAAGGATATTTCTTGGTATTATTACCTGCATAACGACCAGAAAACACATTACCCTCTTTGTATTAACAATCAACTAGAAAATAAAGACATATAAAAGTCATCATGAACAATGATGAACATATCACATATCTAAGTTTAAAGGTTTACCTGTGCAGTCTTTGAATGGATAAGTCTTCTCAGCATTTGCTTCCTCCGACTGAATAAAACACCTGTAATCTGACTTCTTATATTTTACTGAATCACATGTCCACGCCATGAATTCATCATAAAATTCTCATGTGACAAACAAGACATCAAAGGTCAATGTATGATCTTATAATTATGATCAGAGAACAATAGCAGCATGCACTGCTCTGAAACTATGCATGTCTGTTTGGCATGTTTTCCTCCTTTTGATTCTTCATATGGATTTTGTAAATGTATTTACTGTATATTCTTTCTAAATTTTTCTTTAACTTCTTGCATATGCAGAACATGAGTAGCTGTAGTTACTCAGTCATTCTGGGTAGGTTAAATGAGTGCTTTACAAAGGACATGTCTTTATTAATTTGTACTGTATTATTGTATTTTGCAGTTTGAGGAATATGCTGATCATCTTCATTTATTAATGTGGATTGCATAGTAGAGAGAGAGAGAGAGAGCGATCAACGCTCTCCGTCTCACATTGTTGTCTTCATTGCACTCATTAACTTCTGACTACTGTGGTCACAAATTCTAGCATGTTGAATGATTGGATAATTAATTTCATATGTAATCCGTGATTCCATTAACTCTTTGAGATTCAGACCTAACCTGCAGTATCAAAATTTAATTTAATTTAATTTTAATACACTGTTATAATCCCCGAAGGATATAAGAACGCACACTCTAGTTTTTGTTAGTCAATCAAATTACACGCATGCATTTTAGTGTGTACAGGCCCCTGTAATACACACAACCACACACAAGGGGGCCTGTAGGCATGCAAGGGAGGTAGAGTGGCAGGCAGCTCCTTCTTGGTGCGCCTCAAATGAACAATTTGTAAAGGGGACTGAGCCACTGTCGCCCCCAGTGTTTTGGAGCACTGGAGCTTTGTTAGCTTTTTCATGTTTGCCTCACAACTATATTTTTACATAATATGCAAATTTAAATTAGCCCAAAATTACAAAAAATATTTGGTCAGTTTTTGAGGTGTGGACAGACAACCCCCTGGTTACCTATAGATGGACTGATAAAGAGTGAAAAGTTCAGTTCAGTAAATGAGCTCTGGGGTAAAATAAGAATGAAGACTAGAATTTATTAAATAAATTTAACCGACAGACCACAATAATCACTACTCAGACCATTCATATTCATCAACTTCTTTTAATTAAATATGTACAATTCAGAATTTCCAATTACATAGCAATGTCTGTAGCTCTCCTTTGGTTCTGTACAAGGTTCCTCTATGCTACCTTTTTTACTCACCAAAGCTGTGTTAAGGTCACTTCCGCTAGATTCTTTCAAATATGAAATGCATTTGTTCTTTGTTCATTTGAATTGATACTGTCAAAACATGACATTCACTTTTCCCAGTTATAAAAGGACAAAGAGTAAAGCTGAGCTCTGCTGTCAGGTGCCTGGTGCTTCCACTAGAGTACATTGGTGTCAAAAGTCAGAGTCTTTCTCTTGTAGATACATCAAACTAACTGGAAAATGAAGCTGACTTTCTATATGACATGAAAAAAATGACAAAATTGGTGAAGGTTTCTTCCATATCCTAAAACAGGCAGTGTTACTGTTTGCATGTTTCATTTCACTTTAACAGAGAAAAAAAATGTATTCACTAATTTTAGAAATTCAAACATCCAGAATTATTTCACTCACTTTAAAGTGTCAAAACAAAATCAAACAGAAAAAACCACCAAACATGCCCTGAATTTTTCATTGTGCCTTTTCTGCTGGTGAATAAATCCACACAACTCTGTGTGGTGGTGTCCAGATGTTGGATGGACTGTGATTAATCCCTATCAGTGAAGGTCCATGATCCTACGATGGCCGTAATGATGAGGGTAAAGCATGAAGAAGTGCTTCAGATACCACAACTAAATGACCACTAGACTTCCAGAGTGGGCAGAGGTGAAGCCAGAGTCTGTGGACCCAGAATGATTCAGTGTCCAGGCATGTTCCCGGTGCCCTGGGCCTGAGCTGCCGTGGTGCTGAGATACTGCCAGCTCAGGGCAGCCAGCAGCATGGCAGCAGACAGGTACATGGGTGACAGGTAGTGCGTCCTGGTGGGGAGGTTGGACTGTGACAGGGCAGATTTCTCTCGGACCACAGCCAGAATGTTCAGGGTCTTGTCCCTCGATGGGTCACAGAGGGAGACCTTCTGTAAAATCTGTAAAGAAGCTGTTTGTGTTAAAGTCTGGCCAGTGTGGTGGACAGAAACGGCAAATACACACCTGCTGGCTGTACTGAGCGATGATCATTTGCACAGCTCTCATGTTGGTGGCCTCCATCATGAGTGTGACGGCCTGTCCCTTTCTGATCTTCACCACTCCCTGGAACACCATGGGATTGTTGTAGCATGTTGACAGCGTAGCTATCGCCATCACCTGGTCAGGAAAGCAGTAACATGGAGCCAAGCTGAATGAATGAATCACACATTTGTCCTATCTGAGAGCTAAACTCAAATCAGTGCTGCTTAAATGTGTCATTTACACCAAATCCAATCACAAATTTGTCAGGTTACATAAAGATGTAAATGATGGTGTACCTGTGGAATTGCGCAGAAATTGAAGATGCTCTGATTACGCAGGCAGGACAGGTACGCGATGACATCAGGGACATGTCGCAGAGCATCCGTGACCAGCAGGTTGAGACAGCAAAGAGCCGACTCCAACTTCTCAGGCTTGGCAAAGTCCTCGAGACAACCTGCAAATTGACTCCATGCCTGCAGAGGGAAACAGAACACATAATGATAACAGACCTTTTTCTGATTCAGTACTTGGCAACAAGGGAAATACATGTTGAAATGAGCATTCACTGTAATAAAAGTCTAATTCAAGAACGAAACTCTTGGATTGTTACCTTTCACCCGTCACATAAACATAAGCAGAAACATTTCTACTGAACTTCCTTCTATTCATATGATACTTCATGTCTGGAGCTCCCAAAATACATGCACCAGCATCACCTGTATATAGGTTTACAATTACAGTATCATACTAAATAATATTATGTCATAATATATCACATTATATTATATTAACCAATATTTGTGCCTTAATACGAGTTTTTTTATGAATGGACTCTCAAGGGTTTAATTCATCCTTGTAACTTCATTAATTTAACCCAGACATCCATCATGATGTGTAGCTGTGCCATTCGATATTTTGATTTATTTTTTAAATCAGAGATGAATTAATCAAAACAGACAACAAACACAATGAGTCCATGTAATTCCCCTGTATTACACAGGCTTTGAGAAATTGGGCTTACAGGAGAAACACTATGTGCTGACTGTAAAGGCCTTAACTGCACTAACAGTAGTATGTCAGCTATTATTATTTTACTACAATAAATAGTAGGTAGTGGGTAGCGCTGTCCCTAGAGTGTATCCTGCCTCTCACCCTAAGTCAGCTGGGATAGGCTTCAGCAACCCCGTGACCTGTGACAGCTCAGGAAGTAGGTAATGAAAATGAATGAATGAGTGAAAATATCATAGCTCTCCGCAAAATTTTACTCTCCATTCTTTCCCCACTTGCTTTCACTGCCTCCAGTACGTCACACACCCAGGTCTGAGCTGGGGTGGGCCAGCCTCAGATGAGGGTGTAACACCTAATGAGTAAAGGGTCCATGTAACATCTAGTCTTATCAAGTATCCTAGTAGAATTTACTAAAGTGTGTTCAGTTTGAATCTTGATGGACACCCGCACAGTTACACCAACCCCACATAGTATCCATCCGTCCATCATGACCCAAACCTTAAGCCCCACATAGTACCAATTCCTAAATCCACAAACAACTTTATTGCAGGACGTCTTTAATTTCTCTTATTCCTGACAGACACAATCATGTTGGACTGATCTGTGAACTCAGCATTACGTCAGTTTGCAAACATTATACATACTCCAGATTAATATAAAGATGGAAGTTCGAATGGATTCGACACTGAACCTTCTGAATCTAACTGTAGGTCTCAGGTCAGCAACAGCAAAGACCGTAACGTCTCACCTCCTGTGGCCAAAAGGCACGTCCCTCCTGCATATCCTCCAGGTAGTCCCGGATGATGTTGGTCTTCTGGAGGAATAAGCCCATGGAGTTGGCCAGCTCAGTGTCCTGGCCCACCTCAGGGTCCTCCAGTTTAGACGCAGAGAACAGCTGAGACAGACCGATGCCGACAAGCCCGGCCACGTAGTGGCAGTACTGCAAACAGGACGAAAGGAGTCAGTTCCTACCAGTTCGCAGGATGGTTCATGTGATTACATGGTCAGAATGACTGTAATTCATTATTAACTCATTGGCTGACAGAGCTTTGTAGCAATCAATCTCCTTTGGTGGACTTTTTCCAACGCTCCAGACAATTACTGTTGCTTTCTATATGTTCTTGACCGATACCAAAATGCTTTGCCCAGAAAGACACCGTGTTCGCTCATGGGTGAACTCTGACATACAGAAACTTTGTTGTATCATAAGCTGCCGCAACTTCTCTGTCTCCCTCTGGTTCACCATCCTCTGCTCCATAACTGGATCAGTCATCATTACGTTGAATTCCATGATTAGAAGCCTGATTTTCACCGTCAAGCTCCACCAGACCATCCCCCAGCCCTCCCCATTGAAAAAAGTTGAGTGACGTCTACAGACGTCACTGACAGCCAGTGAGTTAAGACAGACACGCTTACACGTGTTGATAGTCAATGCTAACCAGACCCAGGGTTGGGTCGCTGATTGCAAATATTTCTCTTTTTCAAAACTTGTATGACATCCTAACTGTCAGACGGAGAGACAAACTTCCAAACCATTGTGTCTATTTTTCAGTGCGTTTTTACTTGTCTCTCATGTCGAGTCCAGGTAAGATAAACAGTGTCAGTCATTTATTTTTTGCTAACATTGGACGTGTTTGTTATACTTTTCATGTGACAATTAAAATTATTTCTGCCATTATCGTAATGTGTCAACATAAGGCTGTCGTTTACCAGGTCCCATTCCTTCATGGTGCCCACTTTCTTCTCCAGGAATTCAGCCATTCCCACTCCCATACGGTGGCAGATATCAGAGATGACATCTCTGTACTCCTGGGCGAGGTTTCTGAATTCCTGTGATATCTGGATTGGTATGCATAAAAAAAAAGTTCAAGATTTTTTTTAACAAAGGTTCACTTTTTAAGTCACCATAGAAATTACATATTCATTTTATAAAATAATTCCTGCAGGGAACATGTAATGTCCATCCATCCATCTTCTTCCGCTTATCCGGGGTCGGGTCGCAGGGGCAGCAGCTTAAGCAGGGAAGCCCAGACTTCCCTCTCCCTAGCCACTTCGTCCAGCTCCTCCGGGAGAATCCCAAGGCGTTCCCAGGCCAGCCAGGAGACATGGTCTCTCCAGCGTGTCCTGGGTCGTCCCCGGGGTCTTATCCCGGTAGGACGTGCCCGGAACACCTCACCAGGGAGGCGTCCAGGAGGCATCCTAACCAGATGCCCGAGCCACCTCATCTGGCTCCTCTCGATGCGGAGGAGCAGCAGCTTGACTCTGAGTCCCTCCCAGATGACCAAACTTCTCACCCTATCTCTAAAGGAGAGCCCGGACACCCTGCGGAGGAAACTCATTTCGGCCGCTTGTATCCGGGATCTTGTTCTTTCGGTCATGACCCACAGCCTGTGACCATAAGTGAGGGCAGGAACGTAGATCGACCGGTAAATTGAGAGCTTTGCCTTTCGGCTCAGCTCCTTTTTCATTCCCCATGGACCGATACAGAGTCTGCATCACTGCAGACGCTGCACCGATCCACCTGTCGATCTCCCGTTCCATCGTACCCTCACTCGTGAACGAGACTCCGAGATACTTGAACTCCTCCACTTGGGGCAGGATCTCATCCCCAACCCGGAGAGGGCACTCCACCCTTTTCCGACTGAGGACCATGGCCTCAGATTTGGAGGTGCTGATTCTCATCCCAACCGCTTCACACTCGGCTGCGAACCGCTCCAGTGAGAGTTGGAGATCACGGCTTGATGAAGCCAACAGTACCACGTTATCTGCAAAAAGCAGAGATGCAATACTGAGGCCACCAAACTGGACACCCTGAACGCCTTGGCTGCGCCTAGAAATTCTGTCCATAAAAGAATTGGTGACAAAGGGCAGCCTTGGCGGAGTCCAACCCTCACTGGAAACTAATCCGACTTACTGCCGGCAATGCAGACCAAACTCTGACATCGGTCGTACAGGGACCGAACAGCCCTTATCAAGGGGTTCAGTACCCCATACTCCCGAAGCACCCCCCACAGAACTCCCCGAGGAACACGGTCGAACGCCTTCTCCAGGTCCACAAAACACATGTAGACTGGCTGGGCGAACTCCCATGCCCCCTCAAGGACCTTGCGGAGGGTGTAGAGCTGGTCCACTGTTCCACGGCCAGGACGAAAACCACATTGCTTCTCCTGAATCCGAGATTCGACTTCCCGACGGACCCTCCTCTCCAGAACCCCTAAATAGACCTTGCCAGGGAGGCTGAGGAGTGTGATCCCCCTGTAGTTGGAACACACCCTCCGGTCTTAAAAAGGGGGACCACCAGCCCAGTCTGCCAATCCAGAGGCACTGTCCCCGATGTCCACACGATGTTGCAGAGGCGTGTCAACCAGGACAGCCCCACAACATCCAGAGCCTTTAAGAACTCTGGGCGGATCTCATCCACCGAGGAGCTTTTTAATCACCTCGGTGACCTCAACCCCAGAGATAGGAGAGCCCGTCTCAGAGAACTCAGACTCTGCTTCCTCATGGGAAAGCGTGTCGGTGGAATTGAGGAGGTCTTCGAAGTATTCTCCCCACCGAGTCACAACGTTTCAAGTTGAGGTCAGCAGCACCCCATCCCCACTATACACAGTGTTGATGCTGCACTGCTTCCCCCTCCTGAGACGTCTGATGGTGGACCAGAATTTCCTCGAAGCCATCTGGAAGTCGTCCTCCAAGGCCTCACCAAACTCCTCCCACGCCCCAGTTTTTGCCTCAGCAACCACCAAAGCTGCATTCTGCTTGGCCAGCCAGTACCCATCAGCTGCCTCAGGAGTCCCACAGGCCAAAAAGGCCCGATAGGATTCCTTCTTCAGCTTGACGGCATCCCTTACCACCGGTGTCCACCAACGGGTTTGGGGGTTGCCGCCACGACAGGCACCGACCACCTTACGGCCACAGCTGCAGTCAGCCGCCTCGACAATGGAGGCGCGGAGCATGGTCTACTCAGACTCAATGTCCCCCGCCTCCCCTGGGACGTGGGTGAAGTTCTGCCAGAGGTGGGAGTTGAAACTCCTTCTGACAGGGGATTCCGCCAGGCGTTCCCAGCAGACCCTCACAATACGTTTGGGTCTGCCAGGTCAGACCAGGTCCGCCCTTCTCTTCACCCTAGTGTCCAAGACATGCGGCCGCAAGTCCGATGACACGACCACAAAGTCGATCATTGAACTGCGGCCTAGGGTGTCCTGGTGCCGAGTGCACATATGGACACCCTTATGTCTGAACATGGTGTTCATTTTGGACAGTCCATGACGAGCACAGAAATCCAATAACAGAACACCACTTGGTTTCTGATCGGGGGGGCCGTTCCTCCCAATCATGCCCTTCCAGGTCTCACTGTCATTGCCCACGTGAGCATTGAAGTCCCCCAGCAGAACGATGGAGTCCCCAGTGAGAGCGCTCTCCAGCACCCCCTCCAAGGACCCCAAAAAGGGTGGGTACTCTGAAATGCTGCTTGGTGCATAAGCACAAACAACAGTCAGCACCCGTCCCCCCACCCAAAGGCGGAGGGAGGCTACCCTCTCGTCCACCGGGGTGAACCCCAATGTACAGGCGCTAAGTCCGGGGTTATAAGTACACCCACACCTGCTCGGCGTCTCTCACCATGGGCAACTCCAGAGTGGAAGAGAGTCCAAGCCCTCTCGAGAGGACTGGTACCAGAGCCCAAACTGTGTGTGGAGGTGAGCCCAACTATATCTAGTCGGAACTTCTCGACCTCACACACCAGCTCAGGCTCCTTCCCTGCCAGAGAGGTAACATTCCACGTCCCAAGAGCCAGCTTCTGTAGCCAGGGAACGGATCGCCAAGGTCCCCGCCTTCGGCCACCGCCCAGCTCACAATGCACCCGACCCCTATGGCCCCTCTCACAGGTGGTGAGCCCATGGGAAGGGGGGCCCACGTTGTCCTTTCGGGCTGCGCCCGACCGGGCCCCATCATGTAATGTCATTCAGTATATTTTCTCAAAACAGTAATCCCTCACTTGTTCACACTTCAAGATGCACGGCTTCACTACATCACTGATTTTTAGTAGGTAGTCACATGATACTGTACTTGCATGCTATTGGCTGACAGCATCCGGAGGTGCGCTGTGGTCCAAGACTCACGGAGCACAGCGCACTTCCGTGAAACACAAAAGTGCTTTCAACAGTCTATAAGAGTGGGAAAAGGTAACACAGATATAAGGTGGTTTAATATCAGTATGGGAGGGTTCATAAATGTTTAAATTAACATAAATTATAAAATAAATAGTTCGTTGCTATATCGCGGAATTTCATTTTGGTCATAGAACGCATTAATCGCAAGTATCGAGGGATTATTGTATATCAGTAAATCGGTAACTTTTTCCATGACTGCCTCAGAATCCAGTTCTACTGACCGTGGGGAAATCCTCCAAGACCTGTCTGTCTTTCTGCTGGCTTTCGGTGTAGCACCACTCGTCCTGGTACAGGAAGGTGTGGAACTCTTTCAAAATGGGGACCTTTTTGTCCAGAGGGATGCTCATGTCATCCTCCACTGTGTCCAGTGCTCGCAGCACCAAGTAGAAAATGCAGACTGCATGCCTGGATCACAGAGACAGAAGGGGGAGACACAAGACTATTCAGATTCACATGTCAACAAAAATAGCAGGTGTGTGAAACAATTCCCCACAAGTCCGATTAGTTCATGAGCAGAAAACTCCTCTTGACCAGGTATTTAAAAATTACACACATGCGCAGCTAAACTGTGTGCAGATGGATTAACTCTTCCTCTGCACAGCTACAACTAAAACATTTGTTGCGCAGGGTACCTAGATGTTATTAAATCCACAGAATGGCCTGACACTAATCAAACCCAAAAATTGGACAAATAGTTATTGTAAAAAAAATTTCATATTTTCTAAATAAATCTGGGGTGAATCCAGTTTTCACCAATATATCAAACAAAAGGGAATGGATGTTCTCCTTGTTTTGGGAAGCAGGTGACCTGAGAGCTGTTTGCAGCTGGCTGCCTGAGATTGTCCGCTGGTCGCTGCTCTGGTACAACAATTCACCTCATCTGTTTAAACTCTCTCTCTCTCTCTCTCTCTCTCTCCCTCCCTCCCTCCAAACAGCTGAACTCATTAATATTAGTGTTTATCTTATTCTAATCAGGAAATTAACTCCACAGTTATGTCAACAGGACAGTTATTGATTTTCTTAAAACATTTAAGTCAACACGCTGTTCTTGGACTTTTGCCAATAGCTGTCATTCATTATGTCGTACACCAAATCATATTATGGAAATTATTACATAAGACACTGAGTGACAATCGATGAATCGATGATTCCAAATGTATTCAGTGACAACTGTTGATTGAATAACATTTCTTGGCTACAGCATGAATCATGTCATTATACAGTGATTTTTAAGAGGTTTAAATTGTTGCCTGGATGAAGGAAGTTAATTGCTGACATCCCTTCATCACCAGCAGCTGGACATTGTGATGTGAATTTACTACATTCAGATACTCTATAAACGAACCACATAACAGTACAGAAAAACAATTACAGATTAATGAATTTCAGATTTTTAAGTCTCAATGACATGTTTTACAGTACTTAGTCACACATTATCAGTATCTACATTTGTACTTTCCTTAGTATTTGCCAGAATGTTTTTTTCTCCATGATTTAGCAAACATCGACCAAGCAGGGGACATGTCAATAATGATATGCAGTTCAAACTTAAGACTTCCAAGCTTGGACTTCCATGCATTAAGTCTGGGTGAGGCTGCTGCCAGTGTTCGGACTGAAAACCTTTTGATCAGCGTTATCTATAATAAAAAGAAAGAACTGTCCTGACAGCCTGCTAAAAACATTTATTTAGGATGACATGAAAACTAGCCGTCTGCTGCAACACTTCTCAGGACAGAGTGTCAATTCAATAGAGGGTTATTTTTTTCTGTAATAATTAATCAAACGCAATGAACTCAAAAAATACATATTTTTTTATGTTTCTATATTATGATGTTTCGTAAGTGTTACGCAGCTAACGCATTAGCGAAGAAACAGGAAGTCCCCCTGAAGACGCTATTGGGTCTGCCTGCCTGTCAGAAAATCAAACATGTCCCCGGACACACCGCTTCCTCCCCCACCTGGAGCACAGCTCAGTGTTTTAACTCACCTCAGCTCCCCGTCGAGAGCCTGAATCACGGCTGCGAAACTGCGGCTGGTTTGGTTCAGGTACAGGTAGCAGGTCCGCAGACTCTGACTCATGGACTCCTGGCAGGACAGACAGAAAAAGGCCGTGCGTCGGTAAAAGCCCACGGGTTTGAAGGCGCTGGAGGGCCGGGCGGCCTCCTGAAGGCTCCACTCCCCCAGCCTCCAGCCAAGAACGTGTTGCCGTGGAGCGGAGCTGCAGCCGCGGGGAGCCACTGACAGAGAGCGCTTGAACACGGACAGAGTGGCTGGACACTTCCAACAAGCTCCGGCCATGCGATTAACTTGTTCCTGCAGCTATAATCCGACAATGTCCATGTGGTCGCGCCTGGTGGTGGAAGACTTAGATTGTCGTAGTCCATGCAGAGGACAAGCGAGGTGAAACGCTCTGGTGGGGACGTGGAGGCGTAGGAAAACAAGCGCTCCGCTGATCTGACAGCGTTCCTGCCCACCCGGTTCCTCACGGGGGTCCAGGCAAGCGCTTGTAAATCTGCTGTTATGATCAGCTTGCTCCTCCCCCCTCCATCTGCAGAACAACATCCGGGCGCGAGGCCTCATGAGGGCGGGGGTACCGCTGATAAGTTTATAGTAGTCCGTTTGCTGATTCTACAAGTCGGTGTTTGAATTTAACTGGAAAAATAATAACTTTAGAAAAGTTAAAGAAAGAACTTTATTCGTCCCCCGGAAGGTAAATTATTATTATTTAATTTATTTTTCTCATTGGAAATGCAGGCCTATAAATATTAGTTGTAACATCATATTAGCCCCTCTTTTTTGTGTTTTTTTAATAGATTTTATGGAAATTCGTTTTCCCAAACAGGCTTAGGTTCACGCAGCAGAGTTCACATTCAAAGGCACTGAATGTGCCTTGAATGTGAACTTGGTTTACAAGGAAACTTTTTCACAAAGGATTTTAAAAAGTCTATATTTGGTTTGTTTCAGCTTTTTATATCTGGTATTTAGCAAAATGACTAAATTATGAATTTCTTCGAATGAATTTCTTCACATTTAAAATCTGCAATCCGCGTGCTTGTCCTTTAGGTGCATTTTAGTGCCACCTAGTGGTTGAGCTGCACACCCACACAGATGAGGATTCCCTGATGTTTTCTGTTCACTCCTCCTCGAGGAAAACACTCCTGTACTGAAGGTTATGATATCCTGCGTCTGATATTTTGATAACTAAATCTAATCCAAAACGATTAATCATTAGTTATTGGAAGTGTAACTAAAATTTGATGTAGAAGGTATATGGTATATAATACCAAGAAAAATGTATATAATGTCAAGTATTACCTTATACTTTGTGTACAAAAGACTAATGCACATGTTCACATTACAGTGTTAATGAACCAAACAATATACGGTTCATGCTAGTTAACACTGAAATGTGAACATGTGTATTAGTCTTTTGTACGCAAAGTATAAGATAATACTGTACTACTGAGATGGAGATCTGAAAACGTGTTGGTGTGTGTCACACTGTTTCACTGACTGTGTTCTGTTTTTATAATAGCAGCCACAAAATAAAAAGGAAACGCGTACTGTGAGTGTGTTGTGTTTGTCCGAGCTATTCTGCATCAGAAACACTAAGGTACACTTCCGTATCCACTTCCGAATCAGTTCACAGGTAGTCACCAAGATTTTGAAATATAAGCACATGTCCAATTCAATAACACTTATCAATGTGTGTTTGCTAACGGTAAATAATCTGTGATCATTGTTTAAAAGTGTAACACCTGTTCACCTGCAGCAGGTTCCATAGGTGTTGGTGAACAGGTGGACCCCTGCTTCAGCTGCCTGGATGGACTGTGGTAGTGGGACCTGCAGTCAGTCTGTCATCACAGATACAGGTGTCAACAACATAAAGACCTATTAAAGACTCGAACCAACTACCTTGTATTCCCAGCAGTCTCTCTCTCCAGGTCACACCGGCGTTAAAAGGTTAGGTTTAACCTTGAAACATGCGCACAGTGTCTCTTCCCCCTGCACTACTCTCCGATCTCATTACGTAACGTAAATCCACGTTAGTGGACACACCGCCCGTGAGGATTGGAACCGGAGGCTGAGCGCAGATCTAATTAGTCGGACTACCTCAATCTTTCTATCTGCGAATGAGCAGACAGAATATGGAAGACTCTATCGATGCGCTGAAGGGAGGACATCACGTTCTCGATGCAGATCTGCAGCACGTCATGCATCCACGCAGCGTGGGACTGACGTCAAAATGAGTTCGTTTGCTCTACTTGTGTGTTTATGTTCAGAGAGCGGATTTACTCACGTAATCCAGTTTGGGCATGACGGCAGTGCAGCCGCCCATTTTAAACTTAAACAGGTTGAGGATCTCCTCCGGGTGGCCCAGGGACTTCAGGATGTCCATACCGGTCCAGATGCTCCGCTATCAGCTGACGGGGAACCGGTCTAGGTTTTCTGCATCCACTCGATGCTCGCTGGATTCAGCCGCCGCAGCAGCGGCTCAGTTTTCGGTCTCACGGGCGTCACATCGACCGATGCTTCTGATTGGCTGAAGAGTCATCGTCTAACAGACGAAGGTCCAATTAGCGTCCGCAGCTCCTGGTGTGATGCCCCGCCTCGGCGCACTGCCGTGAAGCGCGGCCTGTGATTGGTCACTTCATCAGATGGCGAACTCATACCTGCTGAATTTATTCCCACCTGTTGGTTGAGTCACCAGGCTGATGAATGAAGAATATGTTCATATCAATTCTCTATATATTTATGAAAATAAAGACATCCTTGTTTTTTCTATTTTCAAATATATTTTTTCTGATATTTTTTAATTTGAATGATCTCGTTTTGTACAAATATATTTCATACTCATTACATGTGATAGTAGTATGGGTGGATTATTCATTTAATCTTCTGTGACATGTTAAGTAGACATGAATAGCAGCAGGACATTTTTATTAAATGTTTTGCTGCCACAGCATTGGAGTAACACACAAAGTAAAATATAACGTCATCTATGTTAGACAGAAAAGAACAAACAAAATATAATAAACTGCATAACTCTACTATAATGTCAATATAAGTATTGTAAATACCACACACCAACATGTTGACTATTATGATATTGTAGGACAAACCTAGACACAAATTAATGAGGAGACCTAGAAGTTGTAGTAAAAATCTTTGTAACTTAATGTAACATGCACTTTAATTGACTGGTCAAAGCATATTTCATAATGAGTCAAAATTTCATCACGGATAGATGTTATAGCACATGTACAATCACATCTAGAGTAAGGACTGCAGATGGTTTTTTTGTCATTTAGTCATATTGAGGATCTGTCAGGAATAGGTGGCACCAGTGCAGGCTAACAGGTTAAAATTAGGATTATGGTTAGGGTTAGGATTAGGTTTGGATTAGGTTAGGATTAGTATTAGGGTTAGGATTATAGTTGGGCTAGGATTAGGGTTTGGGTTAGGATTAGGGTTAGTTTAGGGTTTGGGTTCGGATTTGGAGTTAGTGTTAGGCAACTGGCATAGAAAGCTGGTGGAATGCCACCATCTTTTGCCAGTTAGAAATGGATCACTGTGGAGAGAACTTTTCTCAGTGATCTGGGACAGAGATGCCCCTGGCACAGCCCTGCAGAGGATACAGCTCCACCTATAGACAGTACCTGAACCTCCTGTCTAACATGCATGAATTTGCTCTGTGAACCAGTGTGACAACTATGACTAACATGATGATCTAGCTGACACTCCTCTGCATGCACACAAAGAGTTTGTCTGTAATCCTGCAGCATCTGTGGCTAAAAATGATAGTATGTCACCCAAAAAGGGCAGACCGAGTACTAACTCCATCGCCTATCTCTCTTTCCCTGCTTGTGGGAGAGGCAGGGACTTCATGTGGATTAAACATCCAATAGAATATTTGTGAGAAAGACTGGACTAGAATTCAACACCTGTAGACGATCCCTGCAAAGAGCATTATCTCCATTATTGCCTTCTTCTTTTTTTGGCTTTCCCCTTCAGCGGTCACCACAGCGAATCAGCTGCCTCCATCTAACCCTGTCTTAGATGTCTCCTCTTTGGTTTTCCTCCAGGCTTCCTGTGTGGCATTTCAAAACTCAGCATCCTTCTACCAATATATTCACTATCTCTCCTCTGGACGTGTCCAAACCATCTCAATCTGGCCTCTCTGACTTTATCTCCAAAACCTCTAACATGCGCTATCTCTCTAATGTCTGATGTCCCTCTGATATCTCCATTATGATGTTATTAAAACAAATCCTTATGTTCGTGTCATTAATGCAGATTCTGTGCATGATTGGGTCACTAACAGCACAAATGTGAACCGCTGAATGTCTATAGATTAAATTATGGGGTTGCCCATGTTAGTGTGATTCATCCTCTGAAAACCATAAATGGCATTAAAAAAAGGTCTCAGTAGGCAGTAGTTGTTAATGTGTTTCTGTCTTTAGCAAAGTGAAGAACTGAACAAGAAAATGACGACCCTATTGCCATGGCTATAAACCAAAATACATTTCAAAACCTTAATCCAAGTTAACATCTTGTTAAGATCTTTAACAGCCACGACCTTGATGCATAGATTAAGCACTTTGCCAGAAACGAGTAACACCCAGATCCTGTCTAACGTGCTCGTCTGCTTTTACGCTGTTAGTTGTAACAGTTCCATCTCATGTGTTCACAAGCTTTTTGTCAGAGTGGGTTCATCTCAATCATAACACATCTAAATAACCACGAGAAAAAAAATTGATGTGCTGTTTTTTAAGGGTTGCACAAACAATCAAACATATAATCTCCGGTAATAATGTAGATTTGGCCCCATAAGTTAAATGGTCAGAATGATTTTAATAAATCAAATATGTTGTGTTTTTTTATTTTTTGAGAGACTCTTGCCCCCACGACCCGGCCCCAGATAAGCGGTTGAAGATGTCCTGCTTGATGTCAGGGTCAGAATAAAATTAATTAAAACTCATTTTAATTTATCAAAGGACTGTCACTGACAGTCTCTTCTTCTTCTTCTTCTTCTTCTTCTTCTTCTCCTTTCGGCTTTTCCTTCAGGGGTCGCCACAGCAAATGAGTTGCCTCCATCTAACCCTGTCTTCTGCATCCTCTTCTCTCACACCAACTACCTTCATGTCCTCTTTCACTAAATCCATAAACCTCCTCTTTGGTCTTCCTCTAGGCCTCCCGCCTGGCAGTTCAAAACTCAGCATCCTTCTACCAATATATACATTATATCTCCTTTGGACATGTCCAACCCATCTCAATCTGGCCTCTCTGACTTTATCTCCAAAACCTCTAACATGTGCTGTCCCTCTGATGTACTCATTCCTGATCCTATCCTTCCTGGTCACTCCCAAAGAGAACCACAGCATCTTCATCTCTGCTACCTCCAGCTCTGCCTCCTGTCTTTTCCTCAGTGACACTGTCTCTAGACCAAACAACATCCCTGGCCTCACCACAGTTTTGTACACCTTTCCTTTCATTTTAGCTGAAACTCTTCTATCACACATCACACTTGACACTTTTCTCCACCCGTTCCATCCTGCCTGTACACGCTTCTTCACCTCTTTTCCACACTCTCCATTGCTCTGGACTGTCGACCCTACGTACTTTAAATTCCTCCACCTTCTTGATCTCTTCTCCCTGTAACCTTCTCCCCTGCTAACCTTCATTCCTCTCCTTTCCAGGACAAACCTGCAACTCTCTAACTTCTCCATCTGTTCCCTGCTTTCACCGCAGATCACAATGTCATCTGCAAACATCATAGTCCATGGAGATTCCTGTCTAACCTCGTCTGTCAGCCTATCATTGACAGTTTAACACCTGCAATTTGAGATTGTAGTATTACCAGCGGTTACGACACAACAGTAATATTTCATTTAAAATTTTAGAGAATTAATTGAATGGCATCAAGCTACAACTTTTTGATTGGACTCAGCCTTTGATCATTCATTCATCCATTTTCTATACCCGCTTCTTCGTCTTCCTCTTGGGGCATGAGGCAGGATACACTCCGGGTGAGACACCAGTGCACCACAGAGACACACGTAAACAGACAACCCCTCACACATACACACTCACACCTACAGGCAATTTGGTGTGACAAAATCACCTGAAGCTTATGTTTTTGGAAGAGGAAGGAAGCCGGAGAACCCAGAGAGAACACACACAGACACGGGGAGAACATACAAACTCTACACAGGGCGGGACTCAAACCAGGAACTGCCTTGCTCTGCTTCTTCACAGCTGAGGTTTCGTCAGAACTGAAGACGCCTCTTGGATGAGAGGTGAAACGTCTTCAAAAAACTTTCTCAAGGTCCAATGGATTGATTTAAAGAGCTTTGGATAAACATGACCTGGATAACTGAGAACCTACACAGATATTGATCTAGTCCAAAAATGGTCTTCATATTCTATTATTCTTTGAATGTGACAGACAGGTCAGGAAGTCCATATATATTCCATTATTGTCCTGTGCCATCCCACAACCGAGGGTCTTTATCCAAAATCTAATGGAGGAGAATAATTTTGCTGGCACAATATACAGTATTAGAATAATATACAGTTTGTTCTGATAGACATCCGTCACACGGCTCCCAAGAAGACCCAGGAAGAGAGAGAGACTGGTTCAAGATCGAGCTCCATTATCAAAACTTACTGAATTTCAAATAAAACATCAGTCCAAAACTTCTGTATTTGAACACAAGACCAGATACAGTGGGTAAGATCACCAATCTGTGTTTTATATTTGAGGCAGAATTAAGTGTAACCCTTTCTATATCTTGAGAGGCAGTTTGGAGCAACATGCACTCTGTGCAATATTTTGCTTTCATCCAGTCATAGACTGTGATTTTCTTTGCATTATCCCAGATGTCCTCCCACATCTCCTCTGTTATCACTACCCCCAGCTCTCTCTCTCCCAGATGACCCCTGGCACCCTAACCCTATTATCTGAGGAGTCCCTCAAACTGTTATAGAAGACCTAATAGTGGAGGCTTGCCCATCACAATGGTAACACCACAATGGTCCCGCAAAATTGTTAATATTCATCGCCTTGGCAACTCCCTGGCTCACAGATACATAACTGTATCATTGACAAGCCTCTCCCAGCAGCAAGCAACCACTCGAGAACTTGTTCAAGCAAACATGTGAGAACTTTAGCTTTTGCCATTTACCTTTTTACCCACAAATAGCTTTTTGTTGTTGTAGTTTCGTCATTGAAGTCAGAATATCCTCGCCAGTCTCTCAAAATTTTCTCACTCACTTCAAACTTTCTTTCTGCTGCTCATTTACCATTTTCAGATGCAAAATTTCAATACTCGCAGCTTGTAATCTGCAGAATATGATTTCCTTTTTGGAAGCATTTGTTTTCAATCTTTCTAGCGCTCTTTATAAGTTAATGTTTAAACATAAAGCTTTTCTGTGGTCCAGGAGTAATTGAAGTAGCAGATACAGGCACAGAAGCCTATCGTACCCTCTCTCAGCTGTCGGTGCAATTCATTCATTTTCTTCTGTTTTGCGGATCTCAGGGGTTGCCAGAGCCTATTACAGCAGATGACGAGCAATGAGCGGGGAGACACTCCAGACCGCATGTGCATCGCAGAGCCACACAAAAAACATTCACGCCCACACTCACACCTACAGGCATTTTGGAATGGTTAAATTCCCCTAAGCTGCATGTTTTTGGAGGTGGGAGGGAAGCTGGAGAGAACCCAAACACACATGGAGAAAACACACAAACGTCATACAGAAAGTATTCTAACCCTGAACTTTCTTCCCGTGTGGCAACAGTGCTACGCACTGCATCACCACCTTGGTGGAGGCCTGGACACAGTTGATGGCCAATCAAATCAAGGGGAAGGATGAAAAAAAATTCTCCTTCAGTAAAACAAAGCTAAAAACTCTGCTGAAGAAGAAGAAGGAAGAGAGGTGGTTGAAGAATGAGAGGGTCATGATGTCTAGGCTCATAGAGATGGAAGAGGACAGGAAGAAGTTATTAGCCACCACATTGCTGTTGAAGAAGGGTTTGGAGAGTTCTGATGCTCTGCTTAAAGAAAAGAAACAGATTGCTGAAAACTTTAAATCTACGTTTGCAGTTCACCCGCAGATTGACACCAACAGGCAGGTGGACCAGTCATCTCAGACACATGTCTGGCTATCTTCTAACAGCTCTCTGATCTGGTTCTCTCTTCCTCTGTGTTCTGACTTATTCTCAATCTCCCTTTTTAATTATTTTGGAGTTTGTAATTTTGTTCTGTTTGGTTTGTCCTGTTTTGGCTATACAGTTGAGAGTAGACTAGATTGCTGTCCGGAGTGGCTGATCCAACTGCTCCAACTGCTGCCCTAGAATATTTGCTGCATGGTCGCGACCATGCACCAAATGTTTTAAGCCTGTATTTTATGTGTTTTCTCTGAGTGCTACCTTTTATGTAATCCACCTCAGCTTTGTTAAGTGCTTGGGCATGCTTTATTACCTCTCGTCTGTGTTGTCAGGTGCTGAGGGCTGATGGCGGCTGTTTAACCCTTGTTGTGGTTTTTAACTATCCCCTTCTGGAGCGTATGCAGTGTCACTGGGCGATTTATGTGAAGACACCCATCCCGATTTTGGTTCTCCCTCCCTCTCTTTTTAGGCCCCAGCCCTGTCCTTAATAAAGTTTGTTTCAAATGAATACCATCTCACCACTCTCCAACACTATATTTATGTCCTGTATCTGTGTTCTGTATCAATCACTTTAGGCCATAAATTAATTGTGAATACAGTTTCCTTTTTCTTCATCCTCTTCCACTTTGTGATTAACACACACAATAGTTTTGCTATGAGAGGTAACACTCTACTGCAGAGGTGCAGGAACAGGTTTGGTAGTATTTTCAAAACCAAGAGGAGGAGCTCAGACACATATAATCCAACACCTTCCTGAGCAAAAAGAGAACTTAAGCCACTGGATGTCATTGTTAAATGTCTGTTACCAGCAAGAAAATACTTTGAGTGAAACCAAAAGTGAGAAGCAAAGATGCATTTTAATGGAATTTTCCCTGAACTGGATTCAGGAGTCTGGCTGGAGCTTCCCATGTGAGTGAACTCATTTAAAATTTAAACTTTAAGAAGAATCTTAAATTGTTTTTATTTTACTTGACACTTTTCATGTTGAAATTGTCCCATTAGGGTTTCTATGGTCTTTACACTCTTAAGAAACATCCCCACTAATCCTACATACTACAATCAGATCGTTTCTGTTCAGGTTGAGATGTAAGCGTCGTCTGGTCAGTAGGTCTGATGCAGGACCTCCACTATTCAAAAAGAAATGTGGGATGAGTCTGAAAACTCTGCTGGAAAGAGATGAGCCTTCCAGACCCAGACGGAGGTGAGTGTTGACTGATGACTGACTGAATGAATGTTCCAATGAGCTAAAACTAAACTCTTAACCTGCTGTTAAGTTGATTTAACCCAAGAGGACCCACGGTGACACCAGGTCACATGCGCTTTGAATGTCCCTCTCTTCGTTATAAAGCTTTATATCTGATTTTAACTCGTTAAGTCCCTAAGCGACGTATACTCAACATCCTGGTATCATGACCATGTGACGGTCATGTGTCTGTGACAGAAAGTGATCTCTCCAAAATAGTAATAAGATAATAATAAAAAATAGTAAAACAAGGTTTTATTGTTCTGAAAAAAAACTTCAGAAATATGTTCTATATGGTCGACTTGGTCTGTGGTATAACCCACATAATTTTCCTGTAAGGATAAATGGGTGTGGGTTCTCTAGGGTTAAGATTGTTCCAGATGGCATTTCAGGTGATCATCTTGTTTGGTCCCTGTTGTTGTGACTCATGCTGCAACAGTCAAAGTGCTGTTACAGTATATCATACTACATGATTTATGCTGCATGATAAAGTTTGACAACAGTTCTTCCTATTTAATCATACATGTCTGAACGTTTGTCAGCGATAATATCCTGTCAGCTGTATAAACTAAGCCTTGGGATCTGTCTCTGACATAACAGAAAGTAAATACTGTACAGCACATTTACATTTAGTTTCAGACCTAATTTTCACCTTTCTTTCACGTACATGTTTTACTTCTTATTAAATATTGTGCTAAAATGAATTCACTCATAGTGATACAATACATTTGTATTTCACGGTTGTTGTATAAATAAACAACATTTATGATCAGCCTGTTTTTTCTGGTTGACCATTTTTAACTGTATGTATCCGGGTTTGGGACCGGCACAATAAGTGTCACAGTTTCTGCCTCTCACTCCCCTCCTGTCACACTGCTGCAGTATTTTTCCACTCTCCCTCCCTCTGCTCCACTCTACCTGCCGGCCACGCCTACTGCACCAGCCCACTCTGCTCACCTGCTGCAGATCACTGCAATCAGGCCTGTATATAGTCTCTCCAGCACCTTCACTCCTTGCCAGATTGTTCTTCAGCGTCATGCGAGACTTTCCAGCGTTCATTTCCTGTCTGATCTCCCGGTGTCGACTCTGCCTGCCCCTGACCTGCCATCCTCGTCTGTCTCCCGGTAAACTCACCTGCCTTCTGTCCCTGACCTCGTGCTCTGCCTCAGCGTCTCTGGTATCTGCCTGCTCGTCTGGTTTTGACTCCTCCGCCTCGCCTCGTCTCCTCTCCTGCCCGCTCCCCAATGGTGCCTCTGTCTTCTCTGACTGCTCACCTGGCTACGACCTCCCCGCCTGTCTACAACCTCTCTTCAGCTTACTCCTCGTCGGCCTCACAACACGTGCAGCCGGCTCTCCAGAACACAGAGCATCCTGCTCATCTTCCTGCTAATAATAAAAGTCATTACCAACTGTTCCTTTGCGCCTGTGTACTGCATTTGGGTCCAAACAACACCCGTTTCAATAAGACACTGGCTTGTGCGCTCTTGCGGCTACATTGGTTGACCATTTTTGACCACATTAAATAAATCACTTCAGTTACTTTATGTAAGACATTATCTTTTACTTATAGTAAATGTCATTAAATCAGCCTTTTAGGTTAGCTTAGCACAAAGTGCTGAAGTGGAGAATATACTGCCACAGTTCCAACTAAAAAAAACAAATTATCTCTATTTACATATATGAAGTGTGAATTTCTCAACTGTCTTGCATCCTTTTGTCTTCCAGTCTAAACAATCTTTGTTTTTAAGTGATTAGATTTGTTTTAGTATTTGTACATATTGTCAGTTTTTGTTTCTCATCTTTGTTGAAGTATTTGTGTCACATTTTGTTTTTACGTAGATTCAAATTATGCATTTATAAAGTGATGGAAGCAGTCCAAAAAAACCCAAAAAGACAGGGTGTGAATCGATACAAAGTATAATCATAAATGTTCATCTCTGTGTTAAACTAATCTCATTTGCTACATCTGTAGATTCATGTCTGACAGACAGGTTAAAGGGTGTTACTGATAAGTTTACTTCCTGTGTATGTACATATGAGATGTGTCTTCATCTGCACTGTCTGCCATATTAATCTTATGTGATTTATACTGACATGCGTTTGTGTTACAGGGCAGGCTGCCTTCACTCCCGTCAACCTGAAGCATGTCTGGAAAGAAAAACGAAACGCCCAACAGACACAAAGCTCTTCTCTGAGCAGATTTTGCCCTGGGCTTCCACACAAGACTCTGTAAACAAAGTATTGAATCATTTCAAGTTCAAACAAGCCAGCGATGATATTTTCCTGGACAACTCGATCAACAAGAAATTTTTGGAGTTTCACCGTGACATCACTGAAGAATGTGGTGCAGAAGATAAACAGCATTCATGGGCTGTCATTGAGAAGCAAGAGGAGGTTGTCATGTATGGCCCTTATTATCCTAATTACAAAAATGGAAAACACAGTGAGGATATCATTATCAAACAAACCCAAGAGCTTCTAGAGTCAGATTCCATCTCAGAAGACTGGAAGGTTTATGTTTTCACCACAAACAGTCCATGTTTGTCAAGGAACACGGAGCCATGTATGCTCAGCCTGCTGCAGAAGGCTGTGGAGTGGTGGACCGAGTACGGAGTGAAGACTCATATCGGTTTTTTGAAATGCTGGGGCTTCAAGGGAAAGAAAGAAACTCTGTTTAGGGATATTAACTACAATCAAGTGGTGTGTATAAATCAGATGGATGACCACGAAAGCTACATTAAAGCCACTGAAAACAGCACCAATCTGACTCCTGTGTGTGAAAACCTGTTTTCTGCTGTTAAACACCTCCTGAGGTCAGAGGACTTCTCTTTGTCGAACATCATGCAGGGCCAGGATTGGAAGGGTTATTTCAAAAGCATGCAAAGTATTTCACCAGAAAACACCAAGGAGGTGAACAACATGATGGAAGCTGCACAAACACTGCTTTCAGGAACAAGTGGGAATTTTGAGGAATCTTTGGAAAAGGGACAGGAGTTTGCGACCAGTTACACGTTCAGTTCACTGGTATCTGATGCCATCAGTGATCAAATGAAGCTGGCATTTGAACAATGCTGGAAGGAGATGGTGCAGGACAAATATGCAGAGGTCATCAGGGAGAGGGTGACTGAAGACTTCAATAAATCTACCATCCAGCTTTTTATCAAAGAAGTCATTAAGGTCACAAAACCATATTTGAACATTGGGAGGTTGCAATTTTTGGAAGAAGCCAAACCGATCTAGTAAAGACTAAATAGTATTCACAAATATTTGAAATATATGTAAAGCGGAAGAATGAGACCAAAGCTGTTCATCATGTATATCATTTGCATTGTCAGAATGCTTTGTCTTTATTAGTTTCCTCAGTAGAGCTATAGTTGCACACAGAGGAGCAGGCGTGTGTCAGCACACTGAGAAACAGCCACCTGCCACTATATCTTTACTTATGATACATCACATCTGGTGCTTTACAATTATACTGGAGTGGAGTTTTTACACATATGCTCATATATCGGTTATTTTGGTAATTACAAATACTGCTATCCCACATTTACACACAACCCTTGTGCTGACTACCACAGAAAGCATTTAAACTGTACAGTCTTCACACAATAAGTTTATCAAACAATAATCAGCTAAAAGACTAGAGTCGGACGGTTTGGGTTGTGCCTCCAATAATAAATACTTGCTTTTTGTGTTCTTGCGATGCATTTCTGCACATCTGTCAGCAGAGAGCGCTACGTGACATCTCCTCCATCCACTCATGCTGCTTGTTTGATGGCTAGGTGGTTCATTTTAAAAAATTGGAGACACATGCAGACACAACAGAGCCTCTCCAGCGATGCTGTGCTGGGGAGGAGATCTAGGCCATATCTGTGGTGTTGAGGAGTGATGGACATCTCAGGCAGTTAAGAGAATTGCATGTGATGAGTCAAAGCACCTTTACGTCACACTTGTGGGTGTCACAAGTAAGGCTACCATCATAGATTCTGATTTTATTTGCTGAGGTATCGAGACAGTGGGCTGAGAACGAGTTGTCCTACCAGACACTGTTTAACACACAGACAACACTTGCCTGTCAACAGTATTAAACGTCTACCCAACAACTAAAACACTGAAGTCTTTGCACAGACAGTGACCAACTTCTTTTTTCTGTAGAGAGACGTAGCTTTTGGTTTTTTTGGAAATAAAAGTTTTAATGACTTAAGCACCAAAAAGGTTGTGTTAGCGTACAAGAGGAGACCACTTGTATGTGAAGATAGTTAATGTGACCTGACTCTCTAGCCCCACCTCCTCCATGGTGCTACTTTTGATGTTGTTTGCTGTTGTGATCCGTGATGTGTTCATTTGTATCCAACTCTCAGGTGAAAATATCCACAATCATGTCAAAATAAAGACAGACGTATTAAAATAAAAAAAAGTCTGAGCATGACTACTGTGTGTGACATTTGTTACAGTGTTTATCTCTTAAGGTTTCTGCACTTCCACATCAAGACTGTGTTTAATCACAGTGTTGCTCTGTAGTGATTGTCTAACAGAACCCCTCTGAGGGTTAAAGACCAAGCAGTATCTCTGCAGTCCTTTGGTAGATATCCATTCTCTCTCATGTGCTTGTCCCAGAGTGATGTCTTGAAGGATTTTTTGTTCTGTGTGAAGCTTGCAGGAACAACCAAGTCCAAATCATCAGGCTGCTGTCTGGAGGTCATTGTCTCTCACTACAGTTTAATCAGAATAGTTAGGTTGGTTTGAGATGCTGAGTTAGGGGTCTTCTAAGTCAGAATTAAATTGTTCCAGGGCTCAGATTTGGAGACAGCGGACCCACCGTGGCCCCCAGGGGACATTTTAAGAGGAATGACCCCACTTTGAGTTGCCATATAGGCTGGTAAGGATGAAATCTAGAGAGAAAGGGAAGAAAAGAGGATTTATAGTGACATTGCAGAGGGGCATGTTTACCTTTTTCTTTCCTTTCTATATATTTTTCAGACTTTTCTATTTGAAAGTTTTAACCGATGTAAGCTTCTGCCTCTTTTTTTAATAACCAAAGCCAACAATACATTCGGTACGAACACATTCAATCAATCTGAAACCTGTAAACGTGTCCGACCTGTGTGTGTGGGCTGTGGTGTGTGTACAAGCTGTGAGTGTCCGGCTCCATCTTGATCTGGCGAGGTTCCTCTGTGCTGGTGGAGATGCGGGGAGTGTTTGGTGTGACTGGAGTCCCCTCACCACCAGGGGCCGCTGTAAGGAACCATTCTGAAGTCATTACACATGTTTGTGCAGTATGTACACGTTGTTTGTGAGGTAGGCTCAGGTAATGACTGCTTTATCTCAATAATAAGACCAAATAGAAACAGCCCCTACTCACAGTGAAGCTCACCAGTTTGGGACTTATTGAGGTTCTTGGGTTTGCGTTTGCGGGTCTGAATCCCCTCTTTCTTCATAGCCAGGGGTCGTGGTACCTGTCAACACATCAAGACAAAGCAACAACCTTTGGTCAACCAGCGTTCTGAAGTGTAACAGGGCAAACTCTTAAAGGCTGGTCAGGAAAAACAAGGAAAAAGATGTGGACAAATGATGGGTGGATAGTAAGGCAAAGATTGTACTTTTTAGATGAGATACTCCAGACACTCATTGTTTTGTAATACCACACAATCAAGTAGATTGTGTGAATAGAAACGGCTTCTGTCCATCTGTTTCTCTACATAAGTGTTTCAATAATTAAAGTTTCATTAAAGATAGAGGAACAGAATTTTGTATAGGGTTTTTTTTAATTTACTGTAGTCGAGTTACATTGTAAATTTTTTTTAATTTTAATTTAATTTAATTTAATACACTATTATAAACCCTGAAGGGAAATTAAGAACGCACACTCTAGTTTTGTCAGTCAAATCACACGCATGCATATTAGTGTGTACAGGCCCCTGTAATACACACAACCACACACAAGGGGGCCTGTATGCATGCAAGGGAGGTAGAGTGGCAGGCAGCTCCTTCTTGGTGCGCCTCAAATGAGCAATTTATATAGGGGACAGCACCTTGCTCAAGGGTGCCTCGGCAGTGCTCCGGAGGTGAGCTGACACCTCCCACTGTCAGCTCACCTCTGAGTATTTTTTTTTGAGCGGGAATCGAACCGCCGATCTTGAATCATAGGACGACCCGCTCTACCTCCCGCTTTACCACTGAGCCACTGCCGCCCCTAAATTACTATCAAAATTATTATTATTATTATTATTATTATTATTATTATTATTATTATTATTATTATTATTATTATTATTATTATTATTATTATTATTGGAGATGGACCTTAATTGAAAACCTGGAGTTTGTTCTTGAATGTGTTTAAGGTGGTTAGATTTTAGCAGCATCAGAAATAGTTCTTCTCTCACCCCATGGAGTTTCATGTACAGCCCACAGGCGTTGCAGACTGGTTCTCCCTCTGCATTTCGTCGCCACAGGGTGGTGGTGGTGGTGTGACAGTTGGTGCAGGACAAGCCCACCCTCCTGGAAGCAGACTGCAGCATAGAAAAGGTGAAACAGACGAAAAAAAAAAAAGATTTTATTTCCTGAAGAGCCCTCCCTTCTGCAGGTGGAGCACTTTTACTACACATGTGACGATGACGTCACCCACCAGCCGTCTTTGGGGTTTTATTAGAGGTCTGTTGATGCCGTTCATCTTGTGGTACAGGCCACAGGCGTTACACAGGTAGTGGCCAGTACCATCCCGCCTCCAGAGGGGTGTGGACATCGCCCCACAGTTCACACACTCTCGCCCCTCAGCGAAATCATCAAACAGGTCTGAAGAAAGATTACAAATAAAAGAGGAGATGAGTCAAAAGATTTCTTACAGTAATATGATTCCTGACTCTGTTTTTACTTTCTAACATGAGTTCAAGGAATGGATAAAGTTGCTATGTAAAAACACATTTATATACATTCTCATCCTGAGGAATTAGCACCTTGGTAATGGTGATGTGTCCTTGAACCAGCATCATTGTGGGTCATGGGGGTCACTGAGGTGAACGTAGGAACAGATTTAAGGAATTGTACTTAAGTATTTCTATTGTATGCTGCGTTGTACTATTACCCACATTACAACTCAGAGGGTCTGGATCACCATTATCTGACCGAGTGTTTATGGTAACACACAGATATTTGGTGTTCCAGATGGAGGCAAACTTTACAGAGATGCTTAAAATCTCCGCTGGGGTGTGGAGATGGATGCTGACACCAACCCGGCAAACATACACATGCATTTAGAAGTTAATTTGTTCCTCTGCTGAAACTTAAGGATAAACATCCTTCTCTGTTTTCAATGCAAAATAAGTCTGACAATAAAAATATAATGTTCTAACTTTTGTATTTGCCAAAAGACTTTCATTCCCCTCCAGGAGGTGAGAAATAAAATGGGATTTTATCCACTATACCGTAGTTTCCAACTGAACATGTCTGTCTTTTTAAGCAAGAAATAGCAAAACCTGTAATAAACATTCTATTCAGTAGAGAACAAAAGGTCAATTTTCTAGCATGCAAATTACATTTTTATTTACAAGTAACTATCCATTTGTATCGGTTTCTTATAATTGCTTATCTAGTGCAGAGTTTTGAGGGCCTGGAGCCTATACCAGCCCACAATGGACGAGAGGTAGGGTGCACCTGGTTACAGATTCATCACAAAGGAAGACAATCGTTCACACGATTCACTCTTATCAATGTCAATCCATTCACTGGAAAATTTTCAGAGATTATTTCTGTGATTCAAAGAAGAATATAATCCCATTTTATTTCCACTGTTAAAGAAACAGTTTCCTGCCAGGAATTGTGACAGTCAGCTGTACGGGCCTTCCTGCACCAGCAGGAGGTGCAGGGTTCAGACCCACACAAGCAGCCTGGAATCCCTCCTTATCTTCCTGCTCACCATGAGATAAATAGCCCACTGGAAATAGAGACGGAATAGAGCTCCATCATATTCAAATAAAGACTCTGCATCTATCACTGCCTTTCTGCTCCCTCAGAGAAATCAATCTCCTCTCTCTGATCTGATGTACTGTATAACAGAGCATCTCCACAGCCACTCAGGAGGGACACACTGTGGACTGGAAATAACTTTGCTTTGTCTTTTTTATTCATTCAGCAGAGATAGAAACCGAACATATTTTATACTCTATCCCCATCAGATGCATGAGGCTGTAGTGAAGCTGGAAGAGACGTGGAAGACACAGGTTCGTTAAAGAAGCTCATATTGCCGTTAACTTTGAACTCCACAGTGTGATTATTGTTCCTCTGATAGTGTAAATCTGGCTTCCATCTGTTCAGTGTAACTGGACAAACTCTGATATGCATGCAGGCCTCCTCCAAGGCTGAGAGCAAAACAAAGGCAGCACAGCAAACTAACCTTGAGCCGGGTGGCATTTGTAGCCAACACAAGACAGTAAGACAAGACGATACACACAGAAAATATCAGAGCGACAATCTGAGCGGAGGTTTATTCCTTTCTGCTGCATAAATGTTAGCGTCTTTATCAGAGCGTAGTTTAAAAACACCAACAGGAACGCCATTAGAGAACAAAGGTGAAAAAATACACCAACAACCAATCTACTGATATATATACGGTATACTTATGTTGGATTGTTGACGGGAACAGCAGCAACATTTAAAATTAACTGCAATATGTTAAGTAATAACGATGTTATTTTACACAAATATGTCTTATTTCTGAGATGCTATATTTTTATTTTACGATATTCCAGGAAATCTTGTTTAACTTCTCCATTCCGTCTTCTCCACATTTACAAAAGAAATAATATAATTTTTATTTCACTAAATTTATTTGAAAACTGTATTAATTAGCTGTCTAAATCTTCAAACAAAAATATGGAAACTAAATTACTAATTAATTGCTGAATTGCCTCTTTTTTTTTTATGCAATAGGCAGAAGCTGCTTGCCTGCAAGGGAGACAGTTTCATGTTTTGTAGTATTGCCAGAGTCTTTACAGAATGATAATATAGACATTATGTCTTTATATATTTTTTTAACATTAATACTTAACCATAAATTAAACTATATTCATTCATTCATTCATTCATTTTCCTCTGCTTTATCCGCAGCAGTGGGTCACGGGGAGCTGGAGCCTATCCCAGCTGGCATAGGGTGTGAGGCGGGGGACACTCCAGGCATGACGCCAGTGCACCGCGGAGCACAATATGTAGTCATAGCAATGGAATTGATGTTGCAAATAAAGATAAAACTGAAGAAAAGATAATAAGATCAAGGCTGATTGTGACAAGTAAAACATAACTATGACATTATATAATAGAACATAAAGACGTTGTGAGTTGTTTGTTTGAACAAGGGGGTCACGCTTTTCTTAATAAAGAGTAATAAGACCTGCATTTAAAAAAATGATTTCGTTACGTTTAAACACAGATAGGAAGACGAGGAAAATCAAGTTTCTATGAATTGTCCATTAACAATTTATGTGATGATTAGAGGACAGTAGTGTGAATTATTTTTCTGTCCTTAAATCGAGCCCCCACCGGTTGAACAACAACTGATCAGGCTTTAATTTGTTGTGATGGTGAAACAAAGAGACAAAACTTGTTGATGGTTGTCCTCCATTGGTGAGGGAACATCTTACAATGGTTTAAACGTCACTGCAATCTGAAGAAGAGGTCAGTGTGGGTCAGGCTGGAATTGCTTCCTGCACAGCTGATCTGATCTTCATCGAAGATTAATTTTGCTTTGCGGATGAAGACATACGACGTATTAATTTATCGTCTCACACACTTTTCTAAGTGTCTGTCACATACTTATTCATAGGGGGGAAATTACACACTCACACACACACAGACACACACGAGAAATTCAGCAGCCTGTCCTGTTCATTAATGATAATTCATACTATTAATGACAGATATGTATAATCTAGCCTTAAGATAAGGTGCTTTATGAACAATGATACAGAAACATGTTGAATTTCAAAGAACCAAAGAAAACAAAACTGAGTAGCCGACAGCGCTGCGGAAAACATAGACAATGGAAGAAAAGCTGGAATAAACACATCACTGATTGGTCATGATGACTGTGAGAAGTCATTAAGAAAACTGACGAGCTAAGCAGGATCCATGCTGTTATAGTCCAGAGGTCAGCCTGCAGCTCCAGACTGGACTCCCTCTGTTGCAGGAGCCTGAGGCAGAAGCTGGAACGCTACAGAACTAGAACATTCTCTGAAGGAGAGGAGACGCTTCCATTGAGTTGCTGATGAAGATATGAGTCCTCAAACACAATTCATATCAAATCAAATATGACCTTATCTGGAGCCCTATAATCACATATAGTCACTATGATCTGTATCAATTCAGAAGCAGATAAGTTATTATTACAGTCCCTGTTTGATTGATTAGAATACACCAAAACATTCAGGTAACCATGTGTTTGTTAATTTTTTTTTTATTTTAATAATATTTATATTGATTCTGACCTATTGTTTTATTTTATTTGTGAAAGGTAAGATATAAAGATTTATTTTTCTTTCTGAAATAAAATGTTTTTAAAAGCCTAATAGACACGTTTTCACTTATGGACAAAACGCAAATTCTAAAAAAAACAAGGAACCAAAATAATACCGCCAAACTGTTAGTCTAACTGTAACATTAAATGACTCCATGTGGCTCAAACTGACAGTATTTTAAAGTAAAAAGCAGCAAGACAGACGAATCAGATTTTATTTGAAAAGAAACAAAATAAAAATTGTGTTAACTTAAATTAAGTTCCAAAGTATTTTCAGCGGAGACAATCATCCTTTACTCTTTTGGCAAAGACTTACTGGGATGGATTCATTATTATTATTATTATTATTATTATTATTATTATTACTATTACTATTATTACTATTATTATTATTATTAGTGATAATAATATTTTATTATCATTATTATTATCATTATTATCATTGTTATTATTATTATTATCATTATTATTATCATTATTATTATCCTCATGTGCTGTGAATTTAGCATGATTTTTTTTGGTTGTGTTGATTTCAGAATAAACAAAAATGAAATTCCATAAAATCGTCCGGCTACATTTAAACTGACGTTGTTGTTAGCCTTGATAGTATTTAATGAGTTATTGATAAGTCAAGTTGTCTCATAATTAAAGGATACGTTTCCAGGCATAGAATAAATTGGGACTTTTAAACAAGGCTTGTGAATGTAAATTAATGTATTTTAAAGGTATGAAATGAGTTCCTGCTCCTCACCGATGTTCTGGTGCCGTGGAGTGCATGGAGGAGCGCCGGACTGCAGACCGTGGAGCACCGGGCTTTCAAAGGGAGACGTCGGCCACGTTCCGCCCATGTTCGGGCTCATGTAGGTGGCGTAGGGACTGTGATACGACCCACTGAGGCTCCGTGCGCCGTAGTGCTCCCTCCCATTGGCCGAGATGTTGAGCGGGCTGGTGTAGGCCGTGGCCGTGTCCCTCGCCGTGGACACCCCAGAGGACAGAGGCGGGCTGGTGGAGAAGGCGAAGCGCGAGGACACGGGGGAGTGAGTGTACGAGGGCACCGCGTCGGCACCGGGCTGCGCCCACGCCGAGTGGCTCGACGCGCCGCCGCTCTGCTGCGACGCGCCGGGCGTCTGCAGGTAAGGCAGCGTGGGGATCATGGGGGTGACAACCCGGGTGGTGGGCACGTAGACAGGGGAGGCGCCCGCCGAGGTATTGTGGAGGAATCCCGGCTCGTAGGAGGGGGGTCCGTGGCTGGTAGTCATTATGCCCTGATACATATCCTCTCCCTGGAGCTGGACATCCGCGTGGACAGAGGGTGACAGAGGACGGGATGAGGATCAGGGTTTAAAATCCGTAAAGCTCGGTGGTCTTTAAGTAAATCAGAAGTCAAAGAAAACAACTTTTGAAATAATCAGGACTAAACTGAAAGAGCATACACGAAAGAGAGGAGGAGTGAGAGATTATGCTTCACATGTGATCAAGATCCAGCTGTTATCATCTCTCTCTCTCTCTCTCTCTCTCTCTCTCTTTCTCTCTCTCTCTCTCTCTCTCTCTCTCTCTCTCTCTCTCTCTCTCTCTCTCTCTCTCTCTCTCTGTCTCTCTCTCTCTCTCTCTCTCTCTCTCTCTCTCTCTCTCTCTCTCTCTCTCTCTCTTTTCTCTAAACCAAAAGGACGACACAAAAAAAGTTGTTGAATGAAATCGAACAATTTTTTAAAAAATGTACTGAATAAATTCGTTATTAGTGAATAAATTATTTTTTACTCAAATTATTTTTTACAGCTAGTGTTTTATCGTTTAAAAATCTAAAGTCTAATTTTTGTCTAACGACAAACAGAAATTTTAAAAATATATTTTGTTATTATTATTATTATTATTATTATTGTTTTTGTTGTTGTTGTTATTATTATTTTAATGTTACATTGTCTGAGTTCTTGTGTTCGAGCAGTTTCTTCATAATGAATTAACGCATATATCTGTCATAAATAATTTCTAATTATTTGGAGGCCTAAATAAAATAATTCTGATAATAATATAACTTTCGCTAGTTGGTGATTTGACTAATTAGGTTTTGTGCATATAAATTCGTAAAGCCTTCTGGACCGAACATTAAATTGGTCACAATTTTTTTTTCGTTAATCTGATGATGAGTCTGAGATGATGAATTCTAATCCGTGACCATCCGCAACCTGAAACGTTCTCAAACCGCCACGCGAGTCGTTCTCGGCCTTCTTGCAAACAGATTAATCGATAGTTATTGGAGAAAAATCATCTTTCCTTAATGACAGTAGTGCTTTTAGTGAAGTACTTATTTCTATGTCGATCTATTTTTTTTTTAAGTTAAATTTGAAGCAGAAAACGAAAACCTCTTGCGATCTGATAAAATCCTGCAGCTTGTGTTGCATTCGGCTTTAAACAGTAAGAAGGATCATGAGGGGTTTGACTAATCTGACCCGCATTAATTTCATATTTAACCAACACAATCTGGTTAAATGAAGCCTTTTTAACTTTATAAAAACTGACCGGAAGACATCCAGAAATAATAGTTCCAGTCAAAATGTGATTTTTTTTTTTATCCCTGTTTTACGTCCACCTTGTGTTGAACTGTTGTTGAGATTTAGTGCATGAGCTACAACAATAATCCGTGTTCTGGTTCCACGACAAATATGATGAATGACGCTGGACGCCTGACGCGCCGGTGGTCGGAAGTGTCCTGGGGACACATTCATACCTGTCATCAACACCGTGGACATAAACACGCCAGGCCTGCTCATTGTGCAGCCACTTCCCATTCACAGTGAATTATGTGATTTTACACGTGTGTGTGTGTGTGTGTGTGTGTGTGTGTGTGTGTGTGTGTGTGTGTGTGTGTGTGTATGTGTGTGTGTGCGTGTGTTTGTTAGGAGGGTATCAGATATAATAAACAGTACTTTTTTAACAAGACCTAAATTTTCAAATAGATTTCATTTATTCAGCATAAGAAAACAACATAATTAAATACGTAAAATTTAAATTCTATCTCTCTCTCTCTCTCTCTCTCTCTCTCTCTCTCTCTCTCTATCTCTATCTATCTATCTATCTATCTATCTATCTATCTATCTATCTATCTATCTATCTATCTATCTATCTATCTATCTATCTATCTATCTATCTATCTATCTATCTATCTATCTATCTATCTATCTATCTATCTATCTATCCCTCTACTCATCAGTATTCTTTCCTCTTTTCCGTCTCCTGCAGAAGTCAAACAGCTCTATTGCTTCATTGGAAATAGGGAACTGCCATCAATGAGTAACTGCAGTTGATAACAGAACCACCAATTGGTAGCTAATAATTTCGAGGCGTGGCTGTTTTCCTGGAGGGCAGAAAGTACCGCCAGGGCCAGAGGTGATTCATGTTTACAAATTTTTCTAATTGCTTTATGTACAATTTTGCCAACAAATCTTGTTTTATCAAAATTTTTAACACAATTTATAAAACACACACAAACTGCAAAATATGTCATATTTTCTGCAAAATGAAGCACTACAACCAAATCCATGTATAGCATTATCAAAATCAAACTTTTACATCTAGTGGCACACAATTCATTCATATGACCAGATTTTTTGCGCAACATTGTTGGACATAATGGAAATTATGTCAAACTGTAGGTAGACACATATTTATATTGAACACAAGATGTTTATAAAGATTAGTAAACTGAAACAAAATTACAGAATTTTTTTTAGAACATTTAGAAAAAAAAGAGAGGCAAGAAAAATAATTAGTCAGCATCTTGCTGCACAGCTGGGAGTGACCAAAGGCTTCGTCCACATCACAGGTCATGTCTTCCTTTGTCAGACATCGAGGGAAGAAGCGCCTTGAATGTCTCGTCCATCCCAGAATCACACACATCAGTTTCATCACTTCTGTTCCATAACCTGCACATGAAGGACTGCCGGTGCCTTCCACCGCCATGTCAGAAAAAACTCCTCTGTGAGCTTCAGATATTCTCATTATGGTGGGAGGTACTGCAGAGAAATGGATGGTGGTCATCAAACCAGATTTGGACTGGGGCTGCAATGACCAAAGCCTAACAGTATCTCTGACGGTCTGCATCACCTTGTCTCTGTGCTTACGTCCTGACTGAAGTGGTGACAGTTAACTATTGAGATGCTGGACCAGGTGACACATATATCAGCCAGTTATTGTTAGTTTGAATGGCAGTTTTGTGAAGGCTAACATGACTTTATGTCAGATTTCTGGGTCTGATGCAGAGAACTGTTGTCAGTGGCCGTTTTGAACAGCAAAATGTGTGTGAAGCAGAAAATGTGTTTAGACTTGAGAAGAGGTTTTGTTCTTTGTGTGTCAGTTTAGACAGTTATACTATACATTTAGTTTTTTAGCAATTTGGAAAAATGCCTTAATGCTTCCAGTTGATGTATGGAGGTTGATCTGTGAGGTACAGTCACAGACACACACAGACAAGTATTACAATGATAATACTCAGAGTCACGTGTGGATACTAAAGTATTAAATATAGAGTGAAAAGTTCACACGAGTGCCAGAAGAACCAGAGTTCATCCTCTTTTCATGTTATTGTACGGTTCAGTGTGTTTTGATTTGTGTGTTTGCTCATGCCAGGCTGTATCACTGACAGTGACAGAGGCCAGAGCCTGTGTGTGTGTGTGTGTGTGTGTGTGTGTGTGTGTGTGTGTGTGTGTGTGTGTGTATTGTGTGTCTGTGTGTGTGTGTGTTTAACTGCACAACTTTGTGTGTTTTCACTGTGTATGAATGAAGAGGTGTTTGGTGAGGGACTAGATAGAGATGCTGGTATGTGTTGGATAGTAGCAGATTGTTTTGTGTGTGTGTGTGTGTGTGTGTGTGTGTGTGTGTGTGTGTGTGTGTGTGTGTGTGTGTGTGTGTGTGTGTGTGTGTGTGTGTGTGTGTGTGTGTGTGTGTGTGTGTGTGTGTGTGTGTGTGTGTGTGTGTGTGTGTGTGTGTGGAGCCAGGCACCAGGAAAGCTGTCCCCGTCGTGGCTGGGGTAGAGACTCAATCATTTGAGGTCATTGACATACTCTGGCCCTTCTTCCTCGCCCACACACATACACACACACACACACACACACACACACACACACACACACACACACACACACACCACACACACACACACTGAGGCTAATAGTCTGGCTTTGGCTCCAGGAAGAAGACTTCAAATGTAGAAGCAGGAAAGGCTAGGAAGTAAAAAATAAATTAAACACACTCACATACAAACACACGCACACGCATGCACAAACACACACACAAGCACACGCACATATTGCACTCACACACATTCTCCATTGGTGTGCTGTTTTGCTGTGTAAGCACTAATCTCTTATTGCTGAGCTCACCTGTTTGTGTTGTTTATCTGATCAAATTGGTCATCATGGATCCACTCCCGCTATAATGATAATGTAACAGGGCTAATCAATAATAACTGGCTGTCTGTCAGCTGGTCACAGACAGATATCTGATTACATCTCACAGTTTTGTTCCATTTTCCCCTCGTGTTAGTCTTTCATTTTGTTTGATAAACCTACTGATCTTTCTGATCGATTGGTCACTTATTGAGCCAGGCTTACAAACCGGACACCAGCATGTACACAGAAAATTATTTCATTTGTTATTCCAACATGGTTTTCAATCAGATGTGTAAAACGATGGGTTGTGATGACCCCTAACCCAACTGTCCCGTCTCCTGGCTCAATGGGTTTAATGTCAGCTGGTGGTTTCTGTTCTGTCTGTCGGGTTCTTGTCTGTGGCGGTTTTGTTATTGGTTGGTTTGTCATCAGGATGTCCTTTAAAACCTGTGTCAAAATGTATAATCATCAATCAATCAACTTTTATTTATATAGTGCTGAATCATATCAGAAGACATTTCAAAGCGCTTTACAGATAGAAAGTCAATCATGATCATGATTAGCCAATAATCATGATTATAATATAATGATGACACTTGATTGAATTAAAGAGGCCCATGGAGGGATGATACTGGGCTTCATTCCTGTTGTCTTTCTTTAGTAACCTAAGCTGTGCTCTCATTCTGTGCCGGCCGTGTTGAGAAATCAGTACTTATATCATGAATGGCTGAATTATTTATGGTTTCATTTATTGTTTCTATCAGGTATTCAATCCATTTGTTTCTCTAGCAGCTGACCACTTGGAGGGTCACGGGGGGCCTGAACCCAATCCCACCCGACAGGAGGAGAGAGGTTAAGATTTGATTTATTGGAAAAAGGAAAATGATAAAACTATTAAAATATTCTATCGTGTTGTTCATGTGTGGATTTGTGTGTTTGTCGATGGCACCTGTCTGTTATACTTGTGGATTAGGTGTGTTTGACCAGGTAAGGTCATATAGCAATGGACTTCAGCAACACACATCACCCCTCGTCTTAGCTAGCACACACACACACACACACACACACACACACACGCACACGCAGACACACACACACACACACACAGACACACACACACACACAACCAACTCAGAGTGTGTTTTTGCCTTTGAATGAATTATTAACTCCTCAGTTGCAGGTTCCCTGTGTGACGTGTGAGTTGCCGTTTTAGTTCACACTGTTTGAAGAGCAGCGCAAACACATCAAACAACACTTAATTACTGATGATAAGAATTCAACTATTAAAAACTCTTTTGTCCTGAGGGTCTCCACTGTTTGTAAAGCTACTCACTGATGCAAACATTTGGATATTTCTTCCATGCTTGTATGCTAATATTTCAGATTCCATTCCGGGGTGTTGTTGCTTCAATCACCGCAACAAAACAGAAAAATCCAGCAGGACTTCTGTGTGTGAGTCACTCACGTGCACAGACAGTCCTGTGAGGACAGTTCAATGCCTACTTGTCTGTATTGGCTGGTTATCTGACTGAACAGGGTACCCTGCGATGCCAAAAGTGTGTGTGTGTGTGTGTGTGTGTGTGTGTGTGTGTGTGTGTGTGTGTGTGTGTGTGTGTGTGTGTGTGTGTGTGTGTGTGTGTGCATGTGTGTGTGTGTCTGTGAGCTATAGTGAGTGTATTTTTAGCAGTGAAGACACAGGGATCCCAGGACCTCTCCTCGTGATAAGGAGTGGCCAAAGTCCGTAGGTTAGCCGTGGCCTGGAGAGCAAATAGGAAACACACACACACACACACATAACAAATGTTTAATATGCTGATACGTGGAGTTAGTTTGTGTGATGTGGCAGGCAGCTGTTTGTTTGTTCATGGAGGACCAATTAGAGCTAAGATTCAGGTTAAGTAAAGGTGAGGTGACGTCATCAAAACAATGGATTCCGATGTGTTTGGAGGGTTCATGCAGGGTTCATGTGGAGTTAAAGAGGAGGTCACCGTGTTAGAAGGTGCGATGGAGAGAAGAATGATAGAAGAAGTGTGAGAATTTCTTTATGACTCCAACAACCTCGTTGCGCTGTGGGTCAGAGACGGACTCCTCCCTCTGTCCAAACAGCACAGGAGAAAACAAAAACACAACGAGGAAGCCGGAGGAGAAAAGGTTCCTCAATCCAGGGATGGTCATAGCGCGCATACCCCGATAACAGCAGGAATATTTCACTTTGGACAAAGACAGGAGGGGCGGTGGAGGAGGAGAGAAGTTTAACAAATTGGTTACGTCTGACAAAAAAAAAGACAGAAACAGAGAGAATGTTAGCATGAAGGAGAAGGGAGATGCCACCAGACAGGAGGAGCAGTGGAAAACAAAAGAGGCTCCACACTCTGCTGCCTCTTATCTGTCTGAGGGTCTTATCCACCGCTGGCTCTGTTAGTGTAACCCCGATTCCCTCCCTCCCAATGGGCCACTCTCCCTCCACCTCATCCCTCCATCCCCAGCACCCCCCCCCAAACCCTCCGCTGCTTGCTGTGGGCCCTGTTATCAGGCCGGGGCTGACGTCAGGGGGCCCACCGGAGCTGGGGGGCCGGAGACGGAGGCTGATAGCGCCACTGACGCTGCTTCCACACAGGCTGTGGGAACCGTGGGCCCAGCCCACCTCGACCCGGTGGCCCCGCACGTCCACCACGAATACACACCAGAGGTGATGGCATAACGCACTCACACTCTGTAGTGTTTTTTGTTTATTTGTTTCTTTGTTTTGGGGGGCAGAGACGATGTCGGGATGGATTCTATATTAAAAAACACACACACACACAGCACACATTTTTAAAGTTGGGATCAGGATTTTATAAACTTATACATACTGTATAAGGAATAAATCTAAAATAAAAAATGACTTTAGATTTTCTCCACCTGTTTGTATGGAGCTGTTGACATAGAAATATGAATTAGATGTTATTGATTGTAATCTTCTTTTTAAAAAAATCAACAACCTTTACAGTCCGTTAACAGTACATTATGCACAGCGATTAAGAACAGGAAGAAATTCATGTCTAAATTCATAAAAATGTTGTGTTTATGTAAATAATTGGTTTTGTTCACATCTGGATGCTCATTCACAACAGATGCAAACTGTCATCCGTTCATCAAAGGTGCAGAACATCTCTCTGAAGGGCTTCTGTTAATAAAAATAAAAATTTAAACAAAGTGCAACTTCAGGGAACCACTTAAATTCCTTGTGTGTGTTCACATACTTGGCCAAGAAGGCAAATCCATGCTCTGGTTCTGATAGAGGGTGAATTAAACTGCCATTTAGTTTGGAGATAAAACTCTAGTTGAGTGTTACATCAAGGCTGGTGTTAGTCCAGGAGACACAAATTCACCCAAGGGAAAATCAGGGAATCAATTGCCCGAGACTAGGTTAAGGAGGCACTTAGCCCTGAGTAGTGGTGTAGTAGTGTGTGTGTTGTGTGTCTAAGTGTGTGTGTGTGTGTGTGTGTGTATGTGTTCATTCAGGTCAACAGGTGCAGGTTTGATCTGAGGGGAGTGAGAGGACTGCAGCACATGAAGACGGCCAGTTTCAAATCATTCACTGCAGGTGCAGCAACTCCCAAATTGTGCAAACACACAAACTTAAACACATTGCATGTCATCCCAACTTTGTTAATTATCATCCCTCAGCATCGATGCATAAACTGAAACGCTCCACTCTGACTCTTTTACAGTAATGGGAGTAAATTGAACCATCAATCTGCCAGTTTAACACACATGTATTTCCACATCGTTCTCCGTGTGTCTCAGATGTTTTTGGAGATGAATCTGTCGGATGGGGAGTGGAGACACACTTATCAGTGTGTTGTCCTCGATAAGGCGGGAAAGATTTGTAACGGTTGCAGTGTGTGTGTGTGTTTTGCTCTCTCTCGCTCTGACCTCCTCTCAGCCGTAGGAGGAAGAAAAGAGTGGCCTTGACAAAGTGAAAGGAGGGGTAAGATGTAAAAGAAGAATTGGTCAAAAGAAGGAAACTGTTGTTCCTTGGTAGGATATTTCTTTACCTCCTGCTCTCGCTGTCATTTTCTCTCCATCTCTTTGTCAGACACACACTCCCTCTGCTTCACCAGTGGCAGTGTTGTCCTTGGGTGAAAATAACCAGACATGTATGTGGAGAAGAGGTGAGTGTGAGCATGATGGAGAAATAAAGTGAATAAAAAGTGCACTTTAATTCAATTTAGAAGACAACCATTGTTTTAATGCATGAAATCCAATGTGGCAGAACATTAGAGGAGAAACTGAATTCTTAGTTGATTCAACATAAAGATGTCTTTACAGTAGAAGCATACACGTGTTGAATGTGGTTAATTTCTAATTGTTTGTGTAGGACATGTAGCACAACTGCATGGGGAAACAAATCTACATTTATTAAGAGTAAATAAATGAAGAATGCCCTTAAAGATACCAAAGAAAAAAAACAAACAAATTGGAACTGTTGAGTCCGTATCTGCACCATTCTATTCCAAATGGATACAGCTGCAATTTCTTATTTTTTTATGAGATCAAACTGTGTACCATATAATTCAATACACGAATCAAGCTGAAGTCACAGACAAACATGCATGTGGAAAACAGCGCCTGGTCATGCACATGTTAGCGGTTGCAGCCTGGGTCAGTCAGGAGGTGATGTATTCGTTCTCTAACAACATTGGAATCAACCATCATGAATTATTAATATCTGAAAAGACAAAGGAATGTCGCCATGACTTTGTGCTTTAACCTAAATTCCATCTAAAAGATGGAGTAAAAATAAACGGTACCAGCAGCATCTATGAGGATGTTCTAGATGGTGTTTTAAAAGATGGATTCATTTGCACTGATCGTAAATAAACCATGTGATCACCTTCCAAACAACAGTGTATCATCTCCTCCACACGGTCTGTCTGCTGTGCCCCTCTTGGCCCCCTTGGTGTAACGATAAGCGAAGGCCTCATTAGTCTTTTTAATTGGTCCAGAACAGTTTTAGTGAGCAGGCCTGGACGCGAGCCCAGCTGAAATAAACCGACCCAGTGGAAACAGATCGCAGCGTGCAACACCGAGCCAGAGAAACCCAGATTGGGATTTAGACTAAACTAACAGGGCCTTTCATAGAATACAGTGTCTTTATCTTCAATTAATACAAGTTCTGCATATCAAACAAAGTTGATGTGAGGATTTAAACATTAGGGCTTATCTCGTATTTCTTACAGACATTGTTAGATTTTAAGAATCACACATGGAATCCATTTCTAAACACATCTACTCCCTTTATTTGACATCTTTCTGGCCTTCTCTGAAACCCTTAAAGGTTAGACCTGTCTAATGACGCTAAATCAGAAGTTTTTGTTTCCTCGGGGGGAGTCCGTCTGCAGTAGTAGTTATTTTTCCATTCATGTAAGTATGGGCTCTTTGTTGAAGAAGAAATTCAACTTTTTATTGCTTGTAGAATGATTTTCCCTGCTGTGAAAGTGTGTGCACAATGCATGCACGTCAACCAGCTATAGTCAGTGTGTATGCATGTGCGCCATGGCGTCTATAGCTCGCGGGGAATCCATCAAACCTTATCATTATAAGTAAACATGACAGAGTGGACAAAATGTCTTGTGCGCCGCCAGGCCTGCTATCTAACCACGAGCCATATCTGTGATGATGGACCGATGTGGCGCTGGCTTGGACTAACCAGAGTCTGAGTACGAGAGTGGGAGTGTGTGAATACACGCACAAAGACATATAGGCAAGAACGCACACATCAAAAGACACACGCATGCAGACACTCACACACTCCAGGTACCTTTAACATGGCCCTTATATCTCCTGGAACTCAAAGGAATACTTTACAATACATGAAAAGTTGATTTATCACCCCGTTGTAAATAAGCAGGGACACTCATAAGTCAAATTTATAGCTGTTATTTATTAGCCAGTGTTTGCTGGGGTTTATAGTTTTACTTATGTGTTAAGTGGAGGCTCTGCTTTTCCTTTAGGAGAATGATGGTTACTGTACAAGACAAGACTGGATTTATAGCAGATGAGATCAGAGTGAGGGAGATTTATCTGTAATGTTAGCTGACGTCTAATAATCACTAGTCTTTACCGTGGTTTCTCTATGTGTTAGAATGTAAACCTCTGTTAGCAAGAAGACGAGAACATCAGAAAAATTTACTTAGATGACTTTGGCGATCGCACACGTGTCCACACCGTTCAATTTTCCGATCATTTCTGCATGTGCCTGAGGTGAGATTTGTTTCACTGAGGTCAGCCTGTGTCCCTCTACTTGTTACAACACCGCTGATAAGCAGGGTAAACAGCCGTGCACTGTTTGCTCCCAACCACGGCCATTTGATCAGAAACACTGATGAGAGGGTGTCTGTGTGTCTGAGCGCTGATACGCTGCTCAGGTCCACCTCTGCTTCAGGTTTCCTGCACCATCTGCTCCGTCCTCGAGGTGTGGCTCCTGCACCGCCTGGGCATTCAGCCTGAAGAACGAGAACCCAGCCACAGATAACCTTTCCACCCGCTGTTCAGTTCCTGGGTCAAAGGTCATGGCTGCGGTGCTTCAGCTGACTTGGCAGATCGACAGTGGGTGTAGTGGCACTAGACGGTGTACAGTATGGTGTGGGTTTCAGGATCTCCATCACTTTCATTTCCCACTCCTTGTTAGGTCACTGTTGCAGAAAATGTGGCCAGTGTGTGTCTGTTTGTGTTTGGGTGGGTCATTAAACTTATGGTAACTTAGAAGGTGGTCTCTCAGTCAGGACTCTACTGGACCACCAAGAAAGTATCATCTCATCTAAAAAATTAACTTATGTCAGAAACAAAGCTTTAAAAACTATGTAAGACTGACTTTGGCCAAGACTTGAAGAAGAATATTCTCATGTCTGCTGCATGTTTGCCTAGCATAGTATAACAGCATAATCACACCAGATTATATTTCCACTCCTAAGTATGGTGGTTAGTAAGCTGAAGTACACAAAAACTATGAACAGATTTCCATGAAATTCAGTGATAGGATGAGTGTCAGGCCAGAATTAACTTCAAATAAAGAGATGGAACCTGGATAATTCTGATTATCATTTTTATGATGACATGACAAGTTTAGGGTTGTTATAAATAAACATCTGTATCAACAAGACTTAAATGGTTGAATGTTATAAATCCAGTGATCTTCCTTTATGGTTCCAGGGACCAACTGTGGATGAAGCTTGATTGAATTTAATGGACTGTTGGGCCTCAGCAAGAGAAGCAGTGTAGATTGTAGTTTCTAAGAATTTTTTTTAAATGGGTTTAGTTTTTAATAAATGGAACATGGAGTGTGACACATTTTTTCAACTGATTAAAAAAATTATGTGCCTCGTTTTTCCAATAATGTGGAAAAAAGATTACAGAATTTTTTTTTTCTGCTGACTACCAAACTGTTTCAAATATTTGGTTATTCAGTCAGTTCTACATAAAATCAGAATTCCACAACCAGCGTAATTAAAATTTCTTAATCATCAGCTATAGAAAAACTAATTAATCTGAGCAAAACTTTATGCAACAAAACAGTGGGAAAATCAGTGGGATTTTATATCCTTTGCATGGAGGAAACCCTTGTTGAGTAACTTCAACATCACGTTCAGGTTGAGTGACTTTTGGAGTGAAAGCAGGATGCCTTATTCCTTTCATTGTCAAGCTGATGCTAACTGTTGAGTTTTGTAAGTGGGACTGTAAATCCTGTTTTATTTAGCGGCTGCTGTCATTAGCTTCATTAATAACAACTCGCCTGAAATATTTCTCAGTTTATTGCACAACGGTCTGTCAGTATTCTCACAACTTCTTATAAACTTACAGATAAAACATTGTCTGATGTGAGATTCTACAAAATATAGCTGCATTTTTTTCCACAGACCTTTGTTCATTATAATGAATTACGTCTCCCATTATTTCATATCAATTATCACTTGTGTGACATATCCTTTTTCAGTGTTTAGGTTCTGCAGCTTCTTGCTGCCACAGCGTACTTAAAGTTATCAGTGTTTGTAGTCTAAGCTAGAAGCATGTGACGTCTGAGGAAAATGATTTTAGATCTCTCCAAGGCCTGCGCTGGTGTCCGACCTTTGAGTCTAAAATGTTCCAAAAGATTAAAGGAAGGTATTACCTTAATTCTTGCTAACTTACAAAACACTGCACTTCATAAAATGAGAATATCACTGTTCTTATAATTGTTTAATTTTCTCAAGCTGATGTGATAATTAAAAGCAGATTATTTTTTCATATGTACAAGATAAATATGACACAAACTACAGTACTGATGAAAAAAAAAGTTATGCTATGACGCTGCTGTGGGGCCTCATTATAATGCTATCATCAAAGGCTGAGAGGAAACTAAGTATACACTGTATAGATCCTATAAGACAGGAGGCCACAAATCTGATGTACTAAACTCTTATTAAAGGCCTTTAGAGGCACATCTTGAAAACAATGGCCTATAAGCAGACAGATGTTTACCAGAGCTCATCCTCCTGTGAAGAGACCCAACTCTGTCTGCTCTTATGGGATTTCTATTTCTGTCATGCAATTCAGAAAATCTCATTTAAGTTGCAGTTTAAATCTTGAAGTTGAGATGGGAGGAGTATGTCAATGGAGAACAGCATAAAGAGCCCCTAACAGAAGGTGGAAGGTGACACTTTGGTGACTGGTATCCTGGTCATATGAAGGTTCTGATTGTCTGGAAGGGGACGATGAAACCCAGAGGCCTAAGGTTCTAGCCAACACAAACCTTACTTTCCACCAAATAGTCCCCCCACAATCCTTTGCTCCAAGCATGGTAGGGAGAGGAGGGGGTAGAGTGGGGTTGAACAGGATGGAGGAGGGACACACCGGCGCCATGGCGATCCCTAAGACAACTTATCTCTCACAATGATAGCGCCTGTCAAAATAACTGCCAAGATACGTAACCAGCATGGAACTGGTTAACTCCTGTCTTGTCCAATCAGAGGGCCAGCAGTGACACGTCAGAGGGCTCTGAGGGGCAGGCGGTGTGTGATTGTGGAACAAACACACACCGCCTGCACCTCATTGCTGTTTGTCTCCATCAGGTCCGATTCACTGAACTCTGTCGGAAAGAGTGACAGAAAGGTAATTAATATCCAGGTACGTCAGAAATATGTTGTCATTTGACTTCCAGAGCCGTGTGAAGTGTTAATAAATTCAAACACACTCCAGTCTCCTTGTTGCCTCATTAACCCAGAGCAAACCTTTGCCATTTAAAAATATATCTTTTCTCTTCCAACAGCCTGTTGCTATGTTGCTAAATTTTAAAGTGATTAATATAATATAATATTATTATATTAATATAATAATATCAGGACACTGTTTTAACTTCCAATGCATTTCATGACAGTGTGCCTCTTGTATCATTTGTCGTTTACTGTCGCCTCCTGTTGGTAGACTGGGAGAATTGCTCTGGAGTTCACGCTCATTAACTGTAAATCAATCCATCCATCTGGATAAAATGTGTTTGTCTGTATACTGTAACTCAGGTTTAAGCTCCCGATGAGGGCATAATTTAAAGATGGATTTAACTAATCTTTGTAACATTACAGGTTATAGTTTTTTTGTTCAGACCCAATAAAACATTGTTCAAATTGAACTGTTGGTGAAAAGTGCTCAAATTTGAGAACCCATGAATCAGGGTTGGCAAACTCATTCTTCACCGAGGGCCCCATCGGCATAATAGCTGTCCTCAAATGCCCAGATGTATAAATGTAACTAAATGTAACTAAATCACTTGAACTGCAACTGTTAATTATTTGTCCCCAATCCTTGCAACCGTTTACACAAACAACCGTTTAACAGCACTTGTACACTGTGTTCCCCCCCCCCCACCTACTGCATTCTGCATCTTGAGTTTGTATTTAGTTATTTATAGTAGTTAAAGTATTTTTGATAGTTAAATTAATGTCGGAATGTACAGTGAGACACCACCTGCCGGAAACAAATTCCTTGTCTGTTCTTCAACAGACGATGGGAAATAAAAGTGATTCTGATTCTGATTCTGAAATGTAACTCAGTGTAATGTAAAATAAATGTAACTACTCCTTAAATAATTCTAGATTTATTACCTATTCAATTTACAAAAATTACAGTTGGCTTATTGCTCTGTTATAACATAAACCCTTTTATAAATCCTCTTACCTGTATAACTTTTTTGTCAATGTTAAAATGGGCTTGGTTACTGCATTGTGGGAAATGTAGTTTTTGGTCAAAGCACCAGTTATGCTCTCGCGGGCCACATAAAATGATGTGGCGGGCCACATTTGGCCAACGGGCCTTGAGTTTGACACATGTGCCATAAATGGTCAGGCCAGTTTGTTATTCATATCATCTCACCAAAAATATAATACATCATCTACATTAAATTCAACATCCGTATGAATGCTGACAGATTCCGTACTGATAATACACATTCAGTTCAGTTTCTGTGCTCCTTAGCTTTTAGTTTTGTTTTGATTTTTAAATTTCAGTATTAGTTTCTGTTCGGTCATGCATCAGACTCTAAGAAATGCCTCAGGTTCCTGAAGTGGACAGCCCTGTCAGATCCTTTGGTTCTCCCCCTCAGACTGTTCCTCAGGCTGTTCCTCAGAATGAATCTTTAGCAGCCTTCATGTGGATCATGTGTTTAATCATCAACTAAAAATCCGTCTATTCAGTCTGCTTTTTGTAATATTATGGCTGTAGGATTTATAGATATATATCACATATCACATACTTGACCACGAAATCCATAATTTATTTCAATTTATTTCAGTTTTAAAGTCTTTACAGCAAATTCTTGATTGCAACACAATCTTGGATCAGGCTGGTAATTTGAATACTGTACATAAGCAGCCAAAGAGAACTGCGCACAAGTGCAAATCTTTCTTCGACACCATGATATTACGTCAAGTTTTTAGTGAATTAAACCATTTTCCCTTGGATTAATTCAAACTGTCACTCAGCGAATTCTTCACAAACAATCCAAACTACAACCTGATTGCACCTGGATGAATTTAAAGACTTGGTGGCTTTTATCAAAGAACATTATCAACACCTTTAATAAACCATGAACTCAGCCTGTCTCCAAAAGAAGGAAAAGAGATTCTGCAACAGACACGACTGATCTACCAACCCAGGAAATTGATGTCAGTTAGCTTGCACCATCAATAAAAACAGGGCATGTTAATTACTATACATGACCTCCCATACAGTTTCGAGCTAGCCCACTACAACTGTCAAACAAAAACTCTGAACATCAGTAACATCACTTACCCAACAAATGGAGCATGTCACTGTGGAAAATAGAGCAATGAAAGAAAACTTACTGGACATTCAAATACTGTATTTTCAATGCAGGGGAACCTCATATTCTCAGGCATTCCAGAACCCAAAGACCTCAGACAAACACCTGCTAATCTGGAGTAACTCATTAAGAACTTCATGCCGTCACAACTCAAACTGCCCAGTGACACCGTCAAGCTCATCTCATTCCATCGAGGTCACAACAAAAGGACAAACCTAGGCTCACTATTGCAAAGTTCAAACACTACAAGCAGAAAGAAATGGTCAAAAGCAAATGAAAGGAACTAAGGAAACACCACTTACGCAATCAACGACCACGTGAGATCAATGAAAGAAAAAAAATCCTGTACACCATATTATCAGAAATGGTCAAAAGCAAATGAAAGGAACTAAGGAAACACCACTTACGCAATCAACGACCACGTGAGATCAATGAAAGAAAAAAAATCCTGTACACCATATTATCAGAAAACAAGGGGAAAAAAAACCTCTGTGCAGTTCTGACTGTCGACACACTCTTATTTAAATGGACATTTATGAAGGAACCCAGACACTCCATGGCCTCCGATTTCCGACAACCAGGCCACAATGTGGCCATAAGCTACAATATGTTTTACTTATACCTCTGTACCTCTCAAATAACTAGCCCTCTGCTAGTCGGGCAGATAAAGTGCAAATTACAAGAGAATCGTTTCTCTTCCGGATACAAGCACCAAAATTCATACAGATACTCTTTGGGGGTTGCTCTTTTGATAAAAACCATTAGCCTATTAAAAATCAAAGATGGTGGCCATTTTTCAAGATACAGTAACATAGCATTTCTTAAGAAAATCACACAAACCTGTCCCATTTGAATGATATTGGTGTCAAATCATACGTTTTTTACTGTGCAGAATCCAAATTTGGACACATAAACTTACTCACTTCCTTCCTTGTGTCATATATCATTCCCAGAATCCTAATATCCTGCTAAATTAGAGCTTTATCTTACATCGGACTTGGCTAAAATACATGATGTTGCACTGGTGTTAGAGGTTTAGTATGTGTAGCACCTTCCTGTCCTGTGTGTGTGGTGGAGGGGGCTTGCAGTGGAATGGGTAGATTAGGTCAACAGAGTCGATGTCAAAGCACAGCCAGGGCACACTGGTGGCACCGCTGTTGTGAAACTTGGCATGGGGTTCAGTGTCAGCTGAAATTAGTTTGGTTTAGTGAAATAATGGCTTCAGCTTCTCAAATGCTGTCTTAATTAGCCCCACATCAGTTAGCTAGTGTTGATTACTGTACATGTACTGTAGTTTAACATAGATGTTTAGTTAGACAGCCGTGCCTGAATTGAACATGCAAGGACTCTGGTTCTTTATACAGATGGTGTTATAGTTTATTGACGGCTTCAATATCTAGCATGGCTAGCTTAAAGTTTTCACCTTTAATTGCCACTAACACCACCACCACCGTAGAACTACAAAACAGACACGAAATGACAAACAGTACAGAAAATGACACAAAGTTGAAATGAAAGTTACACAATAAAATTGTACTAACCACTTCGCCCACTTGCAGCGCCAAAATAGGAGGAGGTTAATCCTTTCCTTCTGCTGAACAGCAATTTAACGCATGCCAGCTTTCCATTATCCTCTTGAACCCACAATTCACCTGCACCCACAATCCACCTGTACCCCCACGGACTTGTGCTTGGGCAGGGTGTAGCATGACTTCTGTAGGTCAAATACGGAATAGCGACACATTTTATAACAACAGCATTTACAATGGACTTAACTGGAAGGTGTACAGATCACACAGGACTTAAATGATACTGACCAAACGTTTGGACTAGGTCAGTCAGTCATTATCTTAACCCGCTTAATCTGCTGACGCAGGTCGCGGGGGAGCCGGTGCCTATCCCGGCAGTCTCAGGCCGTGAGGCGGGGGACACTCCGGGCACGACGCCAGTGTACTGCGGAGCCACACAGAGACAAACGGTCAATTTGGGACCGGCCAATCAACCTGAAGCGCATGCTTTTGGAGATGGGAGGAAGCCGGAGAACCAGGAGAGAACCCACGCAGACACAGGGAGAGCATGCAAACTCCGCACAGAGCGGGACTCGAACCCGGGTCCGCCGTGTTGTGAGGCGACAGCGCTACCCACTGCGCCACCGTGCCGCCCCTGTTTGGGCTTTTTTAATTCTTAAACCTAGTTGTAGCCCATACCTTATTGTGCATGAGTGAAAAGTGGTAAAAGGATAACCCCTCTGCCTTGAAAATCTAATGAACCCCCTCTGCGAAGAAAATCTAACTAAGAAAAGCTAATTATCAGCCAAATAATCAGCCATTTTGATGATTACCACTCAGCAAAATGGCAAATACAGATCCAGGACCATCAAAATTCCAGACTGATTGGAGCAGGTGTTGTCTTTGCCAGAAGAATAGTAACAAAGAGCTCAAGTCACCACGTTCACAACAACCACAATAACATGATGGCTACGCTTTGCTTGCGACTAATATTCCACTCTTTCATGCAATTAAGCAGATGCCTATCGTCCTGGATCCAGCCAGACTTGATGATGGTGTTGGCATTGAACAAACTCTGAGGAAGAACAAGGCATGTTATCGTCAAAGTTGTCACCCTATGTTTAGCAATACAAAACTGAAAAAAGAACAGCAGAGAGCACTCAGCAAGTGGAATGCCATACCAAGCTGCGCAGAGCCAGTCTTGAATGTCAAATGTGTTTCATCTGTGATAAAGAAGCCCCACTCTCTGAGCTCAGGAGGCAAGTGATGACAATGAATCTCAATGAGAGTAAATGAATGTGCAAAAACTTGAAATGATGGGAAACTTCTTGCATGACTCAGTGGTGGTGATGCTGTTGCACAGGAGTTCAAATACCATGTTGCATGCTTAACAGACCTATACAATAGAGAGAGGTCATATCTCAGAGCCACCAAGACACTGAAACAGGAACATGCACCTGAAGAGGATGCCCACCCACAGGCATTCTCAGAGCTAGTCACGTTTGTGATGAAGTTTCCCATGTCTTCAGCAAACTCAGCCAGTACCCACCAGTAGTGGGTGAGTTTGCTGAAGCATACGCAAGGACTGAGTTTTGCCAATAGTACAATATATAAACTAAACAAACTGTTTATTTTAATGTTTTTATTAATAACATCATAACTGATTAAGTAGAAAAAAACAGTAAAACTATATCTTAGCTTTATCAAAATGTTAAAGCCTTGTAGTCATTGAATAAACAGTTTTAGGAATAAAGAAAGATGTAATGTAGTTTTTTTCACTTTTGCTTTTCTCTCAATACTTATCTTTGCCTTTAATTCATATACTGTATTCTGTGGACACTGCACCAAGCTGACAGAGCCTTTCAATTCACACACGTTTCAGTGATATGTCAGTAATATCTGTCTCTTTTTCTTCATTAACTTTTGATTGTTTTCTTATGCAAGAAAGCACTCATTGTCACTTTTTCTCCAACTTTTGCATCTTTTTTGGAGGCATAGTGAGAATCAATCAATCAATCAATCAATCATTCGTTCATTCATTGTCTACCAAGTCACCCACTGTCGCGGGGAGCTGCAGCCTATCCCAGCTTGCTTAGGGTATGAGGCAGGTGAAAATCCGGGCGCAACGCCTGTGCATCGTGGAGCCACACACACACACGCACGCACACACACACACACACACACACACACACACACACACACACACACACACCTAAAGTAAATTTTAAAGCCGGCCAATTAACCTGAAGCACATGTTTTTGGAGGTGGGAGGAAGCCAGAGAACCCGGAAAGAACCCACACAGACACGGGGAGAACATGCAAACTCCGCACAGAGCGGGACGTGAACCCGAAATCACCTTGATGTGCAGCAACAGCGTCACCCACTGTGCCACAGTGCCGATCAATCAAACTTTATTTGTATAGCGCTTAATCACCACAGCAGACATTTCAAAGCACTTAGATAGAGAAACCCAACAGAACTTGTATAAAAGACAGCTTATGATTGCTCTGAAAGGGTCTACTGTAACTCCTCACTGTCACTGTAGGGACAAAAAAGAGTACTACAGATGCAGTATTTGCTTTGAGGATGCCGATAAAGAAGTACAGAGAAGGCCACAGGGAGCTGCATTGTGTTTTTGTAGATCTGGAGAAAGCTTATGACAGGGTGCCCAGAGAGGAACTGTGATATTGTATGAGGAAGTCTGGAGTGGCAGAGAAGTATGTTAGAGTGGTGCAGGACATGTATGAGGACTGTAAGACAGTGGTGAGGTGTGCTGTAGGTGTGACAGAAGAGTTCAAGGTGGAGGTGGGACTGCATCAGGGATCAGCTCTGAGCCCCTTCCTGTTCGCTATGGTGATAGACAGGCTGACAGACGAGGTTAGACAGGAATCTCCATGGACTATGATGTTTGCAGATGACATTGTGATCTGCAGTGAGAGCAGGGAACAGGTGGAGGAGAAGCCAGAGAGGTGGAGGTTTGTCCTGGAAAGGAGAGGGATGAAGGTTAGCCGCAGTAAGACAGAGTACATGTGTGTGAACGAGAGGGACCCAAGTGGAAGAGTGAGGTTACAGGGAGAAGAGATCAAGAAGGCGGAGGATTTTAAGTACTTAGGGTCAACAGTCCAGAGCAATGGAGAGTGTGGAAAGGACTTGAAGAGGCGTGTACAGGCAGGATGGAATGGGTGGAGAAAAGTTTCAAGTGTGATGTGTGATAGAAGAATTTCAGCTAAAATGAAAGGAAAGGTATACAAAACTGTGGTGAGACCAGCGATGTTGTTTGGTCTAGAGACAGTGTCACTGAGGAAAAGACAGGAGGCAGAGCTGGAGGTGCAGAGATGAAGATGCTGAGGTTCTCTTTGGGAGTGACCAGGATGGATAGGATCAGGAATGAGTACATCAGAGGGACAGCACATGTTAGAGGTTTTGGAGATAAAGTCAGAGAGGCCAGACTGAGATGGTTTGCACATGTCCAGAGGAGAGATAGTGAATATATTGGTAGAAGGATGCTGAGTTTTGAACTGCCAGGCAGGAGGCCCAGAGGAAGACCAAAGAGGAGGTTTATGGATGTAGTGAAAGAGGACATGAAGGTAGTTGGTGTGCGAGAAGAGGATGCAGCAGACAGGGTTAGATGGAGGGAATTGATTCGCTGTGGCGACCCCTGAAGGGAAAAGCTGAAAGGAGAAGATCAAATGTGGATTTCTGAAAATGAAGGAGGGGGAAGAGGAGGAAAAGGAGGCTGCAGCCAGATCATCACCACAATGTGAGGAGGCTCATTGATTCATCAGTGAAGAACCAGCAGAGACGAGCCGGCAACAACAAACAGCTCACCTACAAAACCCGGCACAATCAGAAGAAGGCTCGTCGATTCCGCATTCGCACACATCTTGTCGGTTTGTTAGAAAACAGGAAGATATTAATGGGCTGCATGAATGTGAGAGAAAAAAACTGACACAGGTTTAATTCCACCCATCTTTGAGCAGCACACTAGTCGTCCACCACTTCCAGGGTTGTTAGTGTTTTGTTAAACCTGACTTTTGACCTCTCTCCCTGTCATGTCACACTGGTTTTGTAAACTGCTGTAAACAATGAGGGTTCGGAAAGAAATTCAAAATGACACTTAACTGGCTTTAGTTTTCTTCATTAAGGGTTTTTAATCTCAATCTCGATAAACAATATTGGTATATACACTTTTTGTATTACATAATAATATAATATAAAAGAAATTAAAGCTCTAGGCATCTTAGCAGTACATCATCCATCTATTTTTTGTACCGCTTGTCCGCTTACGCAGGTCAGAGGGGTTGCTGGAACCTTCCCAGTGGACTTGCGGGCACGAGGCGGGGAGAAGATGCTGGCAAATCATGGAACCACATGCAAGATGAAGAACCAATCTCTCTCGCACACAAACACACACACACAAACACACACACACACACACACACACACACACACACACACACACACACACACACACACACACACCTATGGACAATATACAGCTGACAAATCCACCTGAGGTGAATGCGTTTTGAAGGTGGGAGGAAACCGGAGAACCCGGAGAAAACCCACGCAGACACAAATCTATGTTGATGTTTGATGTCAGGCGGGTTTATAATTTTCTAACCGCTCCAGTAAAGCCTCTGAGTACCCGGGGGAGTAATACCTGAAAAAACACACAATGAAATTAGATGGGAAGTCCTTTAAACAACATTCATTCAGATGGTGGTGAATTCCACTTTCTAAACAAACTTTTTACAAACCCAGTATAACCCATTCAATTGTATTTGTTGTAGAGTTTTCTCTCACATAGTTTTAATTTTAATCTACTATCCAAGCGATCACCCTCCTAGATTACTGGTTACGGTTCTGCACAAGCTTGTATGGGCGAGAGAAACACACCTTACGATCTCCTCAGGGAAGCAGCTGTTGATGCTGTTGATGTGTTCCTGCAGAACTGAGCCGGGCTCAGCCTGGATCTCCTGCACTTTCTTCAGCCCCCCACTGGTCACAAACAGACGGCGAGCCTTACTGTCATGAGGTAACACCTTTGGGGAGAAGGAGGAGACATGAAAATGAACAATCAGATTCAAAAGCTGGGCAGATTTCTGATCTGTAGTTGCCGGTTGTCTCACTCGCCTTGCTAAACTGGCCGAGTACATGTTTGAGGATGTTGCTGGGAGCATCGTACAGGAAGGGCTCCAGACAGGGCAGGTCGGTGCACTTCTGCAGTATGCTCTTCAGAGCCGTCTTACACTGGAAAGAACATGAGTGAACTTGCTGAATGTACACTAAAAGGGTTCAAAAATAAACATGCAGCATAAGCACAATCAATTTCTCCGATGGCACAACTGGAGTGTAGAATGTTTTACACAGTCTGTAACTGGTGTGTTCCTGTTTCCTGACTTGTTCTTTTATAGTTACTTACAAAGAGAGAAACCAAATCCCACTACCAGTCTCAGTTATATGTGTGTTACTGTATGTCTCAGCTCATAAAATAATACCGAGCTCATATCTCCCCACCTATATATTTGAATAAGCTCACTTGAAAACCTCACCCATTACCCATTTCAATCAAGCACCAAACCAATCACGGCACCTAACCAATCACAGCGCATCTGCCAGAAGGAATCACGTGAACAATATGGGGTAAGGCATTGGGCAGCGAGGTTTTTTGTAACGGCTACGCCTTCCGTCCACACGACAATGCAGATATTCGGGCTGAAAACGCTGTGGACGCTGTAACCAAAACTTTCTATCCAGGGGGCGTCTCCCAGCGACGAAGACCGCTGTGATGTTAGTGTGTATGACCCGTGTCTGCATGTACACACAGAATGGACGGAGTTAAAACCGACCATTTTCTGACGTATAACAGCTCCACGTCGAAGACACGTTGATAAACATGCTTGACAGTTGGATATTTGTTCGTCTGTTTCTTTCTTTATAAGTCATAAAATGTATTCATTCATTCATTTTCTACCGCTTCATCCGCCGTAGCGGGTCACGGGGAGCTGGAGCCTAACTCAGCTGACATTGGGCGTGAGGCGGGGGACACTCCGGGCATGACGCCAGTGCACCGCGGAGCCACACAAAGACGAAGAACCACGCACACCCACACTAACTCCCATGGGCAATTTGGGACCGGCCAATCAACCTGAAGCGCATGCTTTTGGAGGTGGGAGGAAGCCAGAGAACCCGGGGAGAACCCACACGGACACGGGGAGAGCATGCAGACTCCACACAGAGCGGGACTCGAACCCAGACCCGCCGTGTTGTGAGGCACCAGCGCTACCCACTTCGCCACCGTGCCGCTCATAAAATTTATATACTTATGGTTTCCGTTTGGAGTGGGACAATTGATGTAGTGTCCAAAATGCTCCTCGGGCATCTGACAAAAACGCTCTTTAAGTAACTACATACACTTCTGTTTATGTAGTCAGCTAACAGAACTATCACTTCTCTAAAATTTATTTTCCATTTGCTCTTTTGACAGGTGCCTTTTCCTTTAATGTTAGCTCCTTTCCCAGTCTCACGATTATTTAGCTTTCTTTCTCCAGTCAGCCTGCTAACATTCATCTACAGCTTCACAATGCCCGCCCAGCGCAATCCATGATACGTCGTTATGTTGATTTTTGACTACTTTGGGTGCGCTTGATTTATAATACCAACACATTTGTTTTCATATGTTTGGTATGAAGTCTGATATTACTGTTTTATCGTGGAATTTCCACGGGTTCCAGCTAGTATTCATTTGTCTGTGGCCTCACAAACACTCTTAGTGCCCAACGTCCTTACTTTGGCCTGCAGATCCTCTGAGCTGCCGATGTCCATGTAGAGTTCCAGCAGCCTGGGCAGCAGGTCAGCTGCGGCCACGGCATGGGCATGCTCAGGGGTGTGATGACCGATCTGGCCAATGGACCAGGCTGTGGCTGCCTTGATGTGATGTTCAGGCTCCTCAGACAGACACAGGGACAGCTGGAGCAACCCCTGCAGAAAGGGAGGACATATTGCTTAGGGAAACAAGTTCAGGCAACATGACTTACAATTAGACCTCAGTGGATGTTCCTGATTTTAGAGATTGGTTAGCAATTAGAGGAGAGAATAATGATCACTCACACACACACACCTTAGAAAGAATGACAGCCATGGCGAGGTTCTCGCTGTGAGCTGCCACGTATCCCAGCATCATGATCCCTGGCAGCCGCAGGTGTCCATGACTGTTGCCTAGAAAGTCAATCATTGCTGCCAGGCCCCCACAACTCACAATCACCTGGGACAGCTGGGAAAAAGGACACACGAGCACTGTAAGTCCAGACATACAAATCTGCGTGTGTGTGTGTGTGTGTGTGCGTGCGTGCGTGCGTGCGTGTGTGTGTGTTTGTTGTACCTCTGGTGTGTGTTTCGCCACCTCCCTCATCAGGGTGCTGACGTTCTTCTTGATATGGTCATCTGGATCTCGGAGGCAGGCCACTGCTGCAGGGAAGACGTCTGCCTCTATCACCAGCTCCGCCAGGTTGACCGAGTGTTTGCTGATCTGACTGAGGGCTGCAAACACCTGCCTCTGGACGGGGACACACAAACCTGTTGAGCGTTCCTCTGTAACACTGCTTTTTGTCTGGCACTACTGTTACCCTTAATTCATGGGGATTTGTTGACTAATGCTAATAATCTCACAAAATCTCCCTGCAGATTATGTTTGTATTCAACATTTAGACGTTTCCCCAAAAAAGTCTTACAATTTTTAAGATTTTGTTTTGTTAAAAAAAAAATGAATGAAAGAACCTAACAGAAGTTGTATTTTAATATACAACTATTAACACAATTATACTAAAATAGGTTCTTTTATTCTTTTGGTGATATTATGTGATAACATAATAGTGATATGATAGGAAAATAATGTATTTTATTAATAATAACTACTCCTGTTTTTTATTAATGACACTAATTTTTTTTTTTCAATTTTACATAGTGTTGTGATCCCCAAAGGGAAATTAATAGCAATTAATTACTAGCAATTATAGCAACCATTGAAGGGAATTTCACTATAAATATATGGTAATGTTTGCTTTTCAGGCACATGAAAGAACTGATATGAACATTTTGCTAAGAAAAACTAAATTGAAACAGCTGCTCAGATTTCCACAAGACAACATAAATTAAACTAATGTTTTTTGCGGTAGCACTGGGCAGTTTTATGAATTATAATATCTGATCATTTCCCAACCTTGAGTTTGACATCTGGGTTCAGGATCATCTGTGCCAAATGTGCAATGGCACCATTGTCCACCACAGTCTGGGCCAGCTCTGGTGTGTGTTTGCAGATATCACTGAGTGTGGAAGCTGTGATGCGTTTGAGGGCTATCTCAGGCTCCCCGAGACACAGCAGCAGCAATGGGACAGCTCCCGCGTCCACTACTGACTGAGACAATGCTGCACAGTGATGGAAAGAAGAAGAAGTAAGAAAAAGTTGCAAGAAAAACAAGCATGTAAAGGTAGAAAATGTAAAGTTGAACAAATTGAACAAGTCTTGTATTTGATGAGATAAAATATGTCTCCAAATCCCAAAAAAATGACCAAACAAAAGGAGGGAAATTATAGAAATGCTGATATGTCAGTGTCTTCCCTACATGCATTGTGTCGCGCGATGCAGCCTAGAGCCCAGGCAGCAGCCTCCTTCACCCAGGGGTCAAACTCCTCCAGACACACCACCAAGGCATCAACTCCCCCACAGGTCACCACAGCCTGGGCCAGCTCAGGGGCGTGTTTGGCAACGGCCCGCAGCACAAACGCTGCTGCCTTCTTGTAGAACCTCTGCATGCAAACACAAATCGACTATCAGCATCCACGTTAAAAATGGAACCAACATGAGGCTGTGAGAGATGAGACTCTAGCCAGTTGTATCATGGAACGCTGCAGCATGATTAGACTTTGTTTTAGCCACCCTAAAAATAATCCAAACCACAATTGATTTTATTCCTATTTCCTATTAATTAATTTAACTAATGCAACATCTGAAGCCTGCTGTCGTCTTTCCTGAACCATTTAACCTTCATGAACTGTGGATTTACTTACATAAAGTCATTCATACATCAGAAAAACAACTTAATCAAGAATATTTGATTCAGAACGTTTTTTTTTTCTGATTCATTGAACCTTATCAATACTTGTGCTGCGGCAGTAGGATTTCACAAGAAGAAAATTGATTAACACACCAAATAAATTTTGTATCCTATACTCATATACTGTACAGTGCGCCCTCCTTCCTCGCGGTTAATGCATTCCAAGAACCACACGCAATTAACGAATTCCGTGATAGAACAACAAACTATTTATCTTACTATTTACGGTGATTTAAATGTTTATGAATCCTCCCCATACTGAAATTAAACCACCTTCTATCTGTATTACCTTTTCCCACACTCTTATCGACTGTTTAAAGCACTTTTTTGTCTCACGTAAGTCCGAGACTCACAGAACATAACGCACCTCCGGATGCCATCAGCCAATAGCATGTGCGTACGGTATCACGTGACTGCCTACCAAAAATCCGCGATGAGGTTAAGTCGCGAGCGTTGATGTGCAAATGCACACAGTATTCCTATATTCATGTATCCTATATTCATATATTCCACACAAAGTTTCCTTATGTCAAATACTTCACACTTAAAACTTATGTATAAATTTGATTTAATTTCTGATTTTCAGTTCTGAAAAAATTCAAGTGATTAGATATCCTGCTGATAAAATATGAAGTCTGAATCATGGAAATTCAGGTATATCTTCGCTTCCATTTGTTTCAGTTAAGATTTTTTTCCCCTGTGTTTGATATACAGTAGTTATGACTTCTTGTCATCTGTCACAAACAAAATATAAACCCTAACCCTATATAAACCATATCAGTCAGATTAAGAACTCATCACATAAGGCTGCACTAACCCAGAAAAAGATCTTGTTTTTCTCATGCCAAAGGACACTTTCAGTTCTGAAGTGGCCACTAGGCTACCCCCCCCCCCACACACACACACACACACTACTGACGTTTTGTGAGGCCAGGGAGTGGATCAGCTGGGGCAGGATATCTTCCCTCACCACAACCTCAGCCAGGTCATCACTGTGTTCAGCCAGTCGCCCCACAGCCAGAGCGGCCGTCTGCTGGATGCTGGGGACCACGTCAAGCATCAGGGGCCGCAGCAGGGACATCACACCTGCCAGGGAGGAGGGGGGGAGTGAGTGACCACCGGAAGCCCTTGTTAAAGATAAAGATACCAGCTTGTTTCTCACCAGCTTGTTGAAGTATCTCTACGTTTTGTGGTCGGGATGCCATGTCAGCAACAGTTTGTACAAACTGCATCCTTGATTTCTGATACTGCTCAAAAACTACAACACACACACGCACAAGTGTTATTTAAACGGTTTGGTTTGTTGCTATGAAATGAAGCTATTCTTTGCTGCTGGAGAACAAAGTGGTTTATTCCTACCTTGAACAATCTGTCGTTGGGTCATTGTTGGTCAAATGCAAAAAATAGGTCCCAAAACTTAGTCTTTGAAGTCACAGAGACAACAAATGATCTGGACCTGCTTGACTTTTAAATTGTCTGTTACTCTATGATATTCTTTGATAGTCTGTTACCTTTGATGTCTTGAAACGATGAATGAATACTCTGCTTCTTGTGTTGTAGGAATTGTTGGTGTTCGTTGCCGTAGCAACGGACAGGAAGGCGATGCGGTGTTGCTCCTGCCAAAGATCGTCTACGACAGTCCCTCACTCTCCTGCTCTCGGGACACACACATACAGTCGCTCTTCTTTAAACTTGTTCGCGTGTGAGACCTCCTCACGTTTTTCCATCTTTGTGTCCGGATCGAGCGCGAGGGTTCACGCGGACACGCGCGCGCTTCGTAAGCAGCCGTCACCTCCAGAAGGAGAGAACACCACAGAACCGAAGCGACCGGTGGGTTACTAAATCAACATGTGGAGTACTATTCAAGCTTATAAACGACTCCTCTGAGTTTGTCCTCAAATGACACGCCTTATTTAAGTAAAGCACTGTGTCACAGTGGGTTTGTACGTGATTGAACATCATTACGTCATCTCTTTCAAGCCCAGATTTACACCAACAGTTTATGCTTTCAAATAAAGCTGACTGACAGGAATGCAAGCTAATCAGATGAGATCAGCAAATGCAAGCTAATTATCTACAAATTCCATACTTACAATATTATACAGTATAAGAAAAAAACATTTGTGTTTTTACAGGGAAGTAATAAAGAGGAGGTTGGACGGGAATCTCCATGGACTATGATGTTTACAGATGACATTGTGATCTGTAGTGAGAGCAGGGAAAAGGTGGAGGAGAAGTTAGAGAGTCGGAGGTTTGTCCTGGAAAGGAGAGGAATGAAGGTTAGTCGCAGTAAGACAGAGTACATGTCTGTGAATGAGAGGGACCCAAGTTTAAAAGTGAGGTAACAGGGAGAAGAGATCAAGAAGGTGGAGAATTTTAGGGTCATAGTCCAGAGTAATGGAGAGTGTGGAAAAGAGGTGAAGAGGTGTGTACAGGCAGGATGGAATGGGTGGAGAAAAAGTGTCAGGTGTGATGTGTGATAGAAGAGTTTCAGCTAAAATGAAAGGAAAGGTGTACAAAACTGTGGTGAGACCAGCGATGTTGTTTGGTCTAGAGACAGTGTCACTGAGGAAAAGACAGGAGACAGAGCTGGAGGTAGCAGAGATGAAGATGCTGAGGTTCTCTCTGGGAATGGCCAGGATGGATAGGATCAGGAATGAGTACATCAGAGGGACAGCACATGTTAGAGGTTTTGGAGATAAAGTCAGAGAGGCCAGACTGAGATGGTTTGGACCAATGTTCCCTCTAATTTTTCATGTGTCTGGGCAAACTCACAAGCTTCCTGAGCGAGTGAGGACCACTGTGAGCAACATCAGATAGGAGCAACATCAAAAAAACACTGTGGCCACACAAAAGTGGCCACAATTTTGTTCAAAACCTTGGATCATAGCAAGTTACATCCATCCATCCATGATCTAGCGCTTATCTCCGGCCGGGTCGCAGGGGCAACAGTCTCAGGAGGGATGCCCATACTTCCCTCTCCCCAGACACCTCCTCCAGCTCCTCCGGGTGGAGCCCGAGGCGTTCCCAGGCCAGACGAGAGACATAGTCCCTCCAGCATGTCCTAGGTCTTCCTCGAGGTCTCCTCCTGCTAGGACATGCCCGGAACACCTCCCCAGGGAGGCGTCCGGGAGGCAACCGGAACAGATGCCCGAGCCACCTCAGCTGGCTCCACTCGAGGTGGAGGAGCAGTGGCTCTACTCCGAGTTCCTCCCTGGTGACTGAGTTCCTCACCCTATCTCTAAGGGTGTGCCCAGCCACTCTACGAAGGAAACTCATTTCAGCTGCTTGTATCCGGGATTTTGTCCTTTCTGTCATGACCCAAAGCTCATGACCATACGTGAGGGTAGGAACGTAGATTGACCGGTAAATCGAGACCTTCGTCTTGCGACTCAGCGACTTCACCACAACGGACCTATATAGCGACTGTATCACTGCAGAAGCTGCACCGATCCGTCTGTCAATCTTACATTCCATCCTTCCTTCACTCATGAACAAGACCCCAATATACTTAAATTCCTCCACTTGGGGCAAGGACTCTCCACCGACCTGAAGAGGGCACACCACCCTTTTCCTGTCAAGAATCATGGCCACGGATTTAGAAATGCTGATCCTCATCCCACTCGTGTCACACTCAGCTGCAAACCGTCCCAGTGCACCCTTAAGGTCCAGGTTTGATGAGGCAAACAGGACAACATTGTCTGCAAAAAGCAGAGATGAAATCCTTTGGTCCCCAAACCGGACTCCCTCCAGATCCTGGCTGCGCCTAGAAATTCTGTCCATAAAGATTATGAACAGAACCGGTGACAGAGGGCAGCCCTTCACCGATTCTGTTCAGCAAGTTACATGGCTTATTAAAATAATCACATTACAGCAGCATTTTTCTTTTTTTTCTTTTTTTTAATGTAAGTGATTTGGCTCACTTGAAATGAAAAAAAAAAATCTTGTTCTACATGAGATGTGTAGTATGTTATATATGAAGGTCCTGCTTTGGCAATGGGTAGAGTCCTGCTTTGGCCTAGGTGAGGCCCCGTTGTGGCCTAGCTTTGGGTCCTGTTCTGGAAGAAAGGACACATATACAGTACACCTTTCAGTCATAGCATTTTGGTCACATTAAAATATTCACATTTTGCACAATGATGTGTGCTGTTGCTTGTGATACAGTGTAAATGCCTGTAACTCTGGGTCTGTAAAATATCTAATTAGTTTTTTATTAACATTTCTACTACCCATAACTTATCTAGTAGTAACACCATTTAATGATTAATATCCATAAATAAGAAATTAATGAATGTCATTAGAATATGCACAAATCTGACTTAAATTTAACCTAATTTTACACGTGGTTGGGCACTTTGTCCAGGTTAATGGCTTCGACTGCTTCTTGCTTTTTCTCAAAAATGAAAAAAAAAAATCCCAGTTGCACTGTTTGTTCTTCTATTTGCATAAACTCCGACAGCCATTCCGTCTTAAAAGAACCGCATTTCTTCATTACTTTTTCTTGGTGAGTAGATGTGTCGCTGCCCGTTCGTTTCCAGTTGTTCACGAGCTGACCAGCACGGCGCGTACAGCAGGGCGCACATGAAGAACCGCTCTGATTGGCTGAGTAGCGTCAGTAAACCTGATCGCATTATTGGCTGGACACCTGTCACTCACTGAGTTACAATGCAAAATGGCACAGAAAAACAATATTATTGGTCTAATTAATTAGATTAGGTCTAATATTGGATATTACTTAATACGTTTGTATCGAATTTTATTTTGTGGCCGCATAAATTTTCTTGTGCGCTGAGAATGTGCGAGCAGCACGCAATTGCGCACGCGCGCAGTTTACAGGGAACACTGGTTTGAGGTTTGGACATGTCCAGAGAAGAGATAGTGAATATATTGGTAGAAGGGTGCTGAGTTTTGAAATGCCAACCAGGAGGCCTAGAGGAAGACCTGTGGCGACCCCTGAAGGGGAAAGGAGAAGAATAATGAAAAAGTATTCCCTGACCGGGAATCGAACCCGGGCCGCGGCGGTGAGAGCGCCGAATCCTAACCACTAGACCACCAGGGAAGACCCAATCATAAATAGGGCTTGAAGATATTTCAATGTTCCTCATTAAGTATAATAAATACAATTTAATGATATTATCTTGTACATCCAGCTACACTAAGATAAGCCAGTAATTCAAGGCGTCGTTACTTTGAGGCCAAGCCGCTGATCAGTTGAGATTCGGTTTGTCTAGTGACGGTCCTTTGGCAGCAGGGGGCGCAATGAACACGGGGGGGCTTCCCTTTTATTAAGCTGTTTTCGGATGCACGCAAGGTATGTGAACGGATTTAGCTACCTGATTTTTGACGAGAATTGTTCAAATTTCTTGTTTTTCTTCAAAGTTTAGCGTCATTGTTAATTACTTTGCAAGAAAAACAATAAATCGACTTATTTCCGGACGACTGACAAGCGGATTGGCCGAATAAAACAATCTTTACAATCTCCACCAGGTTGCTATTGTCATGTAAACAACGTGGCTAGCTAGCCGCCGCTAGCATCAGCTGTTCAGTCTGCTGAGAGACTGCACCTTGTTCCCTGAGCTGCTGTTTGCTTCGGTGACACAGGGCATTTTAACGTTTGCACAACTGGATGTTTGCCTTTCACTGGGGGTTTCATTTGATAGGAATTCCAAGGCAAGCAGCAACACAAAAAACGACAAATGAACGATAGCTAGGTGCGTAACGCTGCTCCAGACCTCTCCGTTTCACTGTGATGTTACCTTGTATTTCATTAACATAATACAGACTCCACTTTTCCTGGTTTCTATATGTGTAATATTGTTTTTGGTTAATCCTGTGATTTTTGGTTGTTGTAGCTGCGGGGGTCTTAATGTTTTTTCCATCCGGATTCCCGAATGGATGCTGCTAAGAATAGACACACTAATTAACATTATATAAGAAAACACATGTTTACTGTGGCAGCATGAAGCAGCAGCAGATGTGTCTTCACTGGAGCAGGGGGATGCGTTTTTCCATCGTTATGGTCAGCCATTATCAGCTGAGTGGCCCGACACGCGTATTATGGGATGCTTTCATCGCCCTCCACTTAGTCTGATGAGGCTTCACCATCACTTATTGGCCTTTTGAATTCTAGCGAACGCTGTTGAGTGAGGAGGTGCCCGGTGAGCCTGCTAAAGCCTCTTTCTTATTTTCTCTGCAGGACCAGCATGAAGTGTCAAGGCGCTGTGTAAGTGGTGGCTCTCCCATACTGGTGTCTGCTGGATTTGACACACTGAGTGGGTGTGGGAGGGTAGATGTTCGTATGGATGCGTATGACTGCGGTGCACAGTTAGAACCCTGGACTGATGGAGAAGAGAGACAGGAAGCCGGGATACTTTGCAAGGTAAGGGATGCATGTCTTTGTTTTGAATTTGTATCATACATCTTTAAAGTCCAACGTTTAGGTCTTATTAATCTGTTTGTTTGTTTGTTGTGCTTGTAATGCACATTTTTAATCATAAGGCAATAAATTCAAGCTGTCACCACTTTAGGAATGAATAAATGTAAATTTTTGTTTATCTCAGCTTTCACTTTACCGTGTAGGTTTTATGAAGCATAATTTAAAACAAAATCGAGGATTATGCATTTGCTTCTGGAGAATGTTGAAATAAGTGACTTTTTTTGGGACCTGCTCATCTCTAAACCCCTGACTTGGAAAAAAAATCAATGGGACAGAGCAAATGAAGAAGGATTCTGAGTTTAGTTTTATTAAAATGTCAGCATGGGGACCTGTACTAATGAAATGTGTTTAACATTTTTTTTCTGCTGTCATGTAATAGTACAGCCACAGTGTCAGATTTCTCCAGATACATCCTAAAATGAACCCTCAAGAGTCATTTCCGTGAAGTTCAGTGGCACAAACAGTTTAAAGGGTGGGTTTCTTTACCCACAGTCACTATAATACAGCTGTTGGAAGGCAGTCTCTTTCTGCCACTCAGCTAAGGTATAACGTTCCAGATCTTGAACATAAAGATCGAAATCTTGGTAAATTAATGGTGTGTTGTACATAGATGGTTAGGGGTGACTTTATGTCTTTGGTCAAGGTGCATCAGTTAATTCTTCACTGATCTTTTTCTCAATCATAGATTTGTGCTGTTGGGTCACCTCAAGTCAGCTCAATAATTGGATTTTGGTAGCATTGCGAAAGATGATAGCAGGAAGTATATGGAAAGTCAATCGTCACAGCTACGGTGAATGGAGGGGCAATTAAACAGGAGGTTGTGAACAAAGACGGGTCCTTTCTTTATGATGTCTGGGCAGATGACATGCGTCATTGTCGGTTTGTAGGGGGGAGTAAATAACTTAAATGATGCCTAGAGGTATACTTGTGCAATGAGGCTTTCAAAGTACATGCTGTATTAAAGCACCAAGAACATTAAGTCTTTGGTTATGTGCAAATTGAGGCCCTGTGGTAGAGCAGGCAGTGTTAGTGCAAACCAGATAAATAGGTTGGTTTCAAGACACAGTGTTCACATGTTGAGCCTGCTGTTGGTTTCAGAGCTGTTGAGTGTGCACTTGCAATAAATGTAGTAAGGAAGTGCAGTGGAGTCTAATGGGCTTTGTTCTTTCCCTCTGTCTCAAGTTACATTCAGATTTCACCAACAGCCTGCTCCAAACTTACAGTTTCTCTTGTGTTGATGATTTTTTTTAACATTCATTGAAAATGTTTTGTCATGGAGGGAATTGGTTTTGCATGGTGTCGTGTTTCAGTTCTTCTCAAATCACTGGGTTGGCAGCACATTTCATGGTAATGGAATGAGGCTTTGTGTACAGCCGAAGGTGGTACTTTCCAGTAAAGGGAGTGTTCAGTTGTGTGGGAGTGAGCAGCAAAACAGTAGTGGAAGGGTCGGAGGTGAATGCATGCACCTGATGCAGACCTGTACTAGTCTAAAGATCAACAGTTGTGTAAAAATCAGCCTGAGCTTCTCAAACAGCTTCTGCTGCAGCAGTTCTCCTGAGTGTTGTACCACATGCTTCCTCGCTTCCTGTCAGATAGAGCAAAGGCCACCGGTGAGCATGTGCATCCACCCATGGAAGGGATTACCTCGGCACAGATCTTTCCATATTATTATTTTTTTATAACAGTGAAACCTGTGCTTTTAATTAAACTGTGAATTTTTAGAAGAAACAAAGGGAAAGATACTCTTTAATCTCAATAAGTGGTCTAAATCGAGTCAAGATACAAAGCTTGATTTGAATAATGTACACAATCCTTTCTCTGGTATGTGATGTGTTTGCATATATCACGAGTCAGAAGGTGTGTGTGGCTCGTTTGGTTAAATGTTTGTCTAAACAGGTGCTGGTCTGTTAGTTTCCTTTTGAAAGGAAAAACCTGTAACAAGTTGCTTTATCGTCACCGTCAATGGAGGTACAGTGAATGCTCAAGGATCTGGACTAAAAATGGAAAGATAAATTTGCCACCAGCCACCAGGAGACTCCTGGCAGCAGTGAAGGACCTGCAGGGAAACATCGCTGCGATAAGGAGACGCCGTAACTGCACTGCATTTGTTGCCTTGGTGATTTCATTTGTCACAGCTTAAGAGCTTTTCAGAATATAAGACATCAAAGGTGGTGTTTGCCAGAGGATGTATAGGAGACCGGGCATTGGAGCAGGAAAAGATTCTGTCCTCTGATGGGAAGAAAAATATTTGCGCCATAGAACAACAGCTAATTTTAGCGTGAGTTGGACTCTGCATTGCAGTGGAAAATCAAAGTTTCCACTGTTTATTTTGGCAGTGGAGGCATCATTGTTTGATACCTCTGAGTTGAGTGTGAAACGGGTACTATTCCACAATAGAGATAGAGAACTGTGGTGGAAGAGATTTATTTCCAGCTAAATCACAAATTTGAAGTCGCAGTAATACAGAAATAGTATTATAATGTCAGTGTTGATTACATGGAGTCCTACTGTACACATACTAATATGAAGACAAGCATTTAAATTGATCAATGGTTAAAACAAAATCAAGTTAGCTGTTTAAATTAAAACTCAAAGGGTGATGGGAGATCAATTGTGGGAGAGAGAGGGAGTGAGGAACGACGTAACAGACATGTGAAACCACCGTAACAGTTATTTTCATGTTGAGGTTACAGAATGGTGTAGTGCCAGCATAAAAACAATTGCAGAAATAATAGCAACGATGATGATGATGTCAGTGGGTGTCATGTTCCTGGCAATATAACTAATCTCAGGCCACGGTAAGTCAGTAAAATGTTTTCATGGGAGATGAAAGTGGAGAGAAGAAGAAGATGAGGTCCCCCAGCAGTCTAAGTCTTTAGCAGTATAGCTAGCTATAAGATAGCCTTAATAATAGGCTTAATCTCAAAGGAAGGTTTAAGCCCACTTAAATGTGGAGAGATGAGACCAGAGGAGCCTGTGAACATTTTTGTACTAATTCTAAGTTGTGTATTTGTACATCTGCATCTGTACAGATCTGCAATATAACATTTTATTAAACAACGTTTTAAAAATGTAAAATTCTAAGTTTTTATTTCACGGATAGTTGTTGCCGCTGATGTGGATGATGACCCAGGGACTAGTCACTTCCTGTCGGTTGTGACTTTATGCGGCTAGAACTGTGAAGTGATTCACTTCCAGGATGTTTGCTCATTCCTTTTTTGTTAACATGATATTTCAGGAGCACTTTGGGTGAATTTTCTCAAAAGTTGGACAATCTTGGCAGAATTTGATGGTTTTGGCAGTTTGTCTCTTTTTTGTTTTTCAATGAAGTTCAGGAAAGGTGGAAATATAGCAGACAGCAAAGTCTGCTATATTTCCTATATTCGGGAACAGCAAAGTCAAAAGAGCTTCAGAATATGAGGAGCACAGGGGATCCTGGGAAGAGGAACAAATCCCATTAATGGGCAAAATGAAGGACAGAGGAGCAGAGAAGGAATTCCTCTCCCCAGATGGAAAGAGCAGCAACAGATACCAGATGTGCAGAAAAGACAAAAAAAGTGTACCTAAAGTTATTTGTTCTTTCTGTAGTTTAGCTTCAGGTAATTGTTGATGCACTGAGTTCACCTCCGTCTTCCTGGAAGAAAAAGCCACTAAGTGATAAATGAAGACCGCATGTAGAAATTACTCACTCAAAACATCTGCCAGTAGAGCTTCAGCTCCCTCCAAACAATACTCTAAAAATATCTTTTATTACATTCCTCCAGAGTCGTAACTGTTCATATGTAATGAGTTTGGATAGGCATGGATGTAAGCAGCTTAAATGGCTGGCGGAGCATGCAACCTCATGAAGCCTCATGTTACCTCATGTAGCCTCATGCAACCTCACGAAGCCTCATGTCACCTCATGCAACCTCATGCAACCTCGTGTAGCCTTATGCAACCCCATGAAGCCTCATGCAATCTAATGTAGCCTCATAGAGACTCGTGCAACCTTGCATGGCTTCATGTAGTCTGTAAAAGGCACAGTGCAACCAAGCCTTGTAAGAATGTAGAACACGTCTGCTGCACCTCCCAGTGATGACTTGCCGTGGTGGCTCTCTGTTAGTCTGGGAGTGAATCCACGAGTTCTGACCTGAAGGACAGAAACTTTGAAGTGGATCCATGATGAAGCTGTAAAACAGCTCAGAATGAAAATGAAGGAGCTGCTGGGAATGTGTCTGCAGACTTGTGAGTTCTCATGAGTTCTCTCCCAGGCGTGCAGCATCCGCTGGTTGGAGTGTTACCTGAGGCCATGGCACAGCTCCGTCTGCAGCCTTATCGACCCGCTCTTGCCTTTCCATCCGGACATTTAAATGCCTGTTTTTTCATTGTACCTTTATTCCTGCCTTTGCCCTGAGCTATGCAGAACAATGCTGCCCCATCATCACTCAAAAGATTACGATAAATCAATTTGACCTCATCCTTTCTTAACACACATATTAAGCTTTTAGCTCATAAAGCTTACACTACCTTTAAGTGCGCCACTAAAAGGTGGATGTGCCCTGCACCCCCACATCCCCCTCGGTCAACCCCAGGAGGGTCTAGAGATGCCTCTACATCATTTCCTTACCTTTCAATGATTTAAAGGAGACATAGTATCTCAGAGGAAAATACAGGTGACACAGCAAAGTAAAGAGAGAGTAGAGAGCAGTGGCAGCATCTGGATGGATCGGTGGATAATGCAGCGCTGTTTCATACCATTACAATCCCGACTTTACGTCAGACCAGAAGCTAGGCGACCAGGTAACGCATTTGAACTGAAATTTGATCGCTGAGTTTTGACCGTGACCAAAACTCAAGGCATATTTATTTGTACATTAGTTAGGAAAGTCCTCCAGTCTGATTCAGACAGATGGTAACGATCAGATCTTTGGAAGGATTCGGTGTAGCACACAGCTGGGATCTATCTTTGATAATAAACTATAAACTGACTATCAATGACAACATAGTGGCAGTTTGGGGTGTGTGGTAGTTTCTCAGAAGGGAGCAGGTTTTAACATATGTTCATTCGCCAGTGAAACATTGGTGTTTCACTGTCTGATCAATCTCAGCGTCTTCACAAGACAATGGATCCCAAGGCTGAAGTCATTTGAGTTTCCTCTTGATGCTCTGCAGAAGGACTCTTGGTGTAGACAACAAACATATTTATCTAAAGATGTTTTATAGCTGCAAGACCATACAATTTCTTTTTCTGTCTTACTGCTAAGAGGTCATGCCTTTCTATTGAGAATTGTAGTGTTTATTATAATTTATGATCAGATAACGTTCTGTGCTACTGTGTTATGTTTTTCATTATGTTGTCCCTTCTGCCATCCCATCAGGCTGAAGAAGCGGAGGCAGCTCAAGCAAAGCCAGTCAGAGAAGAATGTGAATGAGCAGAGCCCGGCAATCATTTCCTGTCCAGATTTCCTTAGTGACGGAGACCCCAACAAGAAGACGGACCTACAGAGAATAACGTTGACGCTGCCTGCAGGTTCAGGTGAGACCTTAGACCCACCTACAGTATATTACAGGAAAACATCATAGGGAAATAAAGAAAAAAATACAATTATAAGTATTTTTTCTTTTTCTTCTTTTTTTCCAGATGATGTTTTCCTGTATGTGTACTGTACATACAGAGAGGGCTCTGTTATGTCTCATGTGCATCTCTCAAATAAAACAATGCATCGTCTGGTCAGAAGTGGCTCCGGACTATGTCGTAGTGGTTGTGTTCGGGCACAATGCTGTCTGAATGCAGGACTCTCCCATTTACAGTAGCTCCAATTACCCTGCTGGGATAATCAGTAGCTTGTGAGATTATAAAAAGTAGAAAATATTCTCATTACATCCCAGGATTGTGGCAATTAAAAATACAGAACCATATCAAGCAGGTTTACTAACTGAATGTAAAAAAAACCACACCCTGGGAATAATCAAATATCCTTATTACAATACAAATTTTCACGCTTTGTCATTTTAAACGTACAACATATCATTTAGCACCATAAGTATTACTTAAAATGTTTATTTTATTCTGCCTTTTTGAAATCATTGGCATCTGACTTATCTGTAGCACAAGGGTCCCCAGTGTTGACGATACCCTCGGCAGTTTTAAACAGGAAATTGCATAACATTTAATGACACATTCTTTTACAGTTGATAATGACTTTGCTGTCTTCACAAAGTTTGCGAGCCTCAGGATTGGTTGAAGTCTTAAAGCACTATACAAACTGTACGATATCCTTAAAATAAGTCATATAATAGAAATGATCTCGGTTAGATTTCTGACATGTTATTATTGAGATATTTTAATTATGATGCTGCGACTCAAGCTTTTCTGGAATAGGAATGACTAGCATGAGGCATTCAGAGTGCTTTGTGGCAGATCACCAGTCACAGGCTGGGTGAAACTCAGTGAATAAGTGTCTGTGTTCACAGAAGCGACAGTGATCTTGTCTTTGAATGCTTGCTACTTTAAAGAAGCGCTTCAGCTGGAGTCTAATGGGTCTCTAATGCTTAGTCATACCCTTGGTTTAGTCATACCCTGGGTTTCCATGGAGGAGGCAGCAGTGTAATTACAGCCAGTGATGCCATAATCGCTTCTGTGTTCTTGACAAGAAGAAAGTGCTGACTGAGGGCCTTGTTTACAACAAGGGTCAAATTGTTTGTGAGTGTTTTATGATAACTTGTGTGGGACAGTGTTTTAAAGCAGGATAACGACTGGAAGAACAAGCATGGGAACTGTATGAAAAGCCCGTTTTAAGTTTGACTTTTTGAGGGGGATGTTTCATATTTTAATTCTGTTCATTTTTATGGCTCTGCAACTTCAACAGCTAAAGCTGGAGGCGTCATGTTTTCATGGAGGGAAGGAATTGATTCGATTTAATATGCTGAATTGAGTTGATTTTTATGTGTTTGTGTGTATGTGTATGTATGTGTGTGTGTAAAGACTACAAAGTGTATGATTGGCAGCATGAAATATTAACAAGGTTCTCTGTATATAAATTATTTTTCTCATTTTCCTATTCCCTTTACAGACGATGGCTGTAAAAGTAAAAATCAGGCTAAGAGGGAGAAGAGGAGGCCCCCAGGGACGGTGGATTTCATTGTGAGTGAAATTCCAGCAATAACACATTTAAATTACACTCTGGTTTATTATCAGAAAGGCTGTTGGCTATGTCATTTCATCTGTCTTTACAGGTGGGACCCAATGATTCCCTCAACAGCATTGCATTGAAGTTCAACATCACCCCAAACAAACTGGTTCAGCTGAACCGGCTCTTCTCTCGCAGTGTCTACCCCGGTCAGGTGAGACGAGCAGCTCTGCTGTCACACAGAGGCCACTGCTGCACCGGCTTCAGTGTCCTTCATCATTATCATCCCCTTAACACCACAGAAGCTGTTTGTTCCTGACATGAGCCCCTCAGAAAGCGACCACAAGGGTTCCTCTGATCCCTCCTGCCCAAGTTCCTTGGAGAATGCTTCACATGTGAGTATGAAAGTGTTGCCTGTGTTCAGAAGGTAGGTAAACATTTGTTTGATAGGTTTCAGGTAGACAGCTTTTAGACCACATACACATCAGTTTACAGTTTGAGTTACTTGGATCATGTGGTCCTTATTCAGGGTTTGTTAGAAGCACCAGATGGTGTTTTCAACCTTTGTCCAAAGCTGTCTATAAAAATACGACTCAACAAAATGTTTTATAGATAGATAGATGCGTACATACATACATACATACATACATACATACATACATGCATGCATACATACATACATGCATACATACATACATACATACATACATACATACATACATACACACATACATTATTAATCCTGGAGGAAAATGTGCAAGAGGAGGAAACTGCAGCCTGCTTGTGCATGATCACTAGATAATTACTGTGTCATAATTCAAATTCTGCTGCTCTCCAAATTTACTTCATGCTCTAAGTGGTCACTTTTTGAGTGAATTAACAGTGTAGAATATTTTTATTGGAAGGTAACAAATTAAAGGGTTTAAAATGTTGGTATCAAATTTATTCCTGTGGTGGTCCTAAAATGAAAGACTCAATACTTGCATAAGATTCATGTCTGTAATCTGTACTTCGGCTTTTCTGCAGGATGGTATTTCAAACTGTACGTCAGCAAATTCAATCCGACGTCAGCTGTCCCCGAACTCAGAGGACGAGAGCCCTGCAACGGTCAAATTCATCAAGATGAGCTGCAAATATTTCACTGATGGAATGGTAAGAAGTGTAGAGTGTGTTAGTTAGTTAGTTAGCTAGTTAGTTAGCTAGCTGTATGACATTTGAATACAAGTTTTGTAATGAAAAAAATAAAAATTCTGGAGGTCATGTTAATTTAAGAAAAAGAATGTAAATTCAATCCCACAGTTACCCCTTTCAGTGTGGTTGATTCTGTTCTCAGTGTGGTTGTGTCTCTTTGTGTTGTGTTGTTAATACAGGGAGTGGTGGGAGGTGTGCTGATTGTGACCCCCAACAACATCATGTTCGACCCCCACAAGTCAGACCCTCTGGTGATTGAGCACGGATGTGAGGAGTACGGCCTCATCTGCCCCATGGAGGAGGTCGTCTCCGTGGCGCTGTATGACGACGTGTCTCGTATGAAGCTCAAGGACGCTCTTCCATCGTAAGAACTTCTCATCATCGTTTTCTCGTTATCCTCTTTTGGAACTTTTATTCCTCCTTCCCTTTTCCTCCGTTCGGTTTCAGCAGTATTTTCTTCTTCTTGTGAAGAAGGAATTATTTCTCAAATCCTTTTTCTTTTATGCTAAATGGATCATTTTAGTTTTAAGATACAAATATTTTAGATTCCAGTTGTCCTGTTTGTTTGTTTTTCCATTTGTTCTTCATTAATCATTCTAGTATTTATTCATTTGTCCTTTTACATCACATTATTTCATTTTCTCTTGTACCATCCTGGTCATTTTTAATTTATACTGGACCTTTTCTTTTGTTTTTTCCCTTTTACATTTTCATCCATCGTTTGTGGTGCGGTATGTGTGATGCCCCGTGACCCTGCAGAGACCTACCCCAGGATTTGTGTCCTGTGTACAGGCCCGGTGAGTGGGAGCAGCTGCCGTCAGAACAAGATCTAAATCCTTTTAGCCGCTACGAAGCTCTCGATCCCAAGCGACCAATCGTCTTAGATAACATTGGATCAGCTCTCTCAGGAACTGGTAACATCATGTTATTAAATGTCAGATACACTGTGTTGAATCGAGCTCCAAATCTCCTTAATGAATGAAATAACTTTCAAATGGTGCCAAATATAATTTACAACTCAAGTTTAACAACTTGTTATCTGTGATCAGCTGAAATGAATGGAGTTGCCTTGTGAGAGTTCTTAGTCTTTTGTGATTGTCACAATTTTCTGTGATATTATTGACCAAAAAACATTTATGGGTTGATTATCAAAGTCGATGCTTCAATTAAAAGTTTTGACATTTAACTGTCAAACAAGATTGTCTCAGTACCTGTACCTATGTTGCGACTCACTCCTTCAGATCGGATGCTTATCTCTGAATTCATTGTTGAGTATTGTATTAGCCAATAACCACGAAGCTGGATCTAATCATTTTGTCTTCCCATCCGGGCGAACAGAGGGTGAGCAGACAGAGAGGTCTCCATCAGACGAAGGATTCACAGAGCTGGAGCCTACTCTCTGTGGCAGCACTGAAGAATTAGAGGAGTCACCTTCCAAACTGTCAGGCAGCAACTGTGGAGACCAACAACAGGAAGTACGTCCAAGCTGCCCAAGCGAGGGAGACTTCCAGGACAAGTCAAAGTTTGGACAATCTAAAGGGAAACTGGATGGTGAAGAGGGCGAGGGGCGAGCGCAGAGTAATCCCGCTGAAGATGAAGACTCAACACAATCCCATTCAGACACTGAGAAGCAGGGTGATGACCCCAAAGGCCAAGAGGTAACTGAAACCAAAGACATAAATCCTAAAGGGAATGAAGAGCTGCTAAATGGTGCACCAGTGGACCAAAACGGGAAGTTAAGTCTGAATGCCTCAGAGAATGATGGGAACACTATTCCAAAAAGACCAGGCCTGGACAGACCGGCGGGAGGAGCAGTTTTCAGCGAGGAGGAAAGACGTAAGAAAATCTATGAAGCAGAGGTGAAGTCATGGCTGCTGGAGAGAATACAGGCTCCAATAGAAGGTGACGATCACGTCAGGTGACTGGTACGGACGTGTGATTCCATACTGACCAGATGATTTCTCCATTTTCTAACATTAACCTCCATAGACATGCTGTTCTCATCAGAGGAGAAGAGTAAAAACCCACCCATGTTCCTGTGCTTCAAAGTGGGTAAGCCAATGAGGAAGTCCTTTGCCTCTGGGGTGAACTCTAGTCCCGCCCATTCATTTGGTGGCCGTGGTAAACAGCCGGAGTACTGGTTTGCTGTGCCACAAGAAAGGTGATTATACACTAATAAATGCCCACAGAGGGTTGTCATGTTGATTCTAAATTACAATAAGGATGGGTGACTTAAAGCGCTCTGTTTTATATTTTACATTGCATCCCAACTTTGTTTAAATTAAGGTGTTTTTCTTGTGTTTGTGTTCAAGGGTCGACCATCTGTACTCATTCTTTGTCCAGTGGTCTCCAGACGTGTATGGGAAGGAGGCTCGGGAGCAGGGCTTTGTTGTTGTGGAGAAAGATGAGCTGGACATGATAGACAACTTCTTTGGTGACCCTGCATCTTGTAGCTGGGAGGTGAGCGCATTACAAAAGTAGGAAGTCTCTACATTTCCTTCATAGAACAGACATTTATACATTTTCAAAACTGTAGGGCAGTGAAGTCTTTGTTTCGTTCATCTGCCTTTGTCCATGTTTGTTTGGATCCTAGATCATCACCATTGATGAAGCGAAGCGTAGGCAGAGTTTTAGCAGCTGTGACGGAGACTTTGCTGTGGACGTACTGCCGTTACTCAGTGACACCAGTGATTTGCTGCAGGACACGCACATTGAGAAGGTTCTCTCAGCTAAACTGAAGGAAAATAACAAAAAATCAAGATTAAAAAAAACAAAACAAATAAGTTCTGTCTTATCTGTTTGCCCTCCAGCTTGCCTGTCGCCTGCCAGCCCGTGTGCAGGGTTACCCCTGGAGACTGGCCTACAGCACTGTTAAAAATGGAACCAGCCTTAAGACTCTGTACAGGAACCTGGCAGATGTCGATAGTCCTGTGCTGCTGGTCATTAAAGACATGGACAACCAGGTTGGTATAATAATATAGTTTGGTGAATAATAGTTCATTAAAGTGACCACTGATAATTGATAGATGCTGTTTTAGAGCTCTGTGCGCACAAAAGGATTTCTTCTGAGTGAAACAAATGTTGAAATGCTTCCAAAACACAAAGAGTTAATCTTGGTGTTAGAGACAGGAGGAGATGAAGGATTTCTCTAACTCAGGATGCTAAGCGACCACAGTTTACACAGAAGGGCAAAGTACATATTCAACATCCATTCACATGTCCGTAGTCAATAAGGTCCATGAACATTTGCAAAAGACTCTATAACTTCAGGAAAAGACATGCATACTTAGATGCCTCTGGGAAGAAGTAATTAAGTAAGCCTTAACTCTTTCTTAAACATAAAGGCCCCTCATTTCCCATAAACCCACTGTCATTGTAAAATGATCATACAGTAGTACATTGAGACAAAAGCTGCTTGACATATTTGAGATACGAGTCGTCGCTCTGTCCATATTTTTGTTGGAGATGCAAACCGTTCTTCAGGACACCACTGCTAGTTGGCAGATGGATACAATATCAGCTGAGACCGGACCTTCATATCACATCCTAATTACAAAGTCTTCCGCTTAAATAAGATTGATACGCAGGTTGTATCATCAAAAGTCAAAAACATCCTCATTATTTTAACTCCCATATCACCTTAGGTGTTTGAGGCTCCACCAAAAAAACATAGAAAAGCCACGTGGCAGGACAGGGGGGCCCGTCAGGGGCCCTTCCGATTTCATCTTGGGTCAGTTCCTATCTAGGGTGTGTGCAGCGGTTATATACAGTTATGCTCATAATAGTAGCAGTGTGTCTAAAAAAGTGAGTAAACATCAAATTTATTTCAATACTTTTTATTTTACTTCACACAAAAGCATTGGGGACATTCCACATTCTATTTTAAAGCAAGAAAAGTGGAAAGTCATTGAATTTGATATTTTACAGAATGTCAAGAAATATAATATTCAAAAAAATATCAGCACTTTATCTCTAGACTACTGTGTAAACTAAGAAATGCTTGAAGATTTACCTTGCCTGAGAATCATAAACTAATATTTTGTTGCATAATGGTTTGTGATAACTGCATTACACTGCAGTACATGGAGTCGACTAACTTCTGGCACCGGTCAACAGGTGTTGCTGCCCAGGACAATTGTACTACATTCCACATTTCCTCTGCATTTCTTGGTTTTGCCTCAATAACAACATTTTTCAAGTCAGCCCACAAGTTTTCTATGGGAATGAGGGGTGCGAGCATTGTGCTGCAAACTCCATTTGTTGGATGCTGTTTGTGCGGAACCATGATTTTGCTTGCTAGCTGGTGTTTTTCAGGTTATTTTCTTGTTAATACACACATTTGAAGGGCATTTCCTCTTTAGCATTTGACAACTACTTCCAGTATTCTGATGGACTCAAAGTTATCCATGATCCCTGATATTTGATAAATAGGACCAATACAATAGTATCAGAAACATCCCCATTTCATGATGCTTGCATCACCATGTTTCACTGTCTTCACAGATTACTGTGGCTTCATTTCAGTGTTTGTAGGACATCTGACAAACTGTCTGTGGCCCTTGGACCCAAAAACAACAATCTGACTTTCATCAGTCCACAAAATTTTACGCCATTTGGATGTGTTTTTTGGCAAATTGTAACTGCTTCAGCATGTGTCTTTTTTTAACAATGTGGCATTGCGGGGGCTTCTTGGTGGTAGTTTGGCTTCACATAGATGTCGTATGAAAACAGTACTCAGAGACCACCGTAGATCTTCTCTGATCTTTTGGCTGAGTCATTTGAATAGCCGTTTTTCTTCCTCACCTTTCTGGTTTTGATTGCCATTTTAAAGCGTTTGATATCATTCTAGCTGAACACCTATCATTTTTGCACTTCTTTATAGATTTTTCCTTCTCTTATTAGCTAATCCTCTGAAAGACGCCTTGAATGACCCGTTGCACTGTTTTTCAAGGACAAATGCACAGCCAGAATCTACAGAATCAGTTGCCTTGATCCTGAAATAAGGGCCACCTGTTTAACAACTATTTCTTTCACATAATTAATGACGTCACTTAATGACCTCAGAACTGCTATTTTTTTGAACACCCTTTTGGTTAATGACTCCGTTTCACAGAATCAGCAGCTCGCAGCTTGCACGTTCCTGTTGGGTCCGTTGGACTTCTATACCTTGACTAAACCTTCTGTAAGCTTACCTTCAGTGTAGAAGTTGAAATCCTGACAGACACAGCGATTTATGTTGCTGGTGATGTAGGACTGCAATTATTTTAAACACAACTGTAGATCTGTGTGCATGACTTAACAAATGTTTGACTTTGGTGACTCCTTGGGGTGAGAATTGCTTTATTTACAACTTATTGAAATTATAAACATTCACATCATGTTTAGAGATCCTGCTTTACGATTCTTAGTCCAAACTGATCTCTTTATCCTTAAATTGAATGTGAGCACAGGTTTTTGGAGCGTTCTCGACTCATCCCTTCAGAGTGAGTGAACACTGCTACGGAACAGGAGAGACCTTCCTCTACAGCTTCTGTCCTGAAATCAAGGTTTGTTCCGCTAGTCTAATGGGACGACAAAGTGACGCTGGATTATTAGTTTTATTCCTAAAATATCAGGCAATGTTTGCTGTTTGTCTGCAGGTGTACCGCTGGTCAGGAGAGAATTCTTACTTTGTAAAGGGAAACATTGACTCTCTGCAGATGGGAGGAGGAGGGTAAGGCTGCACGTGTGCTTGTGTAGATTCTCACACATCTGCTTCATGCTAAATTGAAGCAGTGGTCTAAGTTGTACTAAGGCAACTTAGATTTTCATGTGGGTGAAAATCATAACCGAATACCTGAAGGCTTTTTTCTTTACAATACACAAACCTGTTGAACAGGAACATCAGCCAAACATGGGAATATGTGTGGAAAAAGGGCTGTGGTCTTTGGTTTGGTCAGTTTGTATTGAAGAGAATAGAAACCATCTATAACCCCCTTTAGCTTTCTCCATATATAGACATCAATTTGCTGCTAGATCAGAAGTGGAACAACAATCGTGCGTCACACCTTTGTGATTTTAACACAGAACGATTAGTCCCAAACATGAAACAACAATCCCCCTTTGGAGTTAACTTAAAGTGCCAGTTAGAGCTGAGAGAGCTTCAGAGATTAAAGGTGGGATGCCTTCAAAGAAAGAAAAATAATTTGTTACCTTTTGTTTTAATCTATTTTGCCTTTGAAATATTTTTGATGGCGAAGCACAATAATGATAATCTGAGCCTGTTGATAGTGAGGATGCCACACACATCTGGTGTAACTCTTTCCCTGCTCTCCTGCAGTGGTCAGCTGGGGCTGTGGCTGGACGCTGAGTTGTACCGAGGCACCACCACCAAATGCGCCACCTTCAACAATCAGCCCCTCTCTGCCCAGCAGGACTTCAATATCCACAGTTTAGAGATCTGGACCTTCGAGTAGCCTCGTCTGCTTTAGCTACTTTTACGTAAGCTCTCTGCGCCAAACCTTCCAACACCCCCAAGGCCAACCCAGCTATCCTACAATGACACTAAATGTACTGTGAGAGGAGACAGGAAGCAGTTGTTACTGAAAACGGAACAGAAAGTCTTCTATAGCCTGTTCTTAGGTGGGTTTGAACTGCAGGTAGGTTTGTGTCTGATTCGTCTGTTCGTAAGGGGAGGTCATGTGAGGCTCTTGGCTCATTGGCTGCCTTAGACAGCACCTCCATGTGGCTGCCGATGTCACCTTCACGGTTAATCAAAAGAGCGGATTTAAAGTGCGTGTGAATTAAGATGTATTTCCAATAATGATTAATTTGTGCTGAAATAACAGTGGATATAATTTTTATGTATAGGAATGTAGATGAAATGAACTGAAAGAGATTTGATGTGAACATTTTTTACATGGTAATGAATTTTAAGTGCAAAGGAAGTGGAAATAGGCAGGGAGATATTTGGGGGCTCCACTATTGTATTCACTTTACATGAAGAAAATGTTACTGTTTACAATGGAGGTGTTGTTCTTCCTCTGAATGCCAATTGGTTCCCAATTTTGAGTTTGACATAGACTGGGTGACAGTGATCCGTAGCAGTTCATCTTTACATATGTTCTCATTTTCCCGTATTGACTAAAATGCGATAAAACCTGGAAAAGTTTGCGTTGACCAAATATATTTTATTTTAATTTCATATTTGTTGTGAGCTTATCATATTTTATAAAATATTTTAGATGATTTATTTTTACATGTTATTTTATGTTCTCTTTTTTATTAATAGTGCTTAGTGGCTTTTTTAATGGTTGTACTTTTATAAGAATGTGTTTTATTTCATCCAACAAGCACTAGAAATAGCTGATGTCAGTATTGAATTGTTATTGCACACAGACTATTGTAATTTTTTTTATTTCAATTTTATGATCCTTGATATTAAAATAATCATAGCCAGTATAAGTTCATAATCACTTTGCACCACGGGATTGAATAACAGCCAGTGCTGTGATGTTGCCCTACATAATTAAGCACTTGTTCACGGTAAAATTGTTTCTGAATGTTGTCTGATCACCACTCTAGGGGGATGCTTCAGAATCTGCTACCCCACAAAAACAGTTGGAAAAAGGGATTTCCTGTTATTGCACTGTGTATGCCACTAACTGAATAATCTGACCTACTAACATGGAAAAGAAATGTTTATTGATAACCTGTGTATCAGACACAGGCTTGTAGTGCATGAATATGCAATACCAGAAACATCTGACACCACTGTTATACCTACCATACTATCTATTAATGCAAGTTATTGCTTTAGGTGAAAATGAGCTATGCTGTCTGTAGCCGATCAGTGTTGTAACTGTGAACTGTAATTATTTCTTGTGAACCCAAAACTGCTGTGGTCTGTAGTATCATTAAAGATCTATTTATTGTCATGTTATTGCAACCACATTTAAAACTAAATAAATGGTGAGTAAACAGACTACATACTGTTTAATAATGCTGCTTACATGTGTTCTTTTCAATTGTTTGTCCTTCACTGGGAGCTATTGCCTGGATTGTCTGAGGTCTTCGCCATCCCATCAAAGATTGCTTCTTGTGAAGAAGACACACTCTAAGAGAATAGAACTAAACGTTGATTTTCTTGACTTAAAGGCTGAAGAAGGGGGTGTTAGTGGGTTATCTTCGCAAACAGAACATCTTTGAGTTGGTACAAATTGTGACGCGTTTCCTGGAACAGCTGAAAACCAAAGTATGGGGAACAACAACAAATGTTTAGACTTACAGAAACAGGACTGTGTTTTCTGTATGATATCCAGCGGTCAAGACGAAGAAGCTGAAGTCCTCAGAGAGGTAGGAAGAGACAGATAAAGTCACTCCATGAACTGTCATAGCCACGAGTTTAGTCTAAAGACCACACGTTATTACCAGAGGGACACGAGTGTTTCCATCGTTTTTGTAAACTGCGACTAAGAAAAACGTTCTTTTCAGCGAATAGTTTATATACAAAAATATGAAGCGTCTAATTTGTTCAGAGTTTGAAGTCATTTTACTACCTTTTTTTTTTTTTTTAATTTTCGTTTATCAACGTCGTCACATAAATTTAAGAGTTGATCACAGCGAGCAGGTTCCGGGTTCGAGTCATTTCTGTGCGGAGTTAGATTCTCTTTCCTCTAAAAGCATGTGTTTAAGGGGAATTGATCTTGTGCGTTAGTGGGTGTTGCCCTGGCGACGTGTCCAGAGTGTACCCCGCTTCTTGCCTGTAGTCAGCTAGGATAGGCTCCAGCAACTGTGGAAAAGCAACAAGAAAGGAAAGAAAATGATGGATGTGTTGAGCATTTAAGGAAGAATCTGTTGCATTTATATCTTGGATCTAGATACAAGATTTTTTTTTTTTACACATGGTTCTTTTTTTGACATTTTTCTCAGTTATGGTTAAAGTTTTACCGACACTTGTTTTATGCTACAGTGCCCTCTGAACTGATTGTGAAGGCGTCCAGGTAGATTTCTTACCTTGGCAACAAATAATGGCTGACATGTGATTGGTTAAATGCTTAAATATGAAATCACACATCTGGAAGCAGCACAACCAGGGGAAAAGCAATGAAAAGGAAGCTGACAGACAATTTGGAATTATTTAATAAGTATTCATGGACAAAATATAATTAACATCATTCTGTGATTCAGATTTTTTTTAGGCCAGCAGAAAAGGCCTCGGAGGCCCTGACGGCCCACCACTGGTTAAACGTGCTTGACAGATCGTAGTGAAACGACCAAGGTTGGGTCAAGTGTCAAAGAAGGATCCACTGAGCCCTCTGGATCCATGTGAAGGGGTGAATCTGGAACGGTTTCGTCTTTATTTTTTTCAGCTTAACTCAGTGGGTGGCCGTCTTGAAGGCACCCATACCTTGGAGTTTGGATTTAGGTTCAATTAAAAGGCTGAACTTTAGTGGAGGCATGCACTCTTCCGGATCCCCTTATAATATGTTAAATTGCTTCACAGTAAGGTATGATCCCGTTGTATGAATCAGTCAGTCAAATCCTTTATCCAAAATTATTTTTCCACTCTAGTTATTTACGTAAAATTAACGATAATGCTGCTTCTTTTCAAACGGTCAACATCAAATCAGCTTGAGCATCCAGCTCTATATCAGGTGATCAGTGGTTAAGTAGTGACATAACTTGCTCTGCTGGTGTTATTAATGTTTGTTTTTACTGATGCAGGTTTGAGCATGCGTGAAAATGTGTTTCCTTATACCTCCATTCCTTCCTGCAGAACAGGGAGTTGGTGTGTTTTAAAGACATCTGTCCTGCTGCTCCTCATCACTACCTGGTTGTGCCCAAACGGCACATCGTCAGCTGCTTCTCCCTCCACCGGGGTCACATCGAGCTCGGTACTGATACAGACTGTACAAATCCACTTCTGATATGTTTGCTATGCTGTAAAACTAGTTATGGTAGGATGCTACTAACTCACCGCTGCAGCTCAATCACTATTACTGAATCCCGTCTGTCAGCATTCCTCCTCTACTTCCTGTTTGACAAGATGACATTTAAGACACACAGCCTTTAAGCTGTATGAAATAACTCATCTATCCAACAGTTAAGCAGATGGCTCAGATGGGGAGGAATGTACTACAAGACCAAGGCGTCACTGATATGAAGGACATAAGGTATGGAGATGGGTGGTGTTCGACAATGTGTTCTTTTGGCTTTGAATAAAGTTCAAAAAAGAGAAGAAAAGTGTGTTCATGCTGTTTGTTGTGGAGTATTTCATTTATAGACACTCTTAATGTGTGAGTGTTCAGTGTTAACACACAGCCAGCATGTGGCGCCTGAACATTTTGGTTGTTGTACGGGATGTATACGTCAAATAAAGACATCATGTGTAGCTTCACAGCTGGTACACACTTTATATGTTTTTGTTGGTTTCATCCCACATTAAACTGATTCACTGCTACCTTTGGTTCACAATCATGTCAAAGACAAAAAAGGGTTTTTTGTTTCATCATCTTTCTGCTACAGAAGAGAAGAAAATAAGCACATTTTTCCAAAAAGTCACCCTTTTGATTTAAGTTATATGAAACATGTTTACAGTAACATGTTTGGGAATGCATGTTGTGGAGTTTGAATGTCATGATTCGGTGAAAGACTTCATTCTTCTGTAATTTGACTGGCTTGTCAATGTCCTGAGTGTCGCGTTGATTTTTCTTCATCCACAGTCTGGGGTTCCACCTGCCTCCCAACATTTCAGTTGATCACCTCCACCTCCATGTGCTCGCCCCCAGCAGCAAAATCTATATGTACTTCAAGTATAAGTTCATTCCAAAGAGTGACTGGTTTGTAACTGTGAGTGCTGAGGATACAATGGTCACTATTTCTCCTTCAGTTTGTTTAGTTATTTCTCTTATTCTAATAATGTAATGGTCACCGCAGTGGTATCAACGCAATGGCTCTAAAATGTGCTCTCATTGTATGTTGTAAATTAGCTTCTTTTATTAATTATTTTGAATGAAACATCAGGTACACCACTATGTACTTTTCATGCTCTTATACATGTGTGATGCTACTTGCAGGCAGAACGTCTGCAGGAGGTTCTGAAGAAGATAGATCCACAATAGAAGTGATGCAGGTATTGAGTTAAAAACTATATGTGCTGGATTTTGGCTTTTGTGTACCGGTACATGTTCCAAGCTCATCTACTGGTTAGGTGGTCTCCATGTTCTAATTACTGCATGTGTGTCTTCTCCCTGTGTGCAGGTGATCTGTGAAATTAAATGGGACAAGGATCCTGGTTCTTTCCTCTAACTACTGGGCACTGGATACAGACATCAGTATGAGACCTGATGGTGCTGCTTCATTGTGAATTTGTCTGTTTTTTGTTGTTTGGTTTGTTTTTTTGATCGGACTGTTGGATTTATTTTCATTGACTTATTTCACTAGTGTTTAGTTTGTGGGTTTTTTTAGGTCTCTCTATATTTATAGTGGTCCTCCCTAACCCTACCAACTCCTGGAATCTGGAAAACAGACGGGTCCTGTATCGACTGTAATGTCTAGGAAAACGTCCAGAAGTCTAAAAATGTCCAGATTAAAATCTACGTTCCTTGTGACGTCACAACGGGAGTGATTGACCGGAGTGCTAGACATAGCCCACCCGCCCATCTGCACAAGAACACCTCTACCTGGATAAGGACGTGGAGTTCTGTTCAGGCTAAGATAGCAGTGTGTGGTAATGTCCTGGCTCAGACCTACACACAAAGTTCCTCACAAGCTGTTGTGTGTGTGTGTGTGTGTGTGTGTGTGTGTGTGGTGAAGTTGAGGACGAAGAGTGTTGGCAATGTGCGTATGGAGCGGTGATGATCGGCAGGGGCACCCAACAGCCAGCTGTTCATAGTTCACAAGACTTTCACGTTTCTTCTTACTGCTCCGGTTACATCCCTGTCGGCACGAACAGGAAGCCCTCACTGGAAACATAATTATCTGGGATTGTAACCGCATTACACTGAAGCACGACAGACTGTTAGCCTCCACTTTGTTAGCCAGCGGTCTCTCATTATCGGTGATGATTGTCTTTTATTATCTCCTCTCCATACTCATTTGTTTTCTCCTCCACTAATTTATTTATTTATAATTTGCAAGCCCTTTGTTTTTTTCCACAAATCCTGCGTGACGTCTCCCTGTTGTTTTCAGTTCTAACTGCTGATCAAGTGATTGAACTGATGCGGGCAAGGAGGTGCTACCGTCGGCTGATTGAAAGTATAGCTCCATGATTACTGTAGAGACAACGTTTCAACAGGGTGTTCATTTCATCAGCTTTCAATCGAAGATATTGAGGACCCCCCAAAAAAAGAATATAATATGTGAGCTTTAACGCTGTGATAGAATCAACTGATCTGGGTCTTTGCTCTTTTATTTATTTCGCATATTTTATTCATCAGATTGATGAGTTTAATTGATTGATTAATGCTTGTTGTATATTTATACTTTTGTATATTTTTTCTATTCTTGTCTTGTAGCTTCTGTAGATCATCATTCAGTCATACGTTTGGTCCTCTTTTTGGTGGACACAGTCTTTATGGGTCATAACAGTGCGTGAATGTATCTACAGTGCCTTGCGAAAGTATTGCCCCCCCCCAAGAACTTTTTGACATTTTGCCACATTTCAGGCTTCAAACTTAAAAGACAACAAACTGAAAATATTTTTCAAGAATCAACAACATATGAGACACAATCATGAAGTGGAACCAAATCTATTCAACATTTTATATTGTGTTTACAAATAAAAAACTGAAAAGTAGGATGTGCAAAAGTATTGACCCCATTTTTTCAGCTCAGCTAACCGACTCCAGAAGTTCCCTGATGACTTCTGAATGATCCAATGTTGACCTAAATGACTAACAATGACAGAGTGCACCTGTGTGTCATTTGGTCTCACATATGAATGTTAAATCAATAAAATGCCTAACAGCGACCCTCTCTGTCTCCCTCCCTTTCTGTCTCTTGTTAACACAATGTTAATTGAACCCAATGTCCAAGTCACACACACTGGACTATTGTCGAGCAGTCAGTTGATTACGAAAAGAAATAAACTTCATAAATTGAGCAACCGAGATTATCAATATTCAGACTGATGCGATTGAATATCACATTTTGTGTGCATGTATAATTTGTGTTTGCAGATTAATCTGTAAATTTATCTGAACGTGTATATATGTATACAATCAAGCATGACTTGTATGCTAAGAATGATCACCAAAAAAGTATGTATGTATGTTTTTTTTGTGTGTGTGTGTGTGTGTGTGTGTGTGAGATCATTCTTAGCATACAAGTCACGCTTGATTGTTTTTTTTGTGAGTTATCAGGTATGTGAAGACATCAAGGTCTCGTTCACACCTGGACTGGTCAGGGGTCATACTGGACCGCTGATCAATAATCTCTGTGATTGGCTGTTTGTCCTGACGCGCACTAGCAGACACTCCTGTCTGTGATCCGTGAGTCCAAACCCTGAACTAACAATGGAGACGAGGGGCGCGTCCGGCAGCGATGCGTGTCCCTTCTGTCTCATCGCGACGGAGCGCACGGACACGGAAATCCTTCTGAGTGTGAGTACCCACAGCCCGATCACGTCCACGAACCGGAGCGACCGCCTCCGTGCTGATTAAAGTCGACCACAATACTGAGCTAGAAGACGGTTCACGTCTTTTCTAAGGACTCCAGCTGACTTGATTCATCAGAGACCCGGTCACCTGACAATCCTCTCCCTGTCCGTCCACAGGATGATGAGCTGCTCTGTTTTCGTGACGTGAGGCCCGGTGCCACCCACCATTACCTCGTCGTTCCCAGAACGCACATCGACAACTGCAAAAGTCTCCGGAGGGACGACGTGCCTTTAGGTGATCTTGAGGTTCTGGTGTCAGCCTGTGTGTGTGTGTGGGGGGGGTGATCAGAGATGAGTCAGCAGTTTGAGCTGGATTGTAGTTTGGCAAGACTATTAATGTCTCTCTAAACTCCTGGAAGATTACTACTCAAAAAGATTTAGTGTATGTGATCTCCCGTATTAGCCCAATGTAGCCGCAAGAGGGCACAAGCCAGTGTCTTATTGTGCCGGTCCCAAGCCCGGATAAATACAGAGGGTTGCGTCAGGAAGGGCATCCGGTGTAAAACTTTTGCCAAATCAAAGATGCGAATCAAACCTATGACTTCCATACCGGATCGGTCGAGGCCCGGGTTAACAACGACCACCATCGGCGCTGTTGACCTACAGGGCGCCAGTGGAAATTGGATTACTGTTGGTCGAAGAACGAGAGGAGGAAAGTGCGTTCGCACGAAGAAAGAGAAGAGGAGCGCCAAGAGTATAGGACTAAGAGTAGGGACGTTGAATGTTGGAACTATGACAGGAAAAGGTAGAGAGTTGGTTGACATGATGCAGAGGAGGAAGGTAGACATACTGTGTGCCCAGGAGACCAGGTGGAAAGGTAGCAAGGCTAGAAGTTTAGGAGCAGGGTTCAAGTTGTTCTATCATGGTGTAGATGGGAAGAGAAATGGAGTAGGAGTTATCTTGAAGGAGGAGTTTGTTAGGAATGTCCTGGAGGTAAAAAGAGTGTCGGATAGAGTGATGAGTTTGAAGCTAGAAGCTAGGTGTGATGTTCAGTGTTGTTAGTGGGTATGCTCCACAGGTAGGATGTGAGCTGGAGAAGGAGAAAATTCTGGTTGGACTTTGATGAAGTGATGCAGAGCATACCTAGAAGTGTGAGAGTTGTCATTGGTGCAGACTTCAATGGACATGTTGGTGCAGGTAACAGAAGAGATGAGGAGGTGATGGGCAGGTTTGGTATCCAGGAGAGGAACGCAGAAGGACAGATGGTAGTTGACTTTGCAAAAAGGATGGAAATGGCTGTAGTGAATACTTTCTTCCAGAAGTGGCAGGAACATAGGGTGACCTATAAGAGTGGTGGTAGGAGCACACAGGTAGACTACATCTTGTGTAGATGATGTAACCTGAAGGAGATCAGTGACTGCAAAGTAGTGGTAGGCGAGAGTGTAGCCAAACAGCATAGGATGGTGGTGTGTAGGATGACTCTGGTGGTGAGGAAGATGAAGAGGGCAAAGGCAGAGCAGAGGACGAAATGGTGGAAGCTAAAAAAGGAAGGGTATTGCATGACCTTTAGGAAGGAGTTAAGACAGGCTCTGGGTGGTCAGGAGGTGCTTCCAGATGACTGGAAAACTACAGCTAATGTGATCAGGGAGACAGGTAGGAGAGTATTTGGTGTGTCATCTGGAAGGAAAGTAGATAAGGAGACTTGGTGGTGGAATGAGGAGGTACAGGAGTGTATACAAAGAAAGAGGTTAGCTAAGAAGAAGTGGGACACTGAGAGGACTGAAGAGAGTAGACAGGAGTACAGGGAGATACAGCGTAAGGTGAAGGTAGAGGTAGCAAAGGCCAAACAAGGAGCTTATGATGACTTGTATGCTCAGTTGGACAGTAAGGAGGGAGAGACTGATCTATACAGGCTGGCAAGACAGAGAGAGAGAGATGGGAAGGACCTGCAGCAGGTTAGGGTGATTAAGGATAGGGATGGAAGTCTATTGACAGGTGCCAGTAGTGTGATGGGAAGATGGAAAGAGCACTTTGAAGAGTTGATGAACGTGGAAAATGAGAGAGAACAAAGACTAGAAGAGGTGACTGTTGTGGACCAGGATGTAGCAAAGAATAGCCAGGATGAAGTGAGGAGAGCACTGAAGAGGATGAAGAGTGGAAAGGCAGTCGGTACTGATGATATACCTGTAGAGGTTTGGAAGTGTCTAGGTGAGGTGGCAGTAGAGTTTCTGACTGGGTTGTTCAACAGGATCTTAGACAGTGAGAAGATGCCTGAGGAGTGGAGGAGAAGTGTGCTGGGGCCCATTTTTAAGAACAAGGGAGATGTGCAGAGTTGTGGCAACTACAGAGGAATAAAGCTGATGAGCCATACAATGAAGTTATGGGAAAGAGTAGTGGAAGCTAGACTAAGGGCAGAAGTGAGCATTTGTGAGCAGCAGTATGGTTTCATGCCAAAAAAAAGTACTACAGATGCAGTATTTGCTTTGATGATGTTGATAGAGAAGTACAGAGAAGGCCAGACGGAGCTGCATTGTGTTTTTGTAGATCTGGAGAAAGCTTATGACAGGGTGCCCAGAGAGGAACTGTGGTATTGTATGAGGAAGTCTGGAGTGGCAGACAAGTATGTTAGAGCGGTGCAGGACATGTATGAGGACTGTAAGACAGTGGTGAGGTGTGCTGTAGGTGTGAGAGTGGAGGTGGGACTGCATCAGGGATCAGCTCTGAGCCCCTTCTTGTTCGCTATGGTGATGGACAGGCTGACAGACGAGGTTAGACAGGAATCTCCATGGACTATGATGTTTGCAGATGACATTGTGATCTGCAGTGAGAGTAGGGAAGAGGTGGAGGAGAAGCTAGAGAGGTGGAGGTTTGTCCTGGAAAGGAGAGGGATGAAGGTTAGCCGCAGTAAGACAGAGTACATGTGTGTGAATGAGAGGGACCCAAGTGGAAGAGTGAGGTTACAGGGAGAAGAGATCAAGAAGGTTGAGGATTTTAAGTACTTGGGGTCAACAGTCCAGAGCAACGGAGAGTGTGGAAAAGAGGTGAAGAAACGTGTGCAGGCAGGATGGAATGGGTGGAGAAAAGTGTCAGGTGTGATGTGTGATAGAAGAGTTTCAGCTAAAATGAAAGGAAAGGTGTACAAAGCTGTGGTGAGACTAGCGATGTTGTTTGGTCTAGAGACAGTGTCACTGAGGAAAAGACAGGAGGCAGAGCTGGAGGTAGCAGAGATGAAGATGCTGAGGTTCTCTTTGGGAGTGACCAGGAAGGATAGGATCAGGAATGAGTACATCAGAGGGACAGCACATGTTAGAGGTTTTGGAGATAAAGTCAGAGAGGCCAGACTGAGATGGTTTGGACATGTCCAGAGGAGAGATAGTGAATATATTGGTAGAAGGATGCTGAGTTTTGAACTGCCAGGCAGGAGGCCTAGAGGAAGACCAAAGAGGAGGTTTATGGATGTAGTGAAAGAGGACATGAAGGTAGTTGGTGTGAGAGAAGAGCATGCAAAGGACAGGGTTAGATGGAGGCGGTTGATTCGCTGTGGCGACCCCTGAAGGGAAAGGCCGAAAGGAAAAGAAGAAGATCTCCCGTATTAGCCCCCTCCCCAAACTAAAACTACAAGTTTTTCTGAAACTCAGTTTAAGGGTTAATCTTGGTGCAAGAAGGAGCTGATTACTTTTTTTTTTACAGTGTATCTAAATACAGATTTAGATCCTAGATCACTTTTTTCACTTCAGCATTGCATGGTTTGGGATGTCAAGAACAACTACAATGACACACCAAGGCCCAAATGTTGACTTGATCCATCTAAAATCAAACTCACAGCCGAGCAATCGTTGGTGGTAGATGCAAGTTTCTCAACCTAATTGCTAACTATGCAGCAGCAGGGAAGATTCCTCTTAAAAATCTGTCTGGATTTTTTTTTTTTTTTTTTGTGGATGCCTGTATAACAGTCAAGATTCAAGCATCAAAGAAATGATGGCAGTGGTGGTGTTATAGACAGTGAAAAAGAAAAGTATTTCTGGAAAAAAATTACATTTGATCCAGGTTTGTGTTTGTGAACAGTTTTGATCAAGTCCATTAGAGCAAAAGCTGGAGATCAGTCACCACTCAGGTGACATTAGACGCATGGCCATTGAACACTAGCAAATAAAAACCAATCGATCAAAAAGCTGATAAATTCAAAATAGAGTAGAGAGTAGAGTTTTACTTTATTGATCCCTTAAGGAGGTTCCATCAGGGAAATTAACAAATGTACCCAAAATGTGCCCAAGTGAGTATTTGATTTCAAACGTTTGGCAAAATTACCAAAACTCAGCAATTTCTGCCTTTGCCCTGACCCACAGCTCAAAAATATTTTGTACAAACAGAGCTGGAAAAAACACACCATCATCAGGCTAAAACACTTCTGACAAAACAGATTAACATCAGCTAATAAGCAATAATTGCATTAGAGAAAAGTAACGACTGCTCTATCAAGAAATCATTACGATCTGATCTGGTAATCTGTTAATCTGATTCAGTTAACATGGTATATTTTGGGGGAGGAGTGATCACAAATGTCATACATTTTTATCTACAAATTTCGCATTCAGAAGGGAAGAAGGGAAGAAAACTAAAAATATGGTAGAGTGGTAGTGGTAGAGCGCGCAGTAGAGCGGGTTGTCCAATGTTTCAAAGATCGGCAGTTCGATTCCCGCTCCCGCCCAAAAAGAACACCCGGAGGTGAGATGACAGTGGGAGGTGTCAGCTCCCCCCGGAGCACTGCTGAGGTGCAAGGTGCCGTCCCCCTTACAAGCTACTCATTTGGGCTCACCACAAAGGAGCTGCCTACCTCCTCTGCATGTGTACAGGCCCCGTTTGTGTGTTTAGGGCCTGTACACACATATACCTGCATGATTTGAACTAACTAGAGTGTGCCACTAATTTCCCTGCGGGGATTATAATCAGTATATAAAATTTTTTTAAAAATTAAAAAAATCTAAATGTATGTGTATTTTTTCCACAACTGTAAATATCACTAAATGAAAAGCAAATGAGCTACTGAGGATTTATAAACTATTTTTGGTATTCTTATGTTGTAGATAAACGGATGGGTACTTAATTTTTTTGGTTGTATTGATGTGATTTTTTGTTTTTATTTTCTTTGTAGTTGAGCGGATGGTGGAAATGGGGAGGAATGTGCTGGAGAAGAATAAAGCCACTGACCTAGATGACATCAGGTAAATCAGTTTTCTGAGATGAGAGCTGTAGGATGTTGACTCCACTCTTGTTAACTTTGTCAATATTTGTCATTGAAATTGTGCAGGATGGGATTTCACATTCCTCCATTCTCATCTGTTCCTCATCTCCATCTCCATGTGCTGGCCCCAGCCAGCATGATGACCCTGAAGTCCCAGCTCCGCTATGGGCCCCAGTCGCACTGGTTCATCAGAGTGAGTTCACCAGTTATCTGTTGAGGCTGGAGACAACCAATACCATAACTGGCATTTTAACTTTGGCAGTGTGACAGGAGTTATTAATTATTTAATATAATTAATAACAGTGGTATATCATTACCATCTTTGAATTATAATCATAAGACTGTTCTACAAATTATACTACTTAGGAATACCATCTTTTGTTTAATCTTAACTAAATATATTATTATCAATAGTATTATAGTATATCTTCTTGATTTGCATCTGTTACAGTCGTTCTGCTATGCAGATTTATAGGTATTGTTCTTATTGCTCTGTTGCAGGTAGACAAGGTGCTTTCTTATTTGAAGACTCATGGCAAAGTCAAGTAGAGTGATGTGAAGAGTCATACTGACCAGCTCACTGTTTTATGATGCCACTGTAGTTTTTCATGTGTTATCACTGAGTGCAATTTTAAAATGATTTTCCATTCAGCTCAAGTTATATGCTGAGTTATAATCATCGTTTTTTCTCTGTGTTGTTAAACATGATCAATCTTTCAGAGAATATTTTTATTTATGTCGTTATCATTACGGTTATTGATGAGCCATTTATAATGAAGGTTTTACAGTTTTTAGAATATGTAGTATTTATTGAAATACACACTTTGAAGGTTAACTTTAAAACATATTACACATATTCTGATATCTTTTGAAAGGTCATACGTCAGTCATTTCTTTCAAAAAATATTTTTTTTTACCAAGAAGTCAGAGAACGACATAATTTAGCATCTAATTGATGGACTGGTGTGATGTATGTGAACCTGTGGAATGCAGTCTGCAATAATTAGGTGCCAGATAATCATATTTGAACCATTGCAGGTGTACGATCATGGATTCAGAGAGAACTTACAAAACATTAGATGCTGGATGTTGTCACTAAAACCACAGAGGCTGTCAGCTTCTGCTTGGGACCCCTATTAACCTGTAGGCTCCCCAAGACCACTTGAAATGCAATATCCTTAGCACATTTGAGCTTTTGCATGTATAAAGATAATTTTTGTTTTTGTACAGTTGGATTCATTCTCTGAAAAAGATGCTGTTTGTGTTAAGATACTGTACTTTCCTATCTGTTGTAAATGTTCTGTACTCAAAAGTACGTTTTTTGTCAAACCAAAGCCAATAAAAAAGCAGTTAAAGTGGTTAGCTTGTTTTCACTAAATGTATTTCTCCTGGTGTGTTGTGATTATTTTCCAATGCACAGTGTCAAGTCCTGTACAGTTTAATGTTTAAAGTGCAAATTAATACCAGACTGACATTGGTGGTAATGTCCAAAACAATAAGTAACAAATTATAAACTTAAAAAAGGATATACATAAATGACACACTTACAGTAGATATATGTAGTGTGTGTGTGTGTGTGTGTGTGTGTGTGTGTGTGTATTGCAAACAGACCCCTGAACAAACACACAGCACATTAGGGGCCTGTAGGCATTAAAATTAGTATATGGGGAGGCAGAGTGACGGGTCGCGACTTCGGGGTGCACCCCAAATGTGCAGCTTGTAGAGGGGACGGCGCCTTGCTCAAGGGCGCCTCGGCAGTGGCCGAGAGGTGAGCTGACACATAATCATCCAATGTTGTTCAAATTCATAAATTTTATTATGAATTTTTATTTGTCAAGTACTGTATTTTGATCGACATTATTATTATTATTATTGTTATTATTATTATTATTGGTGCTATTATCACTTACGGTAATTAGATTAAATTGTTTTTTCCAATTAAAATCAAAACGTTCTTGAAAAAGCCAGATGGGAAACCTTAAATTAATCACTAAATTCATCTCCTCTAGTGAAACAACTAGTCATTCAAGTTTTCAGACATTGTCGAACTCTGATCCTGATTAATAGTAAAAACAAGTATTTAACTTTAAACTTCACACGAATTCCAGATACAGTATTTTTAAAATCCCCGCAGATCATGATGACATTTATCCTACCATAACAGGATTGCATCAGCCCTAAGTGGCCTCGGAGATCCTGTCTTCCCAGCAACTGAGATGCGTGTTGATATATTTAATGTAATTTCAAAGAATTTGTAAAGAAAATAAAGAAGCCGTGGAGCTGCGACACCCGTTGGGGATCCCTGCTCCACTCTGTGACGCAGAGCATTCTGATACTGATTCCTTTAAGTGCTCTTAAATCAAGAGCTTTAGGCATGAATCAATGCTCTGCAGAGTTTAAACACCGGTTGATATATTGGCATCCTGGCTGCTGACGTTGATTCATGGCATCTGACGTCACGTGACGCTGCTGCCCGCCCCTCCCACCATCAACAACTGGATTCCAGCTATTTGTATTTTCCTCAACTAGCATTGCTAGCTCTGTAACGATGATGGATTTTGTTAGTAAAAACACGGGTTAGCCATCGCCAGTGGACATTTAGCCATCTACGTTTGCCTCACACACACTCCGTCGACAACTGGTGCCGATTTTTACCCAATGCGAGCTAAAGGACCGACGAGAGCGGAGAGATCGCCGCGGACACCGTTCTTTAGACGCCTCGGAAAGCAGCTAGCAGCTTCCACCTTACATTAGCTGGCTGCTGACAGCTGCTCCGGCTAGCCACTGCCTTTTACCAGCAACGTAGCGAACAGATACTCCATTAAAAGATGATTTGTCTCTGACATTGGTGAGTATAACTACCGCGATATAACGCAGTAGCATGTAGTTATTATTTGTAATTAGCATTGACTCGCTTCAGCGCTGCTCTCCAAGCTAACTGATTGGCTAACCATTAGCTGGTTTGTAAGAGCCGCTGCACAGAGCCACGCCTGGGACATTTAAATGAATGATTCCGCCTGATGACAGTTTTGCAGAACAGATTTTTTTTCTATTGTGATTTATAGAGAGGACGGAGGCCCGATTGGTTGTCACATAGGAGTAAACAGCTCCAACCTAGAGAAGTGGGTCTTGGATGAGAGACGGTTTACCGATGAACCCGTGGGTCTGACCTGCCACAACTGCCAGTATGATGCCGGTGAGTGCACACAAGCCTGGCTAACCCCAGTATAAGAATGTTATGTTTTTTCCATCGTTATTTCAAAGTCAGTCCTTTCACCGTTTAAGAATTAAATGCTTACAAATGCTTAAAATAAAATCATTTTAAATCTCTATATATGGATGAAGTCTTGAATTTTGGGTTCTTTTTATAATCAATGATTGTGTTCTAAAAATATAAACGCACCACATTCAGGTGGATAGCAAATCTGGATATCTGACTATTGATATACTGTACATCTAAATTCAATATTAATGTCTGTCCTTTTGCATGTCACACTGTCATAGACCTAAACTAAAAGATACATCAGTTCCTAGAAATAGAAATGTCACCTTAGGTCTATTTTATCTGGTGTGTGTTATTTGTAGCCTGAACCAATAAGATGCAGGAGTTGTATTTTCTAAGCTGATGATCCATACGAATTGAAGTTGTAAAACTATGTTTATTTCATACTAAACAGTGAATGCGGTTTATCTGAAGTCTGTTTGTTTTAGGCCCAAAAAAGAACTTATTTCCTTGTTGCTACAGTATTTCACACAATCTATTGTTTCTTACAGAATAGTGATTTTGTGCAAAATAATAAAAAAAAAAAATCAGCAGTTTTTTTAAAATCAATTGTTGCAGTAGGTGTTGGTATTCGTAACCATTTTTATTCTTTTGCGTAGTGTTATTGTTCAAGATGCACAGCAAAAAGAATAGAACACCTGAATGGCAGCCGCATTGGAGTCGTGCTTTGTGGGACATCTTTTGTTAACATTGGAACTGAAAATACAGCAGGGCATTGTCGGAGATACAGTTGAATATTTTGGACCTTGAGGGAGAGGAATATGAACTCTGATGACAGATAAGTTTTCAGTCACTTTAGTGAGCTTGTTGTCTCTACGTGTTATGTCTTTACCAGCATTACAGTAACATCTTGCTTATTTTTAAAAATCAGTCTGTAGTAGAACTTCAGAGAGGCTTGAAATACGTAGTTACAGATGAGTAACACTATATTTGGATGGACTGCGATGGCAGCCTCGGTGGACGTTTGTACCCAGTGGCACCAACAGGCTATCAGAGTCAAAGAGCCAGTGGAGCAGAGAGGCAGCCCTGTATTCGCTTGTCATGTGACTCGAGCAGCCAATCAGGCCCTGGCAGATCTAGGTTTGCGTGGCTGCGTCGTCTAATGTGCTGTTGTTAAGGGGAACTTTTGAGCTGAGTAGATTGTCAAGTGGCATCAATCTCACACAGTAGAGCTTGGTCCAGCCTGATTTATAGGAAACGTGGTGTCTTGTAGTCGCTTTTTTCATTTGTGGAGGCGGGTTGGCCTAAAATGGCATCGGCCTCGTCGTCAAAGTTATATGATAAATCACACAAAATAGAATGCCATCCTTTTAAAAGATGGAATTTTTTCTACTTGACTTCTTTCTTCAAATTCACAGTGGACATATGAATGGTTATTCAATTATTTATTTAACAGCCTCCATCTGTTTAAGACTAGTAGTATACATTATTAACTAGTCTTTCTTAATGGCTTCCACTAATGCACATTAGTAAGCTTTCACTCAAAGTAACTCATCCTTTCTTAAACAGCAGGCTAAATAGTGATTATATTGACCTTATACATTGCCACGCCTTCAAAGTAAAGGTTAGTCTGAATGGAAAGCAAACATTTCTCCAGATAAAGCTATAATGTCTCAAACGGCCATTGGTACATAACGTCTACAAGACTAATCTCATAGCTGTAGGAATTGATTTTTATAATCTCTGTTTTTGACTTCAGTTTCCCTGCACCAGTGTGTAACTGAAGCATGATATTTAAATTCGTACATTATAACCACAGCTGTATTTTTTTTTTTCCAGTTTTCAGACATCTTCTTGTTTATATGACATCATTTGTCACATCATTACTTTTTCTTTCCTCTGTATGGTTTAATATCACTTTAGAAATATGGGCAGATGTTTGATATGCTTTGCCTGGATTTAAAATTTTTTTCTGTTATTTAGGGAAGTCATCTGCAACCTTGTCATGTGCCATGTTTTTCATTCTGCAGTGATACTTGTGTGTTTGTCTCTGACCTGCTGATATCACAACACCAAACATTGATCTTACATTTCAGCTTATGTTGTATTGTCTATTTTTTAATGTGCGAAGATGGGTTTTAGAGAGGCATTAATCTTCACTGTCTCTTAAATCTGTGTCATTTGTGGATGGTTTCTCAGGCAGGTGCCTCGTTTAGTTTGCGCTTTCAGGTGGAATTTCCGGAGCGTCTTTCTTTGTTGTGGAAGCTCTGTGTGTAAATGAATGACATGATATGTGAGAATAAATGACTATTTGAATCACACTGCTGGAGATCAAGCCGAGCCAAGCTTCTTTCATTCATTTCTAAACGTTAAATGATTACTGTTCCTTTCTCCAGATGATACACACTGTAGCATTATGATGATTCAGGGAAAAAAAAAATGCTGCCTGTTTCTATTCATGTACTGCCAAAATCAGTAGAAGAAGAGACTCCTCTTCTCTGTTCATGATAGCACCCTGACCTGCTTGCCAGTCACAGCTGGGGCCAAACTATTTTCATTAGTACGGAGTCCTTGGTGTTGCAGCGACTGGCACAATTTCAACTTCTGATAGACGGACTTGTCTGCACTGTCCTCAGCCTACCATCACATCTCCTTCTCTCTACCCTCTTTTCTCTCTCTCTCTCTCTCTCTCTCTCCCTCTCTCCCCTCTTTTCCCCTCCCTCCCTGAATTACACATACAGCCAGTGTTTATTCCTCCCAAGTCTCCTCTGCAGCACTTTTCCAAAGCACGCATCACTGTCTGCTTCAAAGCTCTTCTAGGGATGGCTTAAAAATTAAGTGTCATGCCTGCAACAGCGGCAGTGCAATGATGAAGAGGTTTGTGACTATCGTGTTGCGCGGCCTTGTTAGCCTCTCCAAGGAGAACCCACTGTGGGCAAAGGAGCACCATCAGCCAGCAAAGAGGGAGATCAGGAGGAAACGCAGGACAGTCAAAAGAGCCAAGACCATGGGCAGACGCAACTTAGTGAGGGCGGTTGGTATTCCTCTAGTGGTCTGTCAAATGGATCACTGTTTTCTTTCACTGTCACTCTCTGAATTTCACATGGCACGGTCGTTTCTATCATGCAAAGGTTTTTTCAGAAGTCACTTTCTGCTATCAGCTTAAATGAGGCCCTGACAGGAATGTTGTCTTAGTTCTTTATTGCATGTCCTGAGTTAATTGGAGGTTAAATTGAAGGGCTTCCTCTGGAGGATATTCACATAGGTGTGCGATAAACTATTTGATAATTGGTGTAGAATATGGTGTGCTGTTTTGTTTATGGATTAGAAGATTTCATTATAGTTTGTTTTTCTTGCATTGAAGACAAAACATAGTGTACTCAAAATTTTTCCACCACAAAACATTTAATAATGGATCATTCAAACTGTTTTTTCTTTTTACGTCATATCTTAAAAAATGTTATTATTTGATTAACTGGTATCACTCTGATATCCATGAGAAGGATCAAAAAAATTACTTATTTTAAATTATAATTTTAAATTATCTCCAGCATTTTATTTGCCTTTGCACAATTTCCTTATTTTTTATGCTGTTATATTCCCTGTCACATTAAACCCCAGAAATGATGTCCATACCTGCTCTAGATGCATTATGTAACTCGACGAGACATGATATCATACATCCATGTATGGGCAGATTTGTGAAGTAAGCTGTTTTATCTTAGATGGTTTCTGAACTAAAGTATGAGTTTGTATCCTCCAAGCTGGGTGAAGTTGTCACAACGGTCATCAGGCTGCTGCAGAAAATGTCAGTGAGTCACACAGATGCATCCTTATAAAGGATGAGTCGATTCGTCTGAGAGAAACTGTCAAAGAAATCATCTAAATGAAGCTCAGTGACTAGACTCACATATAATAAATATGACAGTGGTGTACGCTGCGAACCCTATGAGCCTCGAGGCCACATGTACAGTAATGCATCAATGAATTTATCAGGTACTCAAATGTAAAGCACAATAAAAATGAAGTGCTTGTAATACACATATGTATGATACTGTCTGATACACACAGTAGGTGCAAACTGTGTGTTAGTTCTGATACACAGTAACCCCAGAAGGAGTTTATCTTTGATACAGCTTGACATTGTAGACTTTGGTTTGACATTGAGAACATTGTGCAAACAGCGTTATAGTGCAGATGTAGAGAGCTCTTTGGTAGTAGATGTAATGTTTAATTGTGAGTTTTAATTGTTCTGTTTCTTTGCTTCTACATGAATATGTTCTTAGATGAATCCTTGTCTCCATGTGTCCATAAAAGATTTTTGCATCAGGGCTCCCTCAGTTCATCAAGGCAGATTAAAACATATAAAATGTCTTTGTTAAACTGTGTAAACAAGTATGTGACTTTAAAGGAATATCATTTATTGTGGATTATTTTGTCAGAATTAATCAGGATTTTATGGACATGTAACTTTTCTTGTTAGCATGTACTGTACATGCACTCTTACAGGCGAATGAGAGAAAATCAGTGAAGATTGTTCTGAAGGAAAGTCACTTAGTTGACTGGAGAAATTTTTGAGGTGGGTAAAGTTGCTTCTACTCACATTTTGCAGGTAGTTCTCATCGGAGCCACAGTCTAAAGGAGGCAGATGAATTAACCCGTGTGAGCAACGTGATGAAGCTGATGAAATAACTTCCATTCATCACCATTTTGTGTGACATTCATGGACCCCATCCACTGCTTCTGACATTTTGCAATTTGACTTAATTCAACCCAGATGTTCATCATTGTCAACATTTGATTGTGTAGTTCTCTTCCTGGAAGCAAGTTGTTAAATAATGAGGGTGTTTTATTTCTAACACAGCCTCAGAGTTGATGAGTACTTATTATGCCCTGCAGAATTTTTTAACCCGCTGAGTCATTGCTTTGCAGTGACTTATTCTTCTTGGATGAGTTTTTATTGACTTATACAATCTCTGGCTGTGTGTTCTCCCTTTAATAAATGGCATTAATTTTGTTATGGAGTCAAATTTAAATTTAACTTTGTTGTGTGATCTTAAACTTATGGAACTGCAGCAAATGAATTTCAATCCCCAGAAGTTGCTGAAGTCACACACTGCAGATAATGCTGTCTGGATCAGACCAAAGGTCGTACACACATTGTATTCCCTTCACCTTGATGGAGGATGTTCAGGCAGGTAGACTGAAAGCTGTAGGTACAAACAAGCACTTCTCTTCCTCCTCCTTCCCATTACATTCAGCAGTTTTGTAGCTGACATTGAGGTTTTGTAGTTTCCTTGACTCAACAACTCCTGAAAGTTATTTGACTACAACATTGAAAGAGATGTGTGAAGTCTGCGTTTACTTTCATGTCAATACAGACAAAAGCATGTGGGGGCTCGTCTTTTACCATTTCTGAGCTTCGCCTTTCAGCCTAATCTTTACATCTCAAACATGATGGCCGACCTTAATCATAGTAAACAGACACATGGCAGGCACAGGCATGAGTCCTCCAGCAGCTCAAGTCAGTCACACATTTTGAACAGCAGAATGTAGTAGTTAGCACACTTGGTTGTGCTCAATTCTTAACTAGGCTCTTAAACCACATTGTTAGTCGATTGTCTTCATGTTTCTTACAGAACGCATTTTTATATAATAAAATTTTTGCCGTCCCTGTTACAATCTCCTCCTGTTTTCATTCCCCGTCCAGATGATTTTGACGGTGTACCTCAGTGATGGGGAACAGGCTGTGGCCGAGGTGCCCATCACCCCTGAGACAACATGCAGGGACGTTGTCGAGTTCTGCAAAGAGCCCGGTGAGAGCGGCTGCCACCTGGCAGAGGTGTGGAGAGGCAACGGTAAGAGCTGCTCCACACTGTGGTGCTTGTGGCAGAAAAAGAGGCTGACATGGGTGTCACCAGTCATACATGAAGCGATCACCTAGCGTCACATCAGTACTCTGGGATCTAGCTTTAAGAGGTTGAAGCCTTGACCCTTCCCTTATTAATGCATAAATACTAACACTTCATTTAATAAAAGATGAACACCATGCATGACTTGATGAGTAGAGGGAAAGTCAATGAAGCAGTAATTTTCCAAAGTTTCAGATTCTCAGTTTGATCGTCTCCTGTCTGACTAGAATACATCACTTGAAGCACAAATTTTAGTGGGTCAGAAAAGCGTTATGCGTTGCTAGTCTCCTGCACTGTCAGAACGGATTCCATTCGGTCCACACGATTTGCTCCCATCACCAGTCGTGCTGACATACCCGGTGTTATCAGCATTTTTTGGCTGAGGGGCCACTTCCCTGTTGAAAACAGCATCCCAGTGTAGGGCTTTATTAGCCCATGATGTGTAGTCCTGTTCAGCTTGGGCGCGACAATGCAGCTGTCTGCCCCCGAACCCCCCTAAACCCTCGCTGTCCGTTGTCCCCACCTCTTTGTCACTCACCATCACTTTGCAACGGCGTGTGATTTAATTCTGAAATCATCCATGCTTCCAAGGCAGCGACTCGGATCATGGTCCTTTTTGTCTAATAATCTTTATTCTTAAAATTATCACAGCTAACAGATTTCACAAATTTCCCCACTGTTGAACAAGTAAAGGTTATCTTATCTATCAGAATATTAGCAGCAAACACATCCAAATTTCCATCCGCTCAAGCTAGTCTAATTTACCGGTGCTGCCTGAATTTTGTACAGGTAAAGGCTAAATTAATAAATCTCACACAGCATTGCACATGAGATTAATTCCTGCTAAAGTTTGTAATTTGTGCATACGATTAAAAATTGTGAGGGGAAAGAATCTTCATGACAAGATAAAATTACTGCTTTACAAAGATTGTGTTTGTAGTTTTGTACTATAAATTAGTAGTGTGATATTTTGGTAGTCTGACTATTAGCACAAAGACTAGAAAAGAGGAAACGGCTAGCCAGCAAGAAAATTGTTATGCCACAGTCTAATTTCTACACTCATTTGTCACACTTTTTAATTAGTGATGTGTTTGTAGGTGGATTTTGGCTCAGAGCCGAGGCTGCTGTTTTTCCCTGAGTCCAGTCTGCAGTGTGGCTTCATGTCTAACCAATAGATAATGGGGTGGTTTCAGTCAAATTCCTGGCAGGAAAACAAATAAGCTTTTAAGCAGCAGCAGAGATTCATCTGCCTTCCTAGGCTCTCTTAAGCTGACTTAGATTGGTTGATTACATGAGACAAGTCATTTTATATAATCAAGTCTTTTTCTCGTTTCCTTATCGTTTGTCTCATTAGAGCGAGCGATTCCCTTCGAGCACATGATGTATGAGCATCTGCAGAAATGGGGTCCTCGGAAACAAGAGGTCAAGTTTTTCCTGCGGCACGAAGACTCGCCAACTGAGAGCAGTGATCAAGGTGCATATCGTCACTCTGTCGTCTGTCTGGAGGGGATATTTTTCTGTGCTGTGTGGTTTCTACTCCCAGCAGCCTGGAGAGAGGAGCTGAGGGTTTTCTGGGAGTTCTTGACACCTGTTTTTCGTGGCTGCTCAGCTGTGGATTTTGGTGTCAGTGGATATTCCCTCCCTCTCCATTCCCATCTCATCTCTGTGTTAAAGTCTTGTGGGTTTGGAGTTTGGCTGCTTTCTTGTATTTGAAGTTTGATGCCTGATGGGCATGTCAGAGGGATGAGTCAGTGCTCTGTTTTCACACAGTAGAATAAAATAGAATATTTACAGTATTGTTGTTGCACATTGGGTAGAAACCCAATGCCCTAAGGGTGTTCGTTTTGTATTTTATAGTCTTGCCACATAAAAAGCCACATGCAAAATGCCCTCAGATTTAAAATCAATCAGCAAAACCTGTTCTGCACTGGTTTGTGACTCACCTGAATCCTGTTGGAATTTAATTGAATTGGTTTTCTTGTTTAAACATGCACCACTTATGAGGTTTAAAGGTGGCAAGGAATTAATTTTAATGTAACGTGATCCTGATTTAATTCTCATTTGTTAGGAACTTGATGGAGAATTTTAAGTGAATCAAGACATCTGGTGTTTAATTAGAATTATAGCTAAACATCTACAGTATTTTACAAGTTTTTTTTTCCTTTTTTTGAAAGGAAAAGTCAGCGCTGCTTGCTCTAGTCAGCGCTGCTTGCTCTAGTTCTTTAGTCATGCTGTCATTTGCAATCATGTCACTGAATTCTTCCTGACAATAGATGTAACCTCTGAAGCCACAGTTCTGTGCGTTTGTGTTTGCTCATTTGGACACATGTGTGTTTCTATCCTGCCTGTGTTTGTGATGTTGGCTGGTTCTTTTTTTACAGGGAGTCAGCAGTCTCAGTCTCAGGATCAGACGGGTCGGAGTACTGGGGGCACTGGGAGCACTGGAGAGAAGCACAATGAGAATGGGGTGAGATTTGATTAGTATTATCTAAATGATCTTGAATTAGAAATATGTCTCCAATAACTTAAATTTGACTTTATAAAGATTTGGTGTCTTGTTTCTGTCATTGATAAGGGCTGTAGTTAGGTGAGTATAAAATCTATATTCAACAATAAAAACATGTAACAGCATAGAAATAGCAGAGCAAATGAAGTTCATGAAATGGTTTGAAATTCTGGAATAAACTGTAAGGGAAAGACCTTAAGAGAATTCAATTTTAGAGACACAAAAATGAATTATATCAGTAATCTACATTTGACAGGAAAATGGTTTAAAATTTAATCCCCGTCAAATCAGTCTAGTAGGTCTAGATCAGTCAGATTTCCTAAACAGTGAGCCATCTGTCTCTGTGCAGCATTTAACATCTGGACAGACCCATCATGCTGCTAAGCTTAGATGCTAGGCTAACATGTACCTTTTGAGGATGAAATGAGAATGGAAGCTTGTTAGCCTGATAATTAAAATCAGAACTACCTTTGGTTAACATTAGCAGAGTGTTATCATCCAACTTTTGCAGGGGGCAGCATATTGACATCACACTAGCTGTTTCTCTTGGTCCATTGGCTACAGAACTCACAACAGTATTTTGTTCTCTGTCCATAGCCCCCTGTGTCACCCTAAAACTCTAGTACTTTAATTACCTTTTCAAGTTTTCTGTACAAATGAAATCACCCAGATCCAAACTCAGATCAAACAATCTTAGTACACAGCATGCTGGTCTTTTCAAAAAACTGATCAGAAATTTTACACATCTCTGAGACACCCTAATACTTACCAAAATCAATACCAGGACATAAAAACAACACGTAATGAAATAAAATACTGTGGTACCATAATGTAACTTAGACGCCACCCCGGGGACATGGATCGGTATCGGTCCGTGGGTCAATTGGTACTGGGCCGTACAGGAAAAATACAGAACTTACATTATTTCTTTTTTAATTATTTTCTGATTCTGAACAATGTTTTGTTTTAAATGAGTGGATTCTCTCCTTCACATCTGTCTATGAGTCACTCTTGACGTTTGCCAAGATGCTTGCCTCGGTCATATGACTATATTCTTAAAGGGGCCGCTCTGGCCACTGACAGAATACATTAACGCTAAATTGAAACTCCCAAACTAGCAAAACCAACACAAAGCAAACGTCTGGAAAGTTTCTTGCTCAGGGTAAAAGAACCAGTGAGGAGACAAAAGAAGAACCTATGATTACAAAGAAAAATAAAGCCTCAAAATCCAGGACGAATCTTTTATTTTGTTGTATTTATCCACCACACCTTAAACGCCGCTCCGTGAAAATGTTGTCTGATATTAAACTGGTCCGTGGCGCAAAAAGTTGGGAACCGCTGCTTTAGAACGAATCAAGAGGAGGACGGGGGAGTTAATGCTGGTCAGAGGCAGAGTTGTAATCGGACAGACCGTCACGTTTCTTTACCACTATCATCACTGGCCTTACGCTCTTTGCCAACACCACTAGCACTAGCCTTTGCTATATCAGCCATTATAAATAGTAAAGTATCCAAGATACAAAGCCTGACACTCTGAGATGTTCACAGAGACATGTACAAGAACAAGATGGGGGAGGCGAGTGTTGGAGATGCTCGTAGGCATTGGTGTTTGTGGGAGGAAGAGCAACTACAGAAGTCAGATATGGCATCGCGAAGTTGTATCTACAGCTGTTCATAAATTGGATGTTCGAATCTGGAGGAATTCCTGTACTTCAAATGTTAGTGGTTTTCCAGTTTTAAAGGATTCATTCTAAATGCTCAGCTCAATTTAACTAGAAAATCAGGAATATGTGAGGCTCATAAATCCTTCGGGAGGTTTGGCTGATATCTCTAGTCTCTCAATGTGTATGCACACAGGCTCCTGTAAACTGTGAGTAAGCTGGTTTTTGAGACTAACATCACAATTCCTGATGTGACAGGATTAATCCCTCTCTATCAGGTGGATCCATTGTTGTGCATGTTGAGCTCTTGCTCTAGAACCATGTGTGCTAAGAGACATGAATGACTCTGATAAGAGCAGCCTCTGGCATGGCATCCTTTCTGTCTCCATCTGTCCCAGATTTCACAATAGGAAAGTGTTTCGGTCAAGGAATTGTAACAAATTCAACCTTAAGGGTAGAAGCGAGATTACAGTGCAGCCGAAGATGAAGGAGTTGTTGCTTTTGTTTTCAAATGTTATTGTAGCAGAATAGCTCTGAGAAGCTTCAGTCTTTGTGTTCAGGAAATATCTTGTGGTAAAATTTACATTTGCAGATATAGAAATCTCTTACTAACTGTTCTTGCACCATTATGTTAAAAGACTAATAAACCCAGACTATGGCACAAAGGGTAGAAAGATCACTATTGGTTCCATCATAGAAAAACATGAGTTGCATGGTTGGCTCCTTTTAACCTCCCAAGGCCTCGTTCATGTCCAAGTTTCTTCCTGATATCTGATTTAGTGGATTATTTCATTCAGCCTGCTGGATGATATAACGGCCCCTAAGAGGATCATTGGTTTGGATTTTCCACGGGCTGCTGCCCAAACCCCAGGGGCTTTCTCCCCGCCAGGCAGAGCCGATCATCTCTGGGAGGAGCACTCCATCACAAAGAGCAGAGGTGCCTTAAGGCAGTGGGATTGTGACTGCTTTTTTATACTTTGTAGCACAGTTGTGCATAGTGGCAGTCTGGAAACATCCCATTTATTTTACCTAAGAACTGATAAACTTAAGCAACAAATAATAACATTTACAATCTTTCCAATAAAATATATAAAATATTCTCTCTGGTATATGAAAAATTCTCTGCTGCTTTTCCTGACTTCCATGACAGTTAGTGGAATACTTTTGAATTTAGGGCCTTTGTTCAGATATAGATAGCAGAATAAAATAATATATATGACAAATTCATCAATAAACACATCCCTATTTATGTATTTTTTTCCAATGTCAGTAAGGTCCAGGACTGCAGTTAGGGTTAACAACTTATTTGTGTATTTTGTCAGCTCTTTATTATCCAAGATGACATCTTCAAAATGATTATTTCCTCCAGCTAACCGTCCAAACACGACACATTTATTCAATTTGTTGTTTTGTCAAATTCCAGGTCCTTTGTATTTTTTCCTCCTTATTTGTTGAGTTGTAGTGAATAAAGGTAAGCCTCACTCTAGTCTACGTCGATAATTGATTTCAAGAGACACAATGAAAAACAACATACTGTATGTCGAATTACCTTGAAATAACCATTCCCAGTTCTGTACTTTATTTATGAATGCATTTTTAAATATGGTTAGTACAAGTCTGTTTTAAACTTGTAAACAAATTTTATTTTTTACTATATGTGGTACAGAAATTCAATGTAGCGATGTTTACCATAAATCACAGACACTTTATTAAAGAATGAATGATAAAATAAAAGCCTTATAAAGGAATCATTATGATTTATATGTCAAGAGAAATGACAAAAAGTTGATATTTATTTTTCTGTATAATTTTTTTGGTTATCTTATACAGTGGTACCTCTACTTACGAATGTCTCTACATACGAAATTTTCTACTTATGAAATGCCTCAACAGGAAAATATTGCCTCTAGTTACAAAAGAAATTTCGAGTTACGAAAGGTAAAAATACAGTATGGTTTGCTACTCGCCGCTCCCAAAGATTCCTGAACGCAACATTCAAATAGCTGCTCTGCCATTGGCTATTACCTATTACGTATCTTCCTGGCATCCCATTGGCTAAGAGGGATGCCACTCCACCTCTATGTGGAGCTAGATCGGTGCTTATGCAGTGTCTTCGGCATTCGGCACTCGACTCGTGAGGTAGTCTGATAGTTTTGCGCAAATTTACTAACTTTTTGAGTACGTATTCGCTATGGACCCCAAGAAAGTGACGGAGAAAAGAGGAAAAGAATAGAAGAAGAAAAGAGGTTTTTTTGTCCATACAAACAAAGCAAGCGATAATAGAAAAGCATGAAAAAGGGATGCATTTGGTTGATCTCGCCAAAGAATATGGCCGTAATGTATCTACAATCACCACGTTATTAAAACTAAAGGAAGTTTAAGGAGTTTAAGGCATTGCGTCGGTGGTTGGAGAAGTTCAAAAGGAGGACTGGAATTCACTCTGTTGATCGGCATGGTGAGGCAGGAGCGCATGAACCAAAGGGCAAAAAACAATGGGGACAGTAGTTAAAAGGTAAATGACCATCATTTTTATTCTTTATTTTTTACATTATGCACAACTCTCATTTATTGTGTATTAATCTAATTGTAACATGTATTTGTTACATGTTTTTATGCACTGTTATGCTTTAAAAAACGTTTATGTCTGAATTTTGGGAGGCTTGGAACAGATTAGGGCATTTGCATGAAAAATGCGTCTCTACTTACGATATTTTCTACTTACGAAATTTCTTCCAGAACCAATTAATTTTTTAAGTAGAGGTACCACTGTATTAATAATCATTTTAGCAGTAGGCTGTTCTCTAGTTCAGCTGATTGTAAAACCAGTAGGACGACGTCTTACATCAGCCTGGGTGTAACTGCTCTCTCTTCTCTGCTCAGTCAAGTTTTTCTCCAGTTCCCTCTTCATCACCATGCGTGTGTGTTTGTGTGTGTGTGTGTGTGTGTGTGTGTGTGTGTGTGTGTGATTGGTTGAGTCACATGCCCCTCACACATCTGAGCCTCACACACAATCACAGGCACTAGTTGTCTTCAGAGATGAGATGAGTTTTGACTCCACTTCACAATATCATAAAAATCTCATTCAAGAAAAGAAGCGTGTTTTATTCACATGAGATGAGTAGCTCAAGTGTCTGCCACTTCCAGTCCAGTAAAAACACTTCATCTGAATCGGTGTTTGTTTCTCTTGGATTAATCTTGTGTCCCCAGTTTTCTAAGCTCGTGTTTAGGATCCCATGAAGCGAAAGTAAAGCTGGAATTTAACATCATAAATCTTCGTGTTACATTTCTCTTTTTGTGCTGTCATTCTCTCTGTTCCTTTCACGAATTTCCTTCACTTAAACAGATGTATCGCATTACATTTCCTCCACCAACTCCTTCCTCAAACACTTTCTGAAGGTGAGGTCTGAGAGAAGTTGGGCATTACTTTTCTGCTTTGAGTTCAGACAGCTGTATTCAGCGCTCATTGAATATGAATGGAGCAGCCAGTGGGCTGACTGTAGAATCTCCTTTTGAGGAATTCCAAGGTTTGTTTGTGGGGACGACCAGTCCTTCTTTATTCTGAGAGCTCGAACAGCAATACTGATTTTTGGCTCAACAACTTTCAACCTTCAATGAAAACACTTGTGGAGGTTAACCATTTTGTCTGTAAAGCACAAGGAAAGCAGAATTTTTTATTGTTCGATACATAATTTTTCACATCCCAAACATTCCTTTTTGCAGAGTCTTAATGACATACAGAGACTCTCGAGATGAACTAGTCAGACATGCAGCCATCCTCACAAGATCAGGATCAGGATCAGTGGGCAGCTGACTCGTCTGTTGTACATGCTGAGAGCATATTGAAGCTGCATGACATTATTAGAACGCCATACACAGGGGGACAGGGTCTTGGGGCTTCCCATGTCCAACAATGGGTGAATGGTGGGAGCCAGGGACCGAAGGGCCATGGTCCAGGAGGAAGTGCGAAGCCTGGAGGAGGAGGGCCGAAGGGCGAGGACAGTGGAGCTGGGGTCCCAGGGACCCCAGCCTGGACCAGATTGGACCTACCCAGCAGGAGAATCACATGGGGAGATGTTTGGAGACTGGAGCTTTTCCGTATCTCCTTACAGCTTAGAGCGGTGTATGACACACTGTAGACACCTATAGGTAGACTTGGGGGGGAAGGCTGCAATTCCCCCAGGTCATCCAGACAATCCTGAGGCCAGATGTGGTATTGTGGTCTGAAGAGGCAAAGAAGATCATGCTCGTAGAACTTACAGTACCATGGGAAGAGGGTTGTGAGCAGGCATTTGAGAGAAATAGCACCAAATACCACGATCTCTTGCATGACTGCAGGGAAAAGAATGGCAGGCATGGCTGTTCCCAGTCGAGGTCGGCTGTAGAGGATTCCCTGCCCAGTCAGTGTGGAGGATGCTCACAGCCATTGGAATAACAGTGAGGGAGAGAAAGACAGCAGCGCGCAGGATGGGGGAGGCAGCAGAGAGCCTCTTGCTGGTTATGGAACAGGAGAGAGGAGCTTAGCTGGAAGCCAGGAGGAGGAAATGGGCAGTGATTTGGCGACCACTGCCAGCGCGCCAATGGGAGGGTGTCGTGGTTCAGGGGCGGAACACCACTTAGTTACCACTTGATGACATCAACTCCTCCTGGCCAAGGGTACATTAACCAAAAGTGAGTGAAGGAGAAAGCATCTTTGGATGTAATTATAATCGTGTGTGATTGTTAGTATTTGTTTTTGCTTGTCTTTTGTGTTTCTAAGCCTATTAAATATTTAGAGGAAGAGTTACCAATTCTCTGTGTCTAGTTTGCTTCTGGAAACATGAAGGAGATAAAGCACCATTGATTCTGTACCATGGAAGGAATTTGCTATGAATTAATCATTAAAACAAAAATGAATGCTGTATTTTTTATGCTACAAACATCAAATAGCACTAAGGCTCTGAGTGCTGTCACAAATAATTAGACCATTCATTTCAGAATCAAACCTATCCCTCGCAACTGTAGCATTACTTATCACTCTTAAATTTTTTGCCGTTGACGTCGCTGCTGACAAGCGATCAGTCAACTAGTTTCATTACATCTTAGAGAACAGACATCTTCACAGCAATCAACAATGATCACCATTCATTCAAGCTAGATAGACGGCTCTACAGGTCATAAATACCTGTACACTACTTGTGGATTTTTGATTTTGGGTGAACTGTTTTTATTTATTTATTTTTGTATTTCATATACTCTACTGATCCCCGAAGGGAAATTAGTTAGTTGCACACTCTAGGTCACACTGTTAGTTCTTAGTCATGCATACATAGTGTGCACAGGCCCTGTAACACACACACACACACACACACACACACACACACACACACACACACACTTAAGGGCATGGGTAGGCATGCAATGTGGGGGAGGTAGAGTGGTGGGCAGCTCCTGCTTTGTGCGCCCTAATGAGCAACTTTTAAAGGTGGCAGGGCCTTGCTCAAGGGCGCCTCGGCAGTGCTCAGGAGGTGAGCGGACACCTCCCACTGTCAGCTCACGCTCCGAGGTGTAAGGGCGGGAGCGGGAATCAAATTGCCAATCTTGGGAAAATTGGACGACCCGCTCTACCTCTGAGCCACTGCTGCCCCTATCGTTCCTTTAGTTAATGTGTCTCCGTCTGATTCGGAGCCTTTTTAGTCTCTTGTTGTTTGACCTTTTTTGGGGGCGGCAGTGGCTCAGCGGTAGAGCCAAACGTCTTAGGGCCAGAAATCGCCCAGCCATCGGTGGTTCAAATCCCGCTCCCACCGGACATCCTCGGAGTGTGAGCTGACAGTGGGGGCCTCAGCTCACCCCCCAGCCACCGCCGAGGCGCCCCCAAGCAAGGCGCCGTCCCCCCACAAGCTGCTCATTGGGGCACACCCTGGAGTCGCAACCCATCACTCCACCTCCCCCAGTCATGTATGATTAATCACGTGCCAGCAGGCCCCTAGTGTGTTGCGTTTACAGGGGCCTGTGCTACTAACACATATATATGTACAGTATATGCATATACAACAACAAGGAGTGTAAAAGATAATTTCCCCGTTTGTGTGGACAATAAAGTGTGTTTAATCTTAATCTTGATTTTTCTATTCTAAAGCAACACTTTTAACTGATGCAAGTTAGATGAATGTTATTAGATTTGCTGACTTGATTGTTTTGTCTTAAAAGTCATATTATCTCATATCAAACATTTATTTGAACGTTGGTAAAACAACAGCACCTTCATTCGTTTTCTTGGATCCCAATCGTCTCATCTGGAACCTATCCCAGCTGGCTACGGGCAAAAGGCAGGGTAAACCCCAAATGAGATGCCAGCTCCATGTGGGGCCACACAAAATACAAACAACCACTCATTCTCACACTCACACCTATGAACAACCCGGTGTCACCTGTTCACCTAAGCTGCATGTGTTTGGAAGGGGGAGAGATAGAATCCACACAGACATGGAGAGAACATACAAACAGAAAGACATTAGATCTAGATGGCTGCTCAGATTTCATTGTGTTGACTGCTTCTCTCCTGTGTGTGTGCTCAGGTGGGGAGTCAGCGTGTGGAGCTCACGCTGTCCGAGCTGCAGGAGATGGCCACACGGCAGCAGCAGCAAATCGAGGCCCAGCAGCAGATGCTTGTCGCAAAGGTAGCCTGTCTTCCTTCTTAATCCTCAGTCATTCCCCTGAATATTTTAAAGGTCCTTCCTTCAAATTGAGCTTTCTGGGAATAAATTGATCATAACTGTAATTTAGCATTTACAGATGACTGTAACTGCAAGTCATCTGCTTTTGCCAGTCCTAGGTTTGTACTGGTAAAAAGGGGAAGATTCACAGAGTCCCAATAGAATCTGCAATATTGTCTTTGTTTTCCATTTGAAATGTTTCAATCTGAAGCATTTTATTTCACAGCATGGAGATGGTTGTCTGTCAAACACAACTTGCCATACTTCACACATAGTCTATGTGGGTTAATTGGAAGGTGTCGTTGGTCTGAACTGCTGTGTTGGGTTCTCTGATTCTACAGACACAGACTGAACATTAGTTCAAAGCCTAAACAGGCCAAAGAGATGAATTAGGAGTCAGTGTGAGTCATGGTGACATTAACATCCGGTCATTTCAGCCCATTGATCAGTCAGTTCAGTATAGATTCTTTCCACTCATTGTACATTTTTTCTTGTGATTTTGAACATGAAGAATTCTAACTTTTTTGGATTAATTAATTCACATCAGTGCTTATAAAATCCAGACTTTTTCTTTATATAGGAAAGAATTACAGTCGATTTTGTTGGCAATCCTCCACTGGTTTCACACTTCAGTCTCTAAAGTTTTTCATTACATTAAATAAGTGTGACTATGCTGCACTAGTGTTCATAGTGCGCCGACGAGCCGTGCAGGGTGAAGCCCAGTGTCAACCCACAGACGATTTATCGCCTTTGTTGTGGCGCATGAAAAGTAGGCCCTACTGGAAGCCCTGCAGTCATCTGGAAACCTTTGCTTGTCATTTCCAATTTTAGGACCTTAACTAGAGCAATTCTCAGTTGGGGAGAGAGATGAAGTCATCTGACCATTTCTTCAGTCTTCAGATAGTCTTGGCATGACACACTATTTCAATTTCGTTCCTACAGTAGAAAGACTCAACCTAGTTTTAGGGTACGTCTCAACAGTCAGTCTTGTAAACCTTGTATTGGTACCACACTGGTTTTATCTCCATCCATGACTTCTAAGAATCTAAACAGATAAATGTGTTCAGTTTTCCTTTCTGAACGTATAAAATCTAATATAATGGAGATTGCACTTACTGGATGCTGTTTCTTCACATCATTTTGTGTTTGTCTGCATTCCTACTGAATGTTGATCTCTGTCTCGTTATTTGAAGGAGCAACGTTTGCGTTATCTGAAGCAGCAGGAGCGACGACAGCAGCAAACCGTGTCAGAAAGTGAGAAACTGCAGAGGCTTAAAGATCGTGTGGAGAGCCAGGAGGCAAAACTCAAGAAGATCCGGGCAATGAGAGGCCAGGTGGACTACAGCAAGGTCATCAATGGAAACCTGTGTATGTATTTTCTACAAAATCAAGTTTGCCCATGATAAAATTATTGAAGTAAGCTTCTAAATGAGCTAAATGTAGATTGTGAGCTGATACTGAGACGATGTGATCCTTCCATCTCTCACATCCAGCGGCGGAGATTGAACAAGTTAGCAGCCTGTTCCAAGAGAAGCAGGCGGAGCTCCAGTCGGCGGTGCTGAGGGTGGAGCAGCTCAGCCTGCAGCTTGAGGACCTGAGGAGGGGAAAGCTCAACGGCATACAGACGGCGCTGGGAGGCCAAGTAACCGGCGCTGCGGCCCTAGAGCTCCGTAAGCTCTACCAGGAGCTTCAGGTATCCATGAATTTTTCTGTTATTTAATTTGTCAATCGGAAATATCTTTTTAAGTTACTAAAAAAATGTTTTCATTATTGTTGTCATGCCAGCAGCCATTGTTCTAGTAAGCCTCTTTCCTATGTGTTTGCCTTCGCTCTGATCGTCCACAGATCCGGAACAAGTTGAACCAGGAGCAGAACAGCAAGCTGCAGCAGCAGAAGGAGCTTCTCAACAAACGCAACATGGAAGTGACGCTCATGGACAAGCGCATCAGCGAGCTGCGGGAACGCCTCTACAAGAAAAAAGCTGAGGCACGTCAAAAAGAGAACCTTCCTGTAAGACTAAGACTAACACGTCCCCTCACTAAGATGTTTTTGTTCAATTCGACAAGAAAGATATGCCAGGTGTTCAGTAGAGAAATATAAAATCTTTTCTGCTCTTTCTGTTTTAGTGGAAGCTTGGACACAAAAGTCTTTGCTCATGTCCTCTTTGGGTATCTTCACTGGGGAAAACATTTACTTTGAAAGAAAATAATCTCCAGTGACTCTGACAAGTGAAATAGTAATCTTGAAATGACTTCACTGGTTTTTCCCTGTTAACACGTCTGACATGTCAGTCTCCTTCTGACTGTTTCCACTCATAGCTGAACAGAGCAAATGGGCCTCCCTCCCCACAGTCTGCTCCTGGTACTCTGGGCCGAGTCGCTGCCGTTGGACCATACATCCAGGTTCCCGTACCGGGCCGACAGGAAGGAGGCTACACCATGCCACCTGAACCACTGAAGCCTCAAACTCTGGGTGTTAACAACCAGGCCAACCACGGCTGCACCAAGCCCGGTTAGTTGAATCTTATCAAATTAGATTTGCAGTGCACAGTTTTCCCAGGCAACCACAAAAGGCAAAGCATGAATAATCATACTGGGTACCAGGTGATCAAGAAACTTAAGTTTCAGCTTTCATGTAGGATTTTCCTTCCTTTTTGTCTTTACATCGCTGGAACAGGAAAGGTTATGCATAAGAGAGAGAATATGATTCAGAACCAGGTGAAAGAAAGTCAATCCTTGAGCTGAAGGTTGAGACTGTTACACATTCAACTCATCTTGCATGAAATTCTTGTGGCTGTAATTCCTTTCTGATTCTTTCCAACCTGACTTCTCAGATATGTTTCCACCTTTGCTTGATCTCTGTGTTTTTTCCTACTTGTGTGTTGTCCCTCTTTCTGTTATAAATGTTGTTCTTCCCTTCCCTCTCTCTTCTCAACTTTTGTATGTCTGTGCTGTCTGGAATGTGTGATATCTCTGTTTAACTGGCTGTGGGGTTGTGGGCAACTCCTCCTCGGGCAGACGGTGTGCGAAAGCCTCCTGGCCCTTGGAAGGTGTCTGATTTAGACATCATTGTGGACCCGGTACCCTGTCCCCCTCCAGAATCTCAGCCGGGCACAGGAGCCTCCACCGGCTCTGAGGGCACATCCCGTGAGTGCACAGTGCTGCTTAAGCAGAACGATGGCACTTCCTGAACCTTCTCATGCAAATGTAGCACAGGATCCACAACACGCACCAGAGTTTCCTCCTTACAATTACTGTACACTCTCAGTCTTTCTGACCTGGGGACAGAACATGGTGGCATTTATTTTCTAGTGCTTCTTCTGTTGACTGACTGATGATGTTATTATGGAGGAGGTGATGCCGTTTTGACCACTTTGCTGCCACCTACAGTTATTTTACACCACTAGTTGTAGTAGATGGCGTCATGTCTGTTGTGGAGAAAGTCTCACTGAAGAAGCTCTGATAATCCTGTGTGTTTATACACTTCTGTGAGGGTTCAGTGAGTCGAGAGCCTCATCAATTCACATTCTGATAAGTCTCATGATCATTTCACCTTTAACTGTAACTTTAAGACTCCCACTAGATTCTTGTGTGAATTGTGTTTTAATTGTTAAACAGTGAAAATGCTCAAGATTACTAGCTTGCACATATTTTATTGGATTCACTCAACAGCTGTCCCTTCTGACCGTTGACTGCGTGTAAAGATGACAACATGACACCTCAGACGAGAATCTGTCTTTATATCAAGTCTGTGATGAAGACCTGGATCAGTTTTAGTTACTCTATTAATCTCGCAATTTCTTTATATTCCAGGATAATTTAATGAAACTTTCATATAAATTCTAATGAAATGTGTGGCAGCTGTTTTTATCCATTATGTTGATTATCTTTTTAAAGATACCAGGTGGTTTTATTTATTGACATATTCTACCAACACTTTTGGCATCTTCCTTTTACCATCTTTTCTCTCTTTACCCTTTCCTTTCAAGATTTCCATTACATCACAGTTTAAGATTAAAATACAAATTGTTTCGGTACAAAAACTCAGTAGCAAATTCTAAAACAGGTACATTCGTGTCCATCCATGTGAAGTGAAGCCTCAGGATTTTGGTCCGATTGACAAACAGCCTGAAACATTTAATCACCAGTGGTTTTTGACTGATTCTACTTAATATCCCTTGTGTGAGAAATGATCCAGTGTTGTGTCGTTCCAGATCTGAAGCATCAACAGTGTGTTGTGCGTATTGAAAATATTTACGACCTTCTTTTATTTGGGCCAGTTTCCAGATATAATTAAAAAGTGGACAATACAGAGTTTTTCTTTAATAGAGCAGTTACCAGCATTCTGTTTGAATGTTTTTTCCTGATGTCAGGTCAAGTGGACAGGCCAGTCAAAATCCTGACCCTTCCAGTGAATATTCATCTTGAATCAGAGTGGTACAGATGTGTGTTTGAAATGTCACACATATGCGCTTTATTGACATACATTTTCACTAATGTATTATTTTATATTTGGTTCATCTTTAAAGCAACACATTTCAAATAAAAATATCTAAAAACAATAACGTTTAGGCCGTACACTGGTGTATACATTTATATATCACCATAATCATTAGGTGTGTTTTCATAGTTCTCGTGTAACATACTTACTGTGTTTTGGTTTCATCCTAGCTAATGATGCTGGTTGGTCGACTGCAGGCAAGACCAACGCATCTTTAAAGCCTCCTGAGAGACGGGACTCAGGATCTGATAGCCAAGGCAAGAGCCCCCCCTCAGGCTCCCCCAGTGTTCCAAGTGCAGAAAAGGTTGGTCCATTTGCTTGAAACACCTATTAAAGCCGTTACTTCCTGGTGTGATGTCACAGTCATTCCAATCATGTTTTTAGTTTCAGCCCTTTAACTTAATCTAACCTTCTGGTGATTTCACACTTCTTCACAGGACTCAAAAATGCCCCTGTCTTCTCCTGTCATATCCAAGCCACAACCACCTCCCTATGGCTCCCATCTCATCTCAGCAAGCTCCGCCAGCTCTTTGGAGCGTCGTAAGGACGCACCTCCTCCCCGCCCACTACCAAACCTGCCCAATCTCGCTTGGCCTCGCGTTCCCACCTCCACAGGCTCATCATCTCAGCAAATACAGCAGCGGATTTCTGTACCACCGAGCCCCACCTTCCACCCCAATGCACCCCTTTTCCCCCCTGGCCTGGGCGAGAGACTGGATCCCCCGCCAGCTGTTGCAGTGCGCCCCTTCATCCCTGACAGAGGATCACGACCCCAGTCCCCACGAAAGGGGCCACCAACCATGAACTCCAGCTCCATCTATCACATGTACCTCCAGCAGGCAGCGCCGAAGAGCCAGCCCCTCAAGCCAGCTCTCAAAGCAGGTAAGAGCTGCGTGTAGAGAGATGCTTCAGTGTATGAGGCTAATATGTGTATATGTGTGTTTTCATTGTTGAGCAGTTTGATTGTTATATGTTGGTACAGTTACGTTATGATTTATGGTATCGCTGCCATTCTATAATTCAGTTTTGTCTTATAAATACAAATAAATCATTTTGCCAGAATGATTTCACCATGAAATCATTCACTGATTAAACAATATTGCAAACAGTAATGATTTCAGTGCCCTCCAATAATTCCCCTCTGTGTATCTGTCTCTAGTATATGGAAAGCCTGTTCTCCCCTCAAGCTCGACACCCCCTTCGCCCCTGCCTTTTGTCCCAACGGGAGGTGCTTTCCCTTTGCTCCAAGGCCAACCCTGCGGCGAGGATACTCTCGACGGAGAGTTTGACGATCACGACTGCTACCAGCACACGGAGCCTTCAGCACCTCCCCCCAGCGTGGAGAATATTCCACGACCACTCAGCCCAACAAAGCTAACGCCCATGGTACACTCCCCACTGCGCTACCAAAGCGATGCAGATCTGGAGGTGCTCCGTAAAAAGTTGGCCAACGCACCAAGGCCGCTCAAAAAACGCAGCTCCATCACAGAACCAGAGGGCCCCAGTGGACCCAACATCCAGAAACTGCTATACCAGAGGTTCAACACTCTAGCAGGAGGCATAGAGGGGAATGGAGTCAGTGGATCTGGAACTGGTAACGGTGCAGGTAACGGAACACCATTTTATCAACCAGCTAATCCTGGCGGATATCTGGGAATCGGTTCTGGGGCTGATACAGACAATGGCAACGTCCCTCCAGAGGCACCAGGGCCACCGCCAGAAGGAATGGGGGAGCCGGGTTCCAAGGCTCTGTCATCATCTACCGATGCCAATGACAACGAGCCGGTGGACTCACAACCAGAAGGGTTGAGGGATCCTGCTGAAGCAGAGGGACCCAAGGACGACGACGATGACGACGACAACAACAACAACAATGTGGGCGGCTCTGAGGCGCTGCTGCCCAGCCCGGTGCTGGAGGTCTCCACTCCAGAGGAGGGGAACACGTTAGTCTCACAGCTCCTGGTGAGAAACACACAGAAATCGATTTATTACTGCATTTATACGGTTATATTTTTAATAAATAACTTCCTCTCTTTATCGCTACAGGATAAGCGCACAAACCTGAAGAAGCCAAACTCCGAGCGCACTGGCCATGGTTTCAGGGTGAAGTTCAACCCTCTGGCTCTTCTATTAGATGCCTCATTGGAGGGAGAATTCGACCTGGTCCAGCGGATCATATACGAGGTATGTTACAATTCTTGGATTGATTGGATTTCATAAAGGATAAGCAAACGTCTTGCAATCTGGGTTTTTTTTTTCCAGGTTGAGAATCCTAGCACTGCTAATGATGAGGGCATCACACCCCTACACAATGCAGTGTGTGCAGGACATCACCACATAGTAAAGTTTCTGCTGGATTTTGGTGTCAACGTTAACGCTGCAGACAGTGACGGATGGTAAGATCAGAGCTCACATCTCATTTTGCATCTGTTTCCATGTCTACATTTCTTTTTGTGTATGCTGGAACAGGACTCCGCTCCACTGTGCTGCTTCCTGCAACAGTGTCCACCTCTGCAAGTTGTTGGTTGAGTCAGGGGCTGCCATCTTTGCAAGCACTATCAGTGATGTGGAGACTGCTGCAGATAAATGTGAGGAGATGGAAGAGGGCTACATCCAGTGCTCCCAGTTTCTATATGGTGAGAAACAGTCCAATAATCAGTCTAGTTCATAAACGTTTTAAAGGTTTGTTTGAAATCTCAGAGAAGTAGATGACAACTATCCCTCCAATCCCTAATGGAAGGGGACATACTACATGGGAACCAGTTGTAGGGTCAACAGGGGGAACTGGTCTTACTCTAATGTCTTCAAATCAGCCAGAAAGCTGTGAGGAGACCAGTCCATCAGATACATTTATAATACTGACTGTTTGGGATCCTCTTATGTAGGCGTTCAGGAGAAGCTGGGCGTAATGAACAAGGGGACGGTGTACGCTCTATGGGATTACAAAGCTCAGAACCCGGACGAGCTGCCGTTCAGCGAGGGGGACGCCATCACTATTGTGCGCAGACAGGATGACAGCGAGACGGACTGGTGGTGGGCGCGGCTCGAGGACAACGAGGGATACGTACCCCGCAACTTGCTCGGGGTAAGAACAAAATATATACAGATTTGGTCATTTTTTAGGATCATCTGCCCTTAAGTGTGTTGGACATCAGTGGGAAGGGATTCAATACTATATACATGAAACAAACGATAAAACATGAGAAAATGCCACATTAAACATTTCTCCTCTCTGATCGATTTGCTTGCAGCTCTATCCGAGGATCAAGCCTCGGCAGCGCTCCTTGGCATAACGTATCCCTCCGCTGACTTCTGGCTAACAGCTGGACAACGACTAAAACTAGAGCAGTGAACAAAGGAGCCTGGTGCTCCGTCTTTTCCCCATGGCCATAAACTCTTGAAGCCGTGTGCACCAGACTCTGGCACACACAGTTCCATCCGCACACATTTGGACACACAATGAAACACTAGCACTCCAAATGCAAAAACCTCTGAAACCATTCCTGATGGCCACTTTCCTGTACACACACACGCACACACACACACACACACACGCACACGCACACACACACACACACACACACACACACACATCTATTGCTGTCTCATTTCCCCAACTTAATTTTACCTGATTTAGTGTGAGCTCTGTATCAGACATCAGCTGGAAGAATAAAACACTAACCCTTGTCTCAGTATTTCTTGCAGTGTTCACATCACTCCAGCCATCTACCGGATAGTTCTCTGCTGGCACTGATTTATATGACACTATGTAATGACTGGAAAAATCATCTTAATGGTTAGAAAATTACGGAGTTTTGTCAGTGAAATAATTCCAGTTAAAAGATATGACATGTTTTTATATTGCGCAACTTTGCTGCACGAAAAAATTAACACGGAAAAATATATTCTACTGTATATAATTTTGCTGTATTCTAACCACCAAAGAAAAATATATATTAAACAGTTTTAATTCTAATACTCCCTAAGATCATGCTGAAATGTAGGGCTGTGAAATAATCAATTCAACTGTTGTTAGCAGTGATGATAATTAGCTGCCAGGAGTTGGTCAGATGTTCTAGATTTGGGGAAAATTGAAATAGAAAATGTTGCAAATCTTCAGAGTGAACTACACAGGCCAGTCAGAATCAGTCCGACGTATTGAAATCATGACTGCAGTTTGACAGCTCACATCATTGCCGTGTGTGTTCTTTCACCCAGTGCCATCTTTTCAGAATGTGGGTTCATAACAGTTGTTGGATGTTCGGCGGTAACATGAATGAATTAATTTTAACAACCAACCAATTAAAAGTCACATTTAGACAATAAACCATAAGCTGTAGCAATTTACAAAACCTTTGGTATTTTTTTGGTAGTTTGAGTTTCTGAAATTGACTGCTCAATGCTGCCAAAAATATTTCAACAAAAATGGGTAACAAATACAATTCTGCTGTACAAGAGTCATATCTGTCTATTGTGTAAAAATCATAACATAGATCAACCAGAAACAAGGATGTGAAGAAATAATGTTTTAATGCTTTAAATTCCACAGATGTTAGGACGTGAATCAAAGACACAATGATGTTTATCTGACGACGTGTCAGTTTTGCTCTTTTCTTTGTCATAAGTCATTTAAATAATGTCTGCTGTTTTAGTTAGCCCCAGCGTATATAACAAGTTGAACCTCCCTTAAGAACTTTTCTTACAATTAACTGTGGTGACATGTCAAGAAGCAAATGTTTTAATTGAAGAACTTGTGGAATCCAGACACTGTCATAAAAAGAAAACTGAAGTCTTCACCAGAACATCTTCTGAACTTTGATAAACAAAGTTAATATTGATTTGTAGTAACCTCCTTTCCTTATATGAGCTGCTGAGTAGATCTCCACTCCACTTGAAATGATCTCAGGACCTACATGGTGCTGCTGACACTGTTTCACCTCTGAACTAGTGACCATATTTCTATTTTCACTCTCAACAAACCTATTTATTTGAGCAGCAAATTACATGACAAGAGCTATAGTTAAAAAAAAAATCAGCTGTGAGTATCAAAGTTGATGGATGAAGGGACAGTTATGATTTCTGAGATTCAGATACTCATATTCTGACTTAAGATCTGCTTCAGACAATCCTCAGTTTGCCAGGTTCTCTTCCTCCAGTTGTCTCCATTCAGGTAGACTAGTAACACCAGTACAAATGTTATTTTATACTGTTGAATATCTACCATCTATCCAATTGTTTTGAACCTTGAGTGACTGCATCTTATGGCGAGTATGCTTTGTAATGGCCAGCCTTTATGATGGATTAACTTGTACATAGTGTGAACAGACATGTCTGTTTGCTGTATGAACATCTGGTTTTATTGTATAAACTGCTCACTCTTTGAATTCTGTAAATGTCGACAATAAAACAAGCTCTGGCATGACGAATGCCTTCCTGTGTTGTATCAGTTGAGTGAAAACGAGTTCGGCTCAAATCTGTAGATTTGTTAGGAATGAATGGAGGAGACTTTAGAGGTGTGAATATGGAAAGAACATTCTTGTGAGGATCTCATAAATTGTAGTATCTTCCAACAAAAAAAAAGTCAATATGTGAACACAAGTTTTAAATGATGCTATTCAAAAAGGTTACATGATACCAGAGTCACCATTGTGGGAAATGAGTATTGGACATGTGCTCTCCTGAACCTGATAGCTAGTTGTGGTATCCTCAGGACTAACAACTGCAAGCAGACACTTCTGGTGACAGAGATCAGTCTCTGACAACCCTGTGGTGGAATTGTGTCCTACCCTTCTTTGCAGAAATACTTTCGTTTAGCCTCATTGGAAGTTTCATATCCAGGCTGTGAGCAGGGCTGCAATGAAAAGAGTCGGCCATTGTGCTTTGAGGTCACTGAAGGATGGTTCCTGATTGACAACCTCTTGCCGTTGAACTGAAAAATGGTGCCGTTTTTTCACCAATGATATGCAAGTTGTTCTCCTTCACTTCCTTAAGGAGTTCCAGTCTTTCACCTACCAGACTTTCCAATGTTTCTCCTTGGGGATAAGGGGATAAATAGTTAACTTGTAACCTTTTTGGCTTTTTGATATTCTTTCCATCTATCTCCCAACCTGAATGTTTTCACATTTAGACACTAGATGGAGACATGCTTTTAGCCACATATTGAGTTACAGCAATGGTTATGTCTGCTGACCAGTGGCTCTCAAGACAAGAATGATTCTTAGCCCAAAATTCTATAGTAAAAAAAACTAGTTTCTGGATAACCCAGACAAAACTGGACAAGAAATTAAAATTAAATACTTTGTTTCTTTAGTAGAATTATTTACTCAACCTACTTTAAAAGAAACTGAAGATATAATGGTGTGAGTTTAATACACACAAAACACACCAGTCCATTTCTAAGCTTTGTTTGAAAAAGCCATTTCTCTATTTAATGGTTATTTGTACATCTACATGTTTATTATCATAATCATCAACAAGTCCAGTTTTGATACACTGATCAGTCAGAAAACACAATTCTTAGAGAAACATCCACAGAGCCTTAATCCATTCATTCATTTTCTGTACCTGCTTTTCTCACCGTCACAGGTTGTGTGGTTGCTGGAGCCTATCTCAGCCGACTGGGAGGCTGAGGCAGGGTACACTCCGGGCCTGATGCCAGTGCACCGCAGAGCCACATGTAGACAGACAAGCACGCACACACACTCACACCTACGGACAATTTTATACCGGTGAATTCACCTGAAGTGCATATTTTTGGAGGTGAGGGGGGCAGTTTGGACTTTAATGATCCCACACTGAATTTTCCAGTTTGGGATCATTAAAGAACATATAATCTAATCTAAAATGAAGAACCCGGAGAGAACCCAGGCTAACACAGGGAGAACATACAAACTCTGCAAAGAGCAGGACTCGAACCGGGAACCGCCTTGCCGGGAACTTGCTGCCGTGCCTTAACTTATATAATGCCAAATGACCACTCCCTTGAGAAAACAACCCTACCATAAAAAAGAATAAAAACTGGGTACAAAGTGGAACAACTGTTATGACTGTGATGATTCATTCATTCATTCATTCACTCATTTTCTGTGTCGGGTCATGGGGGGCTGCAGCCTACCTCAGCTGACTTAAGCAGTATCAATCAACATTTATTTATGTAGCGCTTAATCACATTTCAAAGAGCTTTAACAGACAGAGAAACCCAACAAGACCCTTCGGAACATAAAAGACAGCTGCAGGGAAAAACTCCCTCCATGAGAAAGAAACTCAGTAGGCAGGGTACACCCTGGATGAGTCACCAGTTCATCACTGGGCCACATAGAAAGATAAATAATCAATCACACTAACATTCAGTTTAGTCTTGTGGTCAATTTAGAGACACTACTTCACCTCTGTTGCATGATTTTAGTGACAGGAGAGTTTTGGAGACCTGGGAAGAACATGTTAACTTCACACAGAAAGGTTCCAGGTCCTCAGGTGGTCTGACTGCCTGTTCAAAATGTTTAGTACACACCAATAAGATGTTGTTGTAAACGTGGTTTTTCCTTGTTGTATCTCACAGTATTAACAAAGGAACAAAGTACGGATAAATATTTTCATACCATACAAATTACCAATCATTTGCAAAAAGGCACAGTGTTCTTTAATCCTCTGGGTAAACATTGTTTCCCCTTCAGCATCATAAGATTATCTCAATAACTAAACAATTTGAGAATAGAATAAAATAAATAAATAATTAAACAATTTTCTTTAACAGATAATGGAAAACATTTCAAGTTGGTTACGGTCATTAACGTGATTCAGGTATTTCATAGGTTTCTGTCAAGACACTCACTTTCGTGTAGTACTACAACCTCCATGAAGCACCGGGCTGATAAAGCCTGACGCATGCGCATTAACTGGACGAGCGATTCGAAGACGTCACAAGCAGCTCAAACCAACCAGTCCGTGGAGTCATCTTCTCCTGGATACTGTGTGTTCTGCTGCTTCGTTCTCCTCACCTGATGGACCTGTGGACGCGGTTCCCGGGTGAGGTGTTCATGTGGACGAGGTAAGAGCTGAAGCCTTTAGGACTAAACTCCCACTGGAGCCATGGGACCGATAAAGTTTTCCCGGTGTTCGGTGGCGGTGACCGTGTTACCGGTGGTCAGTCAACACGGCCGTGAGCGCTAGCTGTGCTGAAGCTGTTGGGCTTTAGCGGAGTGTCCTGAACCGGGTTTAGAATGGCGTCTACATAAAACACTCACATGACATTTGCATCTTTTTTGCAAAAAGTTTTTTTCGCCTCCACAGAACCCACGGCCTCCGGTGTGGTGAGGCAAACGTCTGCTCTCACTCATGACCCAAAGACCCTGACAGGTTCTGGAGGTATCAGAGGAATGGGTTCAACTCCAAATCCAGTGGATATAGTGTAGAGCATTAGGAAGGAATGGTTCGAATTTCCAAATGATAAAATATTAAGATGTTCCACCACTTTGTATAACCAGATAATTTTGATGCAAACAGGGTACAACATATATTGGGCCAGAAGACACTAACAGAGAGGAATGGAGACATGGTGTTGCCACCAAATAGTTTGCTGAGTTTATACATTTTCAGATTTGGTAATCTCTGGAAAATGAAACATGTATGCAGAGTCATTCTTGAAAATAATATTTTTATAGGTAAATTGCTGATGATTCCCGATTTTTGGAGTGGGTTTCCAGCATCAGTCAAATGACTCAGTTAGTGGATTTAGCATGGAGCAAGTTTGAGTTAGGAGACCTGATCATAGTGACACGACCGTAGAGTGTGCTGTATCCTTAATGCTAACTGATGATCTCACCTGTTATGAGTTGATGTTCATTTCACATATCTGTTTTCTTGATAAGAATGACTCGCTTGTGAAAGCCACAAACTTACAGCCAGAGAGCAGAACACAAAGATTATTGCTGCATAATCATTCTGATGATAGCTCATATTCAGTGAGGTATTTATCCAAAAATGCTTGCATTCCTGAGAATTAAACTGCTCTAAATCATTGAGGGGCTTGTATGTGCTTGTTATGGTCCGCAGCCTTGTGAGAGGACTTACTGCTGTGGTGAAATCTGCAGACATGTTTTGACTGTAAACATGGGAGAAGCCCTACATAATGTACCACGCTGTTATTTTGTCCACAGTGCTAATGCTCAGACGGGGAGTCGGCTGGTTGCAGATCAGCCCGGACAGGCCCTGACACTTGAATTATGTATATTGTTTTCTGACTGGCTACACATTACAGAGGGTGAGCCCTTGGTGATTTCCCGTAGTACTTGCTTTAAGCCTCTACATTATTCTCCAGCACTATTGGTCAGTATTGACCAATTACCATGCACCATTATTTGCAATCAGTGAACTTTATCCCCATTTGATGCTGTTTGTGATATCAATGACTATGTTTTCTGGTCAGTCACAGTACCAGTATTCACACCACTTTATTTCATACATGCCAAAATCACACAATACAAATTTGCTACAGGAAACTTCATAGTTATGTTCTGTATTTATTATCAGTATGTTCTTAAACAACATGCAGCTGTGAGTGTATTTATCTCGCTGTGGATCAGTGGCAGGCTTGTTGTTGTACCGTTTGTTCAGCATTGGCTGCTGTTTTCTATGTCAGTCAGCTTTATGAAGTTTCTTTCCACGCATCCACAGCCTTGGGCTACAGCAAAAATCATGTTGTTTTGTTGATACTACTCAATTGTTGATATTTCATCTCTTCTTTCTCTTGTTGTCATAGACACATGTACTCCGTCCTGTTCTCGGAAATGAACAAAATGGCCTTCAGCAAGCCCTTGGTGAAACTGACTGTGACTCAGTTTCAGTCAGCGCTGTAGGACAATCGAAGCACACATGGGTCAGCTGTACCTGATAATGGAGAAGTGTCACAGCTGACATTAATGTTCATAAACAGTGACAGTGTTGTGTACTGAGGAACCAGGTTGATGAACTAAGTGTTGTGTTTCACACGACTGGCAAGGAGGAGAGGTTGGCAGCCTTCCTGGTTGGCTGACATTAACGACTACATGGAGAGTAAATGACACACAACAACAGGGGGGAGGAGCAGACTGATTTTTTTTCAATGGTGGGTGTCATTTAGGAGTAGCTGTCACACAGCTGAGCCCTTAAGACCACCATATGTCAGCAGGGCGGGTGAATGTTGTGGTGGCATTAACACAGAGGCAGGTGTTGAATCCGAGCCCTATAATGATTGTTTTCCCAATGAGCGTAATAGAATTGAAAATCTTTGATGCTGTCACTTATAATCAGCTTATAGGTTAGCATCCTGAAAAATACTGGGAATATAAGTGAGTTTTCATATGCATACAAATATAGGTTAATGCTTATGTGCTAATGTTGGATGATTTACTGTAGAAATATGCAAGTAGGAAATGTCAGGAAGTGAAAGCATGGTTATGTTATGAAGTAAATCTAGTTTATAAGCTTGTCATGACTCAAATGCCCAGTAAGACAAACTCAGGAGGCAGGTGTCACATCTCAATCATCTCTCTGTAGCTTCCTCAAAAGGGGTTGGAAATTATGGCAGAAAAAGACACATGCTGCTTTTATTGAAGAAAAACATTTTTCAAAACATTTTATACACATCAGTTTATAAAGAACCTAAAATTATTTCACTAATTCATTCAAATCTTCCCAATAACTTGCTGGAATCTATCTTATCCCTGAAAATAGGAAAACAACCATAACCAAGCCTTACATTGCTGTAGGTCAGGGTGTGTGTCTCAGTGATCCTTGAAGGTTGAATCTGATGTAAATGAGAAGTTACTGCAGCACGGTGTAGCTACTTTCACATGTTTGCTTGCCCAAAACTTTACACTATATAGACAAAGGTGTGCAGTCAGGTGAGTTGTACAGTATATCCTTATACAGATTTTGGTGTTGCACTATGCATTTTCATGGTAAAATAAAGTCACGCGTTATTTTGTGTCTTGTGGTGGTCAGTGGCACAGCCCAGCAGATCCAACCTGTGTGGTGAAAATACTGAAACAGAATCTAAATGTCTCTGTTCCAGTTGCGGAACTGGTTTTCAATGCCAAACCCTATTTACTTGGCCACATTGTGTGCATATGGAAATGTTGGGGCAACAGTTCCTCAGTTGATCATCCAGGCAGAGAACTAAATTTAATATCAACTGACATTCCAGGTAACACAGCGGCTGACTTGATCACCATGCTACAATTGTATTCCATCTACAGGTGAGTGATTGTGACGTTACTTTGACCAGATTGCCCAACCCTAGTTTGATCTGTTCGTTCAGTGGTGTGTACCCTGATGAAGTGACAGTTTTTGAATTGTTTGAGGGAAGATTCCTCCAGCTGGTCGTCCTGAGCAGTCCAAGCGTGTGTGAGCGGCCTCTGTGTGCGATGCGCACCGGATCATGTGGGATAAACTGTGAACCTGCAGCTCTCTACTGGCTGACACAACAATAGGCCAGTACGACTGTTTGAATGTGCCATTCTTTGTGTGGTGTGCTTCACTTGGGCCAGACAATGGCATCACTTAACATCCCTTTTCTGCAGTAGCCTCCTCCGTCGCCATGGCACCCTTGTCCTGCCACACCCTGCCCCCAGTCTGGCTTGGCTTTGCACTTGTCCTCGCTCTTGGAACAGCTGAGCTTAGACCGCCATTGTTGACCACACTAAGACCCAGCCTCGGATTCTGAGGATTGTTGCCGAGTGGCTAACAGAGGGAACCTCATCATCATATTGCAGCTTAATAACATGGTCACATGACTAACCTTGAAGTTGACTGTAGTTCTAATAAACATTATTTACTAGAGAAGTGTCCTGTCAGACTATAGTCAACTCATGAAAGAAATTATGGACTTTTTGAAAAATAGATCTTAAAAATTTGCCCACAAAGATGAGCCATCTAAGCGGTTTGGAATATTTGTGAACTAACCTGTTCAAAAGAGAAATACATGTCTATTTGAACAGACATCAGGTTTGAACTAATACATTCAGAGTATTTTGCATAAACCCTGCTTAAAACATTAATTTACATGATTGTGGTTTAGAATGTGTCCATTAGAGTCTACTGCTTCATTAATTTGTAGAAGTGAAGTGGAAATATTACTTGTAAATAACACATCCTAAACATTTATGTTGGCTGATATGATTAGAGACTACACCCACACCCCACCCCACCCCACACACAGACCCCCAACACACACCACAGACTCTTGACCTTCCTGATTCTTTCAGAGGTTAGAGGGCAGCCCTCCCTCTGTCCAGCTCCACCACAAGTGGGGGAGATTTTTCATTAATGGACTTTATATTGTAGACTTTCACACCTTTTCTTGAGTAATGGCTCCTCTGTGGCAAATCACCAATTTTAATAGCATTACAAATACAGTACATCACAGCTACTAGATGATTCCAACTGAGTCTTGAACAAAAATTAAAATTTTGATGTTATGCACGGTTACTTTACACTTTTGAAAGAATATAAGTATAAAAACATGAGGAGCATAGCATAGCTGATAGGTTAGTGTGGTTCCTAATGAGTTGCTCACATTGGCCTCCATCAGCTGAGACCATTTAATATCAGGTTTGACTTTGAGAGCCAGACAGTTGGAGCACAGACTAATCTGCACAGAAGAGGCTCTCCAGAGAAACAAGCCTTGATCTGCAGTCTTATGGTTCTATTACTAGAACTGGGTGACCTATGAAATCATATTTTGGGCTGATCTGAACTTGCTTTTGTAATACCCTGAAGAGCTCAAGCAGTGCTATTTCTGATAGCCTGTCATGACAGCTCCTTAGACTGTATACACCTTATAATCAGATAATGTGCCAAATGTGGCAGCTTGTATTGAAATTTAAGTGACTAGATCTTTTTATTCTATATGACCATGTTACCCCTCTAATTGTGAGATTATGATAACAGAGTTACTCAAAGTCCCTCTCATCCACTAACAAAGCTGTGATGTAAACTGAAAATCTGCGGAGCTTTCATCATTATTCTCTTATGTACTCTTGTGATAAAGCTGCCTGGACTCTTATAAATTCAATATTCGGTACTCTGATCATATTGTCTGTATCAGTGTTCATTTTCTGATAACGCAAGAAATTAAACAAGTGCTCCTTTTGATATGATGCAAGATCCTATGTATTTATCAGCAAAGATATTACTTAAAGTAAAAGAAATGCAAGTTATTTTGTTTTGTTATTAAATAAATGTAAAGGAATAAAAAATACCAAGATACCATTACTGTATTCTAAATAATTGCACCTTAAATTGCATGTAAGTGCAGGGTTTGGAATACTTATCTGTACTTGGATTTTAATTTCTATGTAGATTGTTTTCGAGTCAATTATTTTACATGATCAATATCAATATTGGCCCTGGAGTATTATTGTTCACAACACAAGGCAGCTGTAAATCAATTCCTTGAAGTGGTTTCTCACACTATATTTCAGAATAAGTGATACTTACATTAACGGTGGACAAAGCAATCACATGAAGCTGCAAAGATTGAAAATAATTGCTCCCAGCTCAACACAGTCAAAAATGTGGCATACACGAATCAACTTCAAAATTTGAGCTTTTCCTGGTCGGGCGCCTGATAATTGAAAAAGCATAATTGTGTCAGGCTGTTACAGTATGTCAAATAGTAGAGTGTATATTTATACTTGCTTACTTGGTTTCTTGTGATTACTCATTTTTTTCTTCTGCAGTTTTTAATTAATAGCCTCAGTTTGCTTTTCTTGCTCATGAGTGCAATTCAGCTGGAGCTTACAAAGTTAGAAAGTGACTGTTCTCTTGCCAGACGGGGAAAATTGAGGTAAACCTCAGATAATCATGAGAATGAGCTGCACAATTAATTACTTGTGTGCCTCAGCCACAAGGCGTGGAAAGAGTGTAGCCATACTGGATTTAAACAAAGAGAGCATGTGGGTCGTGTGTGTGTGTGTGTTTGCATGTGCATGTGTGGGGGAGTTCCATAACTCAGATGCTGGTTTGGGAGGATGAAAGGGGGGGTTTGTGGGCCAAGTGGGATTCATGTTTCAGTCCTTGCTTGCCTGTATCTCCTTTGTCTCAGATGTAATTTATGTTAATTCCCAAAGCAGTGATGCTAGAAATAAGAGCTGTGTATTAGTGTGTAGATTCAGAGAGTTTGTGAGAATCCCACCATTTTAGTTTGGTTTGATTACAGAAGAGCTTCCAGCTGGTTGGATGCCAAAATTTTGTCTGATGGCCATTTCTGTAAGTCATCAGTTCAGGTTCCGACTGGTAGTTATGGTAATCACAGCACAATCAGAAACCACTGACACGGGTTCAGCGTATCAAGGACAACCGTTCAATCAATTACTACAGTTTTATCACGTTAATGAAGAGTATAGCTCTTAAAAAGTGGAAACGTGACATGCAAGGATAAATCAAGGACATCTTATCTAAATAGTTTTAAGGCTACCAAATTATTTGACTTCAGCAGTAGTTTCTAATTTCAAGCCTTCAGAATGATTTTTAAAGCTCTTTGGTGTAGAATTTATTTAAGGGAACATTTGCAGACTGGTATACACATCTTTTTTCGAGTCATTTCCAAGACTCGAGTAGGTCGGATGTCAAAAACGTTTCTTCTACAGAGTCTAAACAAAGCACGTGTCGCAGGCCTTGAAGCAGCCGGCAGATATCAGATTGAGCAGCAGACTGTGCCAGAGTGAGGCATACTTCATCCTGCTGTTAACATGCTGCCCCGCCCTCCGTGTAGAACGCTCAAGTTCTGACAAGTTGTCAAGCAAAAGGCCAGAGACACAAAAATAGGCTCAGGTTTGATCTCTTATCTTCCTTTCATTCATGAAAATGAAGCAGCTCCGTCATTCAGGAGGTTGAGGATATAAAGATCTAAGAACTTTATCAGAGAGAGGCAAAGGATTGTCCTCATTCAGGATGAATAATGTGTAAAAAAAAAAAACCCTCATTATTTAATGCTTACTCCTCTGTTTGTGGAAACCTGCATAACCCAATGCCATTATTATTATTTTACCACATAATTCAATTTATTGTTAACTCAGTTGGAACCACTAATGTCAGTCATGCGCATTCTGATTGAGTTTGTGCTGTTTTAGAGTTTGAAAAAGCCCCTTATTGTCTTGCGATTGGATTTTGTCTGTGAGGTAAATTGTGACTTCTGATAAATAACATAACTGAAGGTATAAAAATCTCAACTTGGTTCTAGCCTGGAGCCTCACTGTGTTCTCTACTGATGCTGTATGACAGGTAGGAAATGTTCTCCGTTTATCTAAAGATAACCTCAGTTGTCCTCCCTCCAGGAGCAGAAGCTGTTCTGGATTCTACAAACAGGTTTTTGGGCTGCTGTTACACCGAACTGGTTCCCACAGTATAACATGTCTGTGAAATAACATCACTGCAGAAAAACCGTCAAAACAAGACTAACCAGCTGCATCAACACCTCAGAGTTCCCCCAAAATGATTATCGGTAAATTCCAACTTTGAGCTGTGGTCGTCTACTGCATCCAGATCCATTTTCTCACAGATTTATGTAACTGCATGTTTCCAGCGTTATGATTTTGAGGTGATCCACCAGAACAACTGGTTATGTATGTTATAATTTGTGGTTGTTTACTGTGTACTGCAGCTCTCCAGGCTGTTGTGTCTCTTGTGCAGTTGATAGCAGCAGCAGCAGCGCCACAGGGCAGAAGCTGTCGGGTCAATCCTGTTAAACAGCAGGTGTCCTTGTTGATGCCCTTAAACATCCCTTTTTCTGCCGTTTTGTATTCGGGTTTCATTTCAACCCATTTGTATGCAGTATATGGTTCTTACTTTAGCATAATGTTCAGGGAGAATCTTGTCTCAGGTTGTTTTTCTCTGCTGAGATTATGTCATACTCAGAGATAAGAAGCTTGTAACTCAGCTATCCAAGATGGACAAGCGCTGTATGCCAGCTTTTACTCACTTTAGACTTTGCCTCTGTATCTGTCAGTCATATGTTGGGCTGGCCTTAATCCAGTTTCACAATTGTGTTAGCGGTCAAAGATGAAGCTGAGACCTCAGACCCTTTCACAAACATGTAATCTGTTTAACTGTTGAACTTCTGGTCTTCCATGTGTGACATTAGGTAATAGATGTGGAATACTTAGAACCTGTCTTCACCCACAGAGTTGACTAGATACTGATTGGATTATACTGGATTAGCATTTGTTTGTTTGTATCTGCTCTAGGCTGTAGTACTCAGTGCCTCCTCCTCCTCCTCTCTGAATCTCTGCTCAAACCATTAACTAGTGGTACGTCAGTGCTGTGAGCATGGCCTACATCTGGATGGATCAACAAGTTAAGCCTTTGCCTTTTAACTCTCAGTTTCTGTCAATCCCTTAAAGCACGTTTGCTGCAGCTGCAGCCATTTGTCTCATGGCGTTTCTGCAACTGTGAAGTCCAGTTCCTCTGAGATCTCTCATTTTACTAATTTACAATTCCTAAGGTATCATACCTGTTTAGTTTTCTCTCTATTTTCATGCCAGTTTCAGATGTTCCAAATGATTACATTTACATGAGTTTTGCATATAACTGTATACTGTATACCGTGTATGATTAGCATCAGTAGGGCTACAAAGCCCCTCTGTGAGCTGCAAACGGCTGTAGCATGCTATGTTTGAATAGATTTGCTTTATTTGACATTTTGTCTTCTGTAATCTACACATGCGTGTTGTGACGTAAAGGTTGAAACCAAACATCATTTAGCTATTATATATGACAAGATAATAGTTAAGAACTTGGAATCATCTGGCTCTGTATTTTAATTATTAAGCACAGTTATTAAATACTATGCATACAAAACGATGCAGTGAAAGTGTAACGTTGCAGAAAATGGAAGTACTCGAGTACTAGGAGTCAGAATTGGTGATAACATTCAACTCTGAACATTGTCAGATTTAATTTTTACTATACATCGTTTTCCAAACGGTTATTGGTCTCCTTTACTCTTTTTTACTCACATACTTGGCTCCTTTTTTTAACATCTAAAGTTTAAAGTGTGATATTATGTTTTTAAGAGATTAGTGGATGCAGAAAATCATGTGGTCCTGTTGGGGATGGACCTCTCTATTAAAGAGGGTAATTATATGTCTTCCAGAGGGTGGGCAGGGACCAGGAGGACCCTTTCTAATCCTGGCGTTTAATTTGTGATCGTTAGGGTATCCTACAAGTGAAGGGCTGCATTAGTGGAATTTATAGATATAGCCCCACCCTGGATGAAGCATATGTTTCTCTACACCACATGATACAAGCCATAATATAATGTTCTCCCTTCACACATTCCTTCACAGCAGTCTGAGAAACTGCTTTTTATTTGGGAGCTGTCAGTCATGATCCTACTGAGAATATACTTATCACGAGCATGAAGAGAACATTCTGCTGGAGGGCTGGATTAATTCCTGCACGTCTGTTTGATTACTGATGCCACGCATGCAACATTTATACAACTCTTTTCCTTTCAAACCACAGAAACTGTTCAATATGCTTGTAATCATATTTAGACTTCTCAGGGTCATCCACAGTCTGTAGCTAATCAGATTTCCATACTTCCTTTCTCATAGTTGATGCACTCATCAGTTTTACCTACATTCATGTCTGTCAGACGTGGAGTCCCAAAGGCAATGCTTTGAGAGCAGGAGGGTTTAAAACAATGTGTTCATTTTGTCTGTATTAGCAACATAATTGTATGATTACCATTTTTTTCTTTGATTTTGGACATGTAAAGAGGAGTTTTGTTTACCTCTGCTGTCAAATATTTACTGGTGCAGTATGCAGATCAGAGGTTCTGCTTTTTGCTTTGGTGTCTTATATTGTAGAGATTTTTAAGGGTTGATTCCAGGGAAGCTAAAGCTCCCTGATTCCAAACAACCACATGTGGTAACAGTAATGTCATACTGTAGATACCAGATACCAGATCTCATAAAGTTCTCAGGCTTTAGCTTGTTTAGCAGACAAAATGCACGACAGTTGACGACTTATTGACAACGTAGCCTCTCTATCTACCCTGGGAGACCCTTTCATCATTGTGAGTTCCCTACCAACCAGACTCCTAGTGACACCATCCAGTACCCATATATGTCTTGCTGAAGGTACCTGGGGTGCTAGAGGTCACCAAAACCTCAATCCTGGCTTTTATTGACACAGATAATCCATCCGACCAGAACAGAAGCCCTGCGTGAGAACCAGGACTGGTGTGTTATTCCAGCTGCATAAAATTCTTTACAGAGGCAGCAGCCCAGGACCATACAGCTTCCACTGTTATCCATTCATGACAGCACCAGCGCGGCTCGCCACTGATGTCTGTAACACCAACTCTGGACAGATAAACTGTTTCGCATGAGCCCGGTTTCTTGGCTCAAACAACCACACGGCGTAGTCTCAAGGGACGTTTCAAATCTAAGGCCTGAAAGTTTCAGCACTGTAGAAGGTCTCCAATGGCATCAAGCGACAGCTGTTTGAATACTTCAACCTTCTAAAAACTAGTATATGAGCGAAGGGACCTTACTCACCACCAAATGATACTCTGATCTTGGGAAACCTGTTAAGTGTTGTCTTATAGTTAAAAGTATGATGCATGTCATTTCATCATTTAAACATTAAGAAAAAATGGATGTTTGTTGTATATTTAATAGAGCTGTTTTTTACTGACCTCTAATCATTCCATCTGGGTTCAGCAGTGACGTCCAGTGTGGTGTTTTATGCTTCAAGCATCTCTTCATTCAGCAAAAACCTCTCATCCTGAATGGGCTGGCAAAATATTTACCAAATGAAATGTGACAGTGCTGGTTGTTAAACTGCTTCCTGATAATTGTGCTTTTTTAAAAAAAATTAGATTGAAATTAGATTGATTGTTTAAAGATGTCAGCGTCTCCCATGCTTAAAACTGCTGATTGCTTTACATACTCACAGCTGTTAAGGAAAGAAGATGAGTGCTCCTTTGAAGTTTGATTAGTGACTCCATTTTGACACTAAAACCGTGTGAGTCCAGGATTTCTTGGCGTACAGTGTAAATCCAGAGTCTCAGTTGTAGGACAGGTGATTGTGTTTGTCACATCTACTGATTATACTGTCTGGATAAACCAGTGTTGAATGACAATGTAAACAAGAAGAGCGCCATGATGTCTTGTTAAACTCATACCTCTCTGGAATTCTTGACTCACTTTTGAAAAACAGGAAGACAAAGGCTGCTAGATGACACTTACTTAATCAACACCTGCTCTAAACCTGCAGGGCCTCTCATGAGGACACGTCTGACTCTCTCAGCTTTTGTATTAACACAGATTGACAAAGCAGTTATTGGTTTGGATGCTTTAGCCTCAAGGATGACTTCAGAGTTGAATCAGCACCCCACTCCTGTGATTTTTGTATACACAATATTCACCTTAAGGTTTGATATTCTGCATGAGTCTCATTGAAGTTTGATATTTAATCTAAATATCACCTTTATTGTTTCACATTTATGTGGTTTAAACACTGAAGGGCCTCCTCAAAGCAGTAAGTTTCTTGCTTAACTTATTGATATAATATGGATGAACAAAAGAAAGTGCGTCATGTGGAGTGAACTCCCCACACTATAGAACCCAGCTGCCCTAAAGCAGAACCATGCATCTCAGTTCTGTTTTTAACTCAACAACAAAGTATGGTCCAAGGAAAACAGAAGAGATGATCGTACATCATACATCTGTAGCACATACCAGCTTATTACAGTATGTCAAGACTGGTTCCATTACCTCTTCTTGATAAAATAAAAAGAAGAATTTTAAAAAATTACTACATATAATGGAAACTGCTGCTTTATTAGTAAAAAAAAGTCATGAAGTGTTTGTGATGATGTTGTGGGTCAGTTATAAGTTGTCAGTCAGGAGGGTTTGTGTGTGTGTGTGTGTGTGTGTGTGTGTGTGTGTGTGTGTGTGTGTGTGTGTGTGTGTGTGTGTGTGTGTGTGTGTGTGTGTGTGTGTGTGTGTGTGTGTGTGTGTGTGTGTGTGTGTGTGTTTGTAGAGTTTAAACTGTTTCATATTTTGTGAGTTGTCTTATCAAACCCCTTGACTGGGATATGTGCTGTGTTTTTTAGGTAGCTTTGAATATGTTTTTATTACACACAAGGTGTTCAAGGTAGAGAATGGAAAGCAATGAAACTGTTGTGTTTGAATTCCTGTTTTTGACATGAAGTTTTTCAGTAGCCGTGTTCGGCTTTCACACACCCCCCCCACCTGACCCATAACGTTACGCCACATATGTTTTACACCTTGGCTTTGTCTCCCTCCTGCAGCTCTCCAAACAGACCCTCTCTAAACAAACATTAAACAAGTTGTCCAAAGTCAGGGGGAGGGGATTAGCTGGGCGGTGGCCACAGCTCCGCAGCATCCTATTAGAATTGGGAGTGTAAAAAAGGGGTGTGGCCTGGAATGAGTAACATCTGTGTCTGTTCCCTCTGCCCCCACAGCATTCTGCAGAGAAAAGCAGAGAGAAGGAGTAGAGGGAGGAGAGACGCCGAGAATAAGTTCTCGCCGGCCAGCTGGCTGTTAGCGAGATCTCCAACAGCAGAATATGTTCTATGACGAGTTTAGCCCCTGTCTGCCCTGGTGCCATCAGAGAAAGCTCCATCTAACTGGGATTCTCCTTCTGTCACACTGACAGCCTCTGGGATTTGACACCCGAACAGACAGATTTGAACCTGTGTGGAATTAGTACCTTGGAAATGCTCCGCCGCATGTTGTGTACAAGCATTATTTTTCCTGTCGACAGTGCAGAAAGCGGGATACTGCAGTGAGTTGAGGATATAAAGGGAATGCTCAGAGCGCCAAAGAGACGAGCCCGTACTTGGACAAGGTAAGATGAACTCAGTGAATCGACCTATTATACCTTGTAATCAAATTAGTGCAAAGAAAATTAGTGCAGGAGCCGGCTATCTAGTGATTGGAATGTATGTGTGTGTGTGTGTGTGGATGTGTTTGTGTGGACCACATGTGACCGGCAGATAGTCTGAGGCTATCAATGTGTGTGTGAGCGTGAGGGGAGTCAGGGCTGCTGGTATGCTTTATCACTCCCCAGGATACAGGCTGGTTTCCTCTCACTGCAATGTGAACGACTGTGTCATGTCTGTCTAATTAGGAGGTGTCAGTGCGGAAAAGCGTGTTGCTGTAGTAACGGGGGGGAGGGGAGGATGACGATGCGCTCCACGAGAGCCCCAGGGCTGGTTTTGTGGTGAGAGAGTTGTCCTGTATGTACGGGGGATGCCCCATAATGACAAGGCTGGTCTGAAGATGATGCGAGGTGGTGGCAGAAATATGTGTGCCTACACTCACACACACACTCACACACACGCACACACACACAGACACTGACTGCTACCTCCTACTATCTTTTCTCTGTGGTTTGGCAAAAGCAGCCCATTATCAGTGTCAAGTGAATGTGAGAGAGAGTATGCGTCCATACATTTTTCCATTATGAGGGAGTGTAGATAATCAGGTTGACGAGATGGAAAGTCACCTTGAGCAGAGAGAGTGCTCATCCTTCATTTCTCGTCACTGGCCATTCTTCTCAGTTTTTATGCCTCAGCTCTGATCAAGACGCTGGACTCACATCACACTTAAATACAGACTGAGGTATTACAAAGGACTGAGAGCTACTGATTTCATGGTGCCTCAGAGTGATGATGAGTGAGATTTTACCCTGTAATCCGTAACGGTTAGATTATTTGTTTTTGTGCACTGAATTAGAGAGACAATCCTATTTTGTCCCCTGAAAACATCCATGGCAGATTAAGAATGAGGGTAATGTGTATTTGAAAGGGGCTCGCATTAAATCACCCTCCCACCCAGATTGCACCCATCACCCACCCAGATGCACCCATCACCCACCGTTCTGTTACTATAGCAACTGAGGAAGAGGTAAAGGACAGCCTGATGCTCAGGGTATCCTGAAACAGAACAATGTCCACGCCCCATTATTGACTGACTGAGAAGTTATCCAGTTCGCTGGTCAGAAACGCATTTGTGACCAGTAATGGACTTTGAACAGGATGTCTGTGCCACACAGAGATCATGACGGTGCATCATTGACTAATTCTATATGTGATTGATGGAAGACACCAGAGGTTTGTTCCTGTCTGGTCTTTTTTTGTTCTCAGCAGTTTCTCCTTTTCCAGCTGTATCTCATCGTCTGGTAATTCACAGTGATCCTCATCTTCCTCACAGCAGATAGGAGCACAGACATCACCTGGCTGACACTAATGTGGAGATTAGACTGATTGTCCTCCCTGTTTGCTGTTCGGCTATTGGCCACTGATTTCTGATTTCTTTCTCTTCCCTGCTGTCTGCATGTTACGTTTTTCTAAACCTCTGTTGCTACAGGAAATTACAACAAACTTAATGCTGAATAATGTGAATAAAAATTAAGTTACCATAATCTTCATGATGCTGTTGGATGACAAAGGTGCACCTCATCCTTCCTCTTGTACTTACCGAGTGAGACTAGTCATTGACTTATTGATCCTCTTTGTCAGTGGCATTTCTTGTCAGGTGCAAGAAGTCTGTTCATCACTTTTAACAATTTCATTGCTTTTGAAATATTATTTCCAGCATTTATCCATTACTTTTCCCAATTCCCTCCATTTCTTTCTGCTTCTTTGGGGGTGGTATTGCAGTGTCAGCAGGCTAAGCACGATAATCCATACATTTCCCATTTCCTACAGCACTTTCCAGGTCCGTATGGTGATTCTAATACATTCTCAGTCCAGATGAGACTGTAGTGAGTTTGTTTTTCTGCACTAGGGTCTCTTCCCAGTTTGATGAGCACAGAGAACCAGGAACCTTGTGTATCTATATCATCAGCAAAATCATCGCAAAACTCATCTGCACCTTGCTTGCATGGAGCTTGTTGACTGCCTCAGGGACCATCTAGCTTTTAGCTGTCTACTTTCACAATTCATTTAGTATGTATTTCTATTATTTATGTGTTATATTACAGTCAAGGATTCACATAAAATCTTTGGTCTGGTTTTCAAAGGGGCTCTTGAAGATTTTCTCTCAGTGCTTACCTTTTGCATTGACATTGTTCTAGGTCACTGTCATTGCCTTTAACCATTTGAATTTGAATAGCAAGTAACATCCTCCATATCTTCGTCAGGCTCTGTCTCCCAGTACAAACTGTGAAACACATATCCTTATATGTTCTGTTTTTGCAGAAAAAAGTGTAAAGAAAATGGAAACTTTCCCAGTAAGATGAATTGTCAGAGACTTCTCCTGTGTGAACACACAGAATATTTACAACCAAATCCCTGAATGCTGCCATCAACATCTGGGAGTGACCATTAGGTTAACTCCAATGTTGACTCCAGCTGTAACTCGGCAAACCAAAGCATCTTTGTCTTCCAGTCAAACTGAGAACATGAGACAGTTACAGAAGCTCATTAACTTGTTCCTGTTCCACTCGAGTCACAGCTTAATTAATTTATCTCTTGCTCTGGCATGTGAGAGCAGTTCTTGCCCTAATATATGTTGTTTATTTTGACCACAACTGCACGCCATGTATGTGCCCTCGTGGTTATAGCCAACTGTTAAATCATTACTTTAATTCAAACTGTTTCAACTTCTGTACTTGCAAAAGATTTTTCATGCACTGTTTTGCCCTTCTTAAACAAAAAAAGATGTGTTGAAAATGGAATAGTTTAAAAAGAAACTCCTTTTTCACATAACGAGGTGGATTGATCTCCGTACACACAGACCCACAGAATACCTGAACCTAGAGTCAGAGAGGCACAGAAATTTTAAATTGGAGAAGGTTTCTTAAACTCAACAAAGTCTGCAGTTCAAACAGAACTGTCCTGACGGTCCTTTTTTTCTTCTTGTTGTTGTACATTAGGTCCAAGCACACAAAATAGTCTGCGTCTATAATACAAGTGGTGGAAGCAGGCTGTGTCATCATTAAAACATCAATGTTGTGGGCATGAATGGTCATGATACAATAAGCATTTACCATTTGTTGGGTTTCTCTGTCTGTTAAAGCGCTTTGAAATGTCTGCTGATGTGATTAAGCGCTATATAAATAAATTTTGATTTATTGATTTATTTTAGGTTAAAAATCCCTGGATCACAAACTATGGTGCTGCTGAGTTGATATGTGCATATGGTGTTGGAAATTGTAATCGTTTCGAAATGAATTGAGCTGCTCTAAAACCATTCCAAGAAATTCCTGGTAACAGCAGAAGCATGTTGGAGAGAAGTACCGCTGGTCCGGTGCCGAGTCGTCATTAACTGTATTTACAAACACACTCTGTAATTTTTTTCTTTCTGATTACCCAAATGTACTGTGATGGTTGTAATTTGATCAATGTGGTACGCACAGGGACCTGCACTTGCTTATTGCACATGGTAGATTCAAGTCAGTACTGCAAATTCAGATATCTGAGGCAACCATCGAGTCAAAACTTATCTGCATGACTTAAACAAATCACAAACGCTAAGTTGCTACTGGGAAACGGGTAGATGTTTGCAATGTGACCATCTGCAGTGTGTAAACCACTGCATGTTGTCACATTTTTAAGTCTATTTACAAATTGAACTAATCATACTAGAGTGATTTGGATCATAACCAATGGTGACCCAGACGACTGTGCTAAAACCTTGGCAAAGAATTTGTCACATGCGTGTCTTCCCTCTTTGCCCTGAATCTAACCTCCACTTGAAGTGTTGACCTGAGGAAGAATGCTTGTGTGTTAGAGTGGGGGGTTGGAGGGTTTGTCTGCAGAACAAGTTTGACAAGCCTGCCTGCAGAAAGAGCAGCCGCTTTTAACATACTTTTTAATCTCTGTCCTCCCTACATTTCAGCAGAACACTCCCTGAAATGTCCTGTTTTTTGGTTTTGTACTATTATTCATGTAAGAGTAAAAGGGAAATACCACTGAGTTATTGGTTGAGTTATGGAATAGTTCAGTGTGTTTTAGATAACATTTAGTTTTATATCTTATTTATAAGTGTTGTTTTTCCATCCAATGTGTGAAGATAACATGATTGATTTGTAATCATTTGACAAGTGTAAGTAAATGGACCATTTAGGTAAAAAGCAACCTGTAAAAAGCTGGAGTGAATGATTTTTTGTCAGACGACAAGACATTCCTTTAACCTGCACTCACCTTTGTCTTTCCTTTGTTTTCTAATCGGATTGTTCAAGCTGACTGTCTAAAACAGGTGTGGCTACAGATACAGAAACTAGACTTCACCTAAGCTAGTCCATCACAGAATGATGGTGATCATGTCTCATGTAACCACAACTTTCTGAAGCTGAAATTACACATTCTGAATAAGTGAGGGTCTGCGTATCTCACATTTTTGTGAGTACTACAGTACAATCAGGAAAACGGAATACATCTGTGCATCTGTGGAATGCAAGTGGATTCTAAAAACATTTGTACTCCAGCCACAGCTGTCCGTTTGGAGGATATTCAGGCTCTAATGAGGGATGATGTGGAAAGAATTGAATTACCTGTATATGACAAAGATAAGAGTGCCCTGCTTTCACTGACAACACATACTACAGTGTTGGCCTGCTAATACTGCAGTATGCCTAACAAATCATATTTTTTTAATGTCATTAGTTTGAAAACTTCACATGAAAGAATTTTAAATATTTCTAGGGGCAGTTTAGAGAGAAACTTCTGACCCTGCTGCTCAGCATTTTCTATTTGATTAGAGTGCCAACAAAATACAGCAGCACCAAAATACCATATAGCAAATTTTCACTGAGCAATGTTTTTCTAATTTAATGTTTTGTAAGGAAAACAAAAATATCTGTCAGTTTTCCACACACATCAAGATGTTTGATTTGTACAAATGCAAAAAAATTATTAAAATAAAAACAAAATCGGAAAACTCCTTAATTAAAGAAGTTTCATCTTCTTTCTTAATAAATGCCTAGACTGAAGTAGTTAATGGTTGCACTTGTAAATGTTACACAGGTCTCATTTGAGTTATTATTATTTATTTAACTTCTCAGCCAACTGTAATACTGATTCGGCAAAGACATAGCTGCACCGTCCTGTTGTTCCAGATTAACATAAATCAGTTTAGACATCTGGAATACCTGCCACACCAAACGACTGAAATGACTTTCCAGCCTATGCAATGTTTTGCACTATAATTACAACCACAGCAGCTGAGCCACGATCACTGTCACTACTGTACATCAGTGATGAGATTGAAACTAGAACCCTGCAGGCATGTAGATGAGTCGAATGTGTCAGCTGGGGAAAGAAGAACTTCCTGTGTCTCTGTGCTGTTGTGCATCTCTCTTTACTATCTCTGTATCCCTGTATGTTAATCCTGTAATCCAAGAGCCGCTGCTCCCACAGCCACGTGACAGTAATGTTCCAGAGGTCATGCCTTTGTCATATCTTGACACACAATCCTGAAATGTGAATGCAGATAACAACACATGCATCAGAGCTGACCAGTTCTGTGACTGAAGCTGCCATGACGCTGCTCTGTTTTCTGATTGGCTCCCAGTTGAGAATGATTTTAATCTTCTTTTAACCTGCCAGACAGCATTTCTATAACAGCGCTGTTATTAGCTCCTCATTATTAAGTACTGGGTGATATTAAGCTGTTAGCAGAACACGAGAGGACAGTTTGTTTCAGAATATTGATGAATAGATCAATTCTGTGTGCTTTCAGCTGGCAGGCACCCATGTTGCCTCTGAGCTAGAAGCATGAGGGAGTTTCAGTGTTTTTGTTTTTATTGTGCAACTTTTGTTATTTTGGTAGACACAAAATGGTTTTGATTTCGTCAGGTTACGCAGCCATTCCTGGTCCACTGGCTTAAATTGGACCTGGGTGGCTGCTACCTCAGGCTGTGTGCTTGGAGGAAAGGACTACCACTAACCTTCACTGTGTGTGCTCTTGAGCCTTTTGTTTGCAGCGGTCCAAACTGATCCAAATGACCAAATTTAATGAGCAATAGTTACAGGGGTTTTCTAAAGCACACTGCAATCCTTAAACCACATTGTATTTTAACTGTATTTAAGAAAACAATACACTTAAAAGCCCTTTTGGTTTAACCTCTATGCACTGAATATCTTTTGGCCCTCTGTTAGCATAGCTGCAGCTACATGCTCCTGAAATGATTTGAGTATGTTGAAGAAATGATTGAAGCAGGGAAACTTTCATCTTGGATCAGAGGAATGTGAAAAAGCCCTTTTACTCAACACAACTGCAAGCTTTTATCGCACCAAAACAACTATGTACAGAAATTATAAGCTCAGAAAACAGTACGGTTTTTTCCTCCTATTTTTGATGTGTTATGTATGCAGCCCACAACCAAGACATAAAAAAAACAAAAAAATTTGTGAAACACAGGAGATAAAGTGTGGTCTAGAAGTCCTGCCAGTCATCAGCCAAATAACAAGGGTGATAAATTATTCTACTGATATGTTTTCCCTTTGTTTAGACAGAACACTAGATCACACACTGTCTTCACTGCAGTAATGTTTTTTCTTTTTGTGTTTCATTAAGACTATACTACATACTATATAAGACTATATAACCAGGAAGAGGGAGAATGTCTGTGCCTTGCTCAAGGACATTTCAAAATGGCATAATACTGATAATTAGAGCACTTAAACATATGAATGACATTTCTAAGCAGTTTTCTAAGCAATTCAAATTGAATCAACCCAACTCTAGGTTTACTTTTTGCATTTTGCTCAAGAGCTGCTTTGCTTGACTTCAAACAGAAGAGTTGTACTGCTGTTTAGTCCCATCTTAACAGTGAATACACACACACACACACACACACACACACACACACACACACACACACACACACACAGTATACAGTATATATATATATATATATATATATATTTAAGACCACTGCTGAAGAAACATGTGGATGAAGATGTCATCCACAGGTTTCTCTCCAAGGTTCAATTTCTGCTACAGTTGGTGCACAGGAATTGTTTTATGACAGGTTGCATGATGACTGTTCAATTATATGTTGCACTTCTGCAATTAAAATGTACTTTAATAAGTAGTTTCATTCTAGACGTCATCAGCAAAGTAAGAAACTTTGCTGTTCTTGTCATATTTGTGTGTGGACATCAACAGTTCTTCCTATCGTGGTTTTCTATAAGCGACAGCAATACTAATGATATACAACCCACTTAATTGCCACTAGAGGCTACCTATAGCCAGTGCTAACACTATTCAGCAGATAATATTAATCTTGAAGTACGCTTGAACACTAGATGAGGCTGAAAAAGACGAGACTGAACAAAACGAGAGAAAAGTAAAAGGTCTCGGCAAACTGAAAGACAACAACTGCATGAAAAAATGTCAGGTCATCTCTGAAATCACATGTGTTGAGTAAGAGTGTCTCTGTGTTTATCTTAAGATCCTCCTCTTGGCTTCTGTCTTTTCTCCAGCTGACCTGACACTTGGACTTGTTTAATGGGGAGGTCTTGGGCACGCATCCCGCACCGGTTGGCTCTCCCTACACAAACACTAGGAGTCTTTTTATGGTCCTGGACACACACCAGGTCACTCGCCAAACCACATGGCCACAAAAACAACTAGTCAATCCAAGGATAGACATCTCTTACAAAGACAGATGGTTTTTGTCTAACCCTGGGTGGGCGGGTTTAATAATTGGATATGTATGAATGACTACAAAAGAACTGTCTCATTCTGTAAACAGAAGTCCTGATGTTTCTCCAAGATTTGTTTTACATTTTGATAAACAGCGTTCTACTTGATTATGTGGAAAGTGCTGTTGTTGTTATAGCATTATTATCAACTAGCAGGCTGTTAGCATTTCTTGCGTTCCTATCGTCCAGGATAACTACTGGTCTTTATTAATACTGTTCACATTAACTGCTTGGACAGGTAAGGTTGTTGAGCTGCGCATGGGTGAATTGATCTGTCCTCTTCCTCGGTGAGAGCAGGTGACCATGTAAGTGTTTGTTTGGGTGACAAGGTTCACCTGACTATGAGCGGAATGTGCTCTTGTTCCAACAGGCCTCTGTTATGTGGAGAACCTTGACCGTCTGACAGACAGCCTCCTGATGCTGATATCAGAGGCTTCGGGTCTCCCAGGTTAACAATTACTGCACAAACAACTATTTTACAGTAACACGGTGTCTGCATATCCAAAGCTTCTGAAATGCTCCCACCGTTTTCCCCTGTGGTGTGGCTGGATGTATTGTGCCCACATAGTCTAGCTGTTGTACATTGACACGTTCTCATAGCTGGAGGGAGACCAACCCTGTCCCACTCTGCCTTGCAAGTTTATACAAAGTTTATGGCTTGCATTAGCTAATGGAAAAGATGGGTAGATTCTGGACTAATATGGTCAAACAGGCGTTGAATTGCAACTTCCCTTCATGCTGGAATAGATGGTGAGAGTGAAGCTAAGCAGCTGCTTCTAAGGCTGCTCTTAATGTATTTGAAAAAGTCAAGGATGTGTCAAAACAAATACACTATGCGTCAGTTGGGGTGAGCTTCTGTATACATGAACCCATATGCAGTCATCTCACCCAAGCTATCTGGTATGCTTTGAGGTTTGCTTGGTTTTTTTTAGTTGTTGCTACCTTTAACGAAATGTGATTATTCAAGAAATGGAACTGGAAATGGCATTTTGCACTATTTAGTTTCATGATTTGTGTATGTTTGTCGGCCACAAAGAGACAGCAAAAGTGATAATCACACATTATTGATGTAGTCTTTCCCATTAAATAATCATTGCCACACATATTATACAGATCTTTCCTTGCACCAAAATCTTTTATCATTAAATGTTATGTTTTTGCCCTCATCCTTTAGCTGTTTTCATGACCATCGTCACTTTGAGGAGACATATTTAAAGCTGTTACTTTGTGCCTTTCCGTGAGGATCTTAATTGTTTTCCATGTTTTCATCTTTTTGTCCAAAAATATGAAATATGAGGTCCCGCGATTTATGAATATTAGTGTGCATGGTTGTCTATCTCTTTGTGTGTTTGCTGTGTAATGAGCTGGTCACCCACCTTTCACCCACTGTCAGTTGGAACATATGACCAGCTAGGTCATCCCCTAGAGACCCTAAAGAGAGAAAGTTATTACAGAAAATTAATGGATGGCTATTTAAAGCAAAACTTAAAAAAATGGAGGTGAATTATAAATACTATATGATGGATTTAGAGTATTGCTTGGGTTTGGAAAAAGTTGAAAGCTCTCAAGTTTGTCCCAAATTAGAAAAGTGCTGCTTTTGAATAGAAAAATCACATATTAACTATAACAGTGACTAAAATGGGACAGTGATGGCATTTGTCTTTATATAAGTAGACCACAAACCTGACCTACCCAAAGTGACATTTTAATGACTCCACTTACACAAAGTTGTCCACTTTCTGTTTTAAAATGGATAACATTAGCTGTGACCTGCCCTCCATGCCTAGTGAACCGTGATCTTAGGCGGCCGTCGAGTGAGTATCCTGACCATCTTAAATTTAGACTGGATCCCTGCTTGTGATTCTTTCTGTCTGGGTGCAGCTTTTGGGAAAGGACTTGTGAGGGTCAAGTGAACTTGGTTGTGCAGGCAGGCTGCTGGTCACTAAGAAAAGATCTTTAGTAATTCCTCCTGGGCAGTTCAACCTCTGCGGTTTTGATGTTTAGCAACAGACCACTCTGCACAACAGAGAAACAGACTGCAGAGCTCTTGTCTGACATTATGGCAATGCTCTCCTCAGGCCTATTTGGAATATTACATCTTTACTTTGCCAGACATCAGAGAGATCTTGTGCACTTCATTCCATTATTCCTGGTTGTAGTTGAGCCAACAGGTCTGAGAGCACATACTGTAGCCGTCTGCTCTCTGTCTCTGAGCGATTGCACCAATTACAAGTTAGTAACCAATCAAACCATGCTTTCTCTGTGATGTTTGAGCTGTGCCTTGTCTGAAAAGGTTTCCTCCTTTAAGGTATTTTATTATTAGAGTGACCTGTCACTATTGATGTTTGATAAACCGCAATGAAACAAATGTTCCGTGTGTAGGTCAGTCTAATCCCAGGTAAAATGTGATCAGAGGAGATGACAGTTAAGAGCAAGACTGACGGTCTCCATCAGAGGCTACGGCCCTGAAGGCTCTACAAGGTAGTTGTTTGAGTTAAATTTCTGAAGCTGACATAGTAAAATGCTCACATGAATAAAATTGATATTCATTAGGTGTTTTTTTTTTAATGATGCTCTACCATCTGAGTCTAAAATGTTATGTTAACTAATTATCTAGAACAAATCAAGAAGAGAAAAAAGAATCAACTGGACTTGCTTTAGGTTGTTTGGTCAGGTCTGAGCTTCTTGATTTACCTTAACCTGGATGACTGAGAACCTACACAGACATAATTATCAAGAATATCAAACATAAAGTAAGGTCAGGAGATCGGGCATTAGTTTGGACAGAATCTTCTTCTTTTCCTTCCGGCTTTTCCCTTCAGGGGTCGCCACAGCAAATCAATTGCCTCCATCTAACCCTGTAACTCAGCATCCTTCTACCAATATATTCACTATCTCTCCTCTGGACATGTCCAAACCATCTCTGTCTAGCCTCTCTGACTTTATCTCCAAAACCTCTAACATGTGCTGTCCCTCTGATGTACTCATTCCTGATCCTATCCTTCCTGGTCACTCCCAAAGAGAACCTCAGCATCTTCATTTCCACTACTCTTTCCCATAACTTCATTGTATGGCTCATCAGCTTTATTCCTCTGTAGTTGCCACAACTCTGCAAGTTGTGGCAACTTGGGCACCAGCACACTTCTCCTCCACTCCTCAGGCATCTTCTCACTGTCTAAGATCCTGTTGAACAACCCAGTCAGAAACTCTACTGCCACCTCTCCCAGACACTTCCAAACCTTTACAGGACCGACTGCCTTTCCACTTTTCATCCTCTTCAATGCCCTCCTCACTTCACCCTGACTAATATTTGCTACTTCCTGGTCTACAACAGTCACCTCTTCTAGTCTTTGTTGTCTCTCATTTTCCACGTTCATCAACTCTTCAAAGTACTCTTTCCATCTTCCCATCACACGACTGGCACTTGTCAATAGACATCCGTCCCTATCCTTAATCACCCTAACTTGCTGCACCTCCTTCCCATCTCTGTCTCTCTGTCTTGCCAACCTGTATAGATCAGTCTCTCCCTCCTTACTGTCCAACCTAGCATACAAGTCATCATAAGCTTCTTGTTTGGCCTTTTCTACCTCTACCTTCACCTTACGCTGCATCTCCCTGTACTCCTGTCTACTCTCCTCAGTCCTCTCAGTGTCCCACTTCTTCTTTGCTAACCTCTTTCTCTGAATACACTCCTATACCTCCTCATTCCACCACCAAGTCTCCTTATCTACTTTCCTTCCAGATGACACACCAAGTACTCTCCTACCTGTCTCCCTGATCACATTAGCTGTAGTTTTCCAGTCATCTGGAAGCACCTCCTGACCACCCAGAGCCTGTCTTAACTCCTTCCTAAAGGTCGTGCAACACTCTTCCTTTTTCAGCTTCCACCATTTCCTCTTCTGCTCTGCCTTTGCCCTCTTCATCTTCCTCACCACCAGAGTCATCTTACACACCACCATCCTATGCTGTTTGGCTACACTCTTGCCTACCACTACTTTACAGTCACTGATCTCCTTCAGGTTACCCCGTCTACTCAAGATGTAGTCTACCTGTGTGCTCCTACCACCACTCTTATAGGTCACCCTATGTTCCTGCCTCTTCTGGAAGAAAGTATTCACTATAGCCATTTCCATCCTTTTTGCAAAGTCAACTACCATCTGTCCTTCTGTGTTCCTCTCCTGGATACCAAACCTGCCCATCACCACCTCATCACCTCTGTTACCTGCACCAACATTGAAGTCTGCACCAATGACAACTCTCTCACTTCTAGGTATGCGCTGCATCACTTCATCAAAGTCCGACCAGAATTTCTCCTTCTCCTCCACCTCACATCCTACCTGTGGAGCATACCCACTGACAACATTGACCACCACACCTTCTATTTCTAGCTTCAGGCTCATCACTCTATCCGGCACTCTTTTTACCTCCAGGACACTCCTAACACACTCCTCCTTCAAGATAACTCCTACTCCATTTTCTCTTCCCATCTACACCATGATAGAACAACTTGAACCCTGCTCCTAAACGTCTAGCCTTGCTACCTTTCCACCTGGTCTCCTGGACATGTCTACCTTCCTCCTCTGCATCATGTCAACCAACTGTCTACCTTTTCCTGTCATAGTTCCAACATTCAACGTCCCTACTCTCAGTCCTATACTTTTGGCGCTCCTCTTCTCTCTCTTCGTGCGAACACACTTGCCTCCTCTCCCTCTTTGACCAACAGTAGTCCAATTTCCACCGGCGCCCCGTAGGTCAACAGCGCTGATGGCGGTCGTTGTTAACCCGGGCCTCGACCGATCCGGTATGGAAGTCATAGGTTTGATTCTCATCTTGGATTTGGCAAAATCTTTACGCCGGATGCCCTTCCTGACGCAACCCTCTGTATTTATCCGGGCTTGGGACCAGCACAATAAGACACTGGCTTGTGTTTTTTTGTGGCTTGTGTTTTTTTGTGGCAAGTCAACTAGGTTCATTCTCTGAGCATCATATGTCTGAAACATCCGGTTATCAAGTTTGTTTGTTGTTTTTTTGGGGGACTAAAGGCATTGAACAGATGTTCATTTACAGACAGCTATAAATGATGAAGCACATGAATCCTCACCTGGCAGAGAAAAACTTTATGCAATGTGCTCAACCCTCCTCTTCAATGCTGATCATTCATGACAGCTGAGCTCCATGTATTTTTACATGTGCCATGTGCAGGACAGATCTGGCAGTAACCAACCAGAATTGCACACATTTCCTGCATTACTGATAGAAATGCAGCTGCTCCAGACCAAATGGGTAATCAACCCAGGAGCCTGGAAGGGAAGATCTGGTGATGATGGTGGTTGTTTCAGAAGGACATGGGCTCCAAAAGATAAAATTCTCTCATTTTTTGAACAACATGCAGGCTGTTTTTTTTTTTTTTTTTTTTTTTTTTTTTACCATTTTCATGCCTTGTGTCAGGACCATGTTTTTTTATTGACCCACTCTGACAAGCCAGTCTTTGAAACAACAAAAATCCCAACACATCTCTCCCACCGTGGTCATTGTGAACACACCCTCTAATCTTTGCTTGTTGGGTCCTTAGAGGAAAGCCGAAGCTGAGTAGGAAGGAAGGGAGATGAAAAGGCCTGAATGCACTAATCCTGGCAAATTATGGTCTCTATTTCAAACATTATGCTCTCATGGGGCTCTATTGTGTAAACGATATAATTGAATATTTTGCTGATCCAAAGCATTGTACTTTCCCATAAAAAAATTACCCTACATCATTAACAATTACTGAGGTAGAGCAGTTATAAAAAGACTTATAGCCTGGATTGGTATACATCATCTGCCTCTACTCATGACAATATGGCTGTATTGTATTACTGTGGGGCTGCAGATTTCATCTAGGAGAACAGAAACTATTAATGTTTTTGTTTAGCTCCATTCTAATGCAAATATTTTACCTACAGTTGAGATGGTCTTTATGCCACAAGAGAATGGAAGTAAAAATGAGTGGAGCTGAGACAAGGACCTTATTATCTTCTGTTGTTCATCAGTCTCAGAGAAAGCTTGATTGTTTGTTTTATTGTGTGAGACTAGCTTTGACATTATCATGAAAAGTCATCATGTTCCTTCTCTGTGTTGTGTCCACAGTACTCTCTGACGGAGGCCAAACTCTGAGGTGGAGGAGGCTGTAAAGAGGCCCTGAAGGAGCCTCCCACCCTCCCTACCTGACCAGCTGGACGCATTGAAAAAGCATGGCTCCTCGAAAACGTGTTGGCGGTGGCCGTGGCGGCCTGTCCTTCATCTTTTGCTGTTTTAACAGCAGTGATCACCCAGAGATCACCTACAGACTACGGGAGGACTTTGCCCTGCAGGCCATGGAGCCGGCGCTACCGATGCCAGGATATGATGAGCTGGATGGCATGTTTTCTGAGCTAGTGGTAAGACTTTATTCTGCTTTTTCTTGTGGAGGATCAGGAGATAATTGGCAATGTAAGAAATTATGTTTAGGTTTCAGCCTTTATTCATCTCACCATCATCTTCCTACCCACTTCATCAGCTTGCACGGGTCACGTGGAGCTGGAGCCTATCCCAGCTGGCATAGGCGAGGCAAACTCCGGGTGCAACACCAGTGCACCGCGGAGCTATACAGAGACATACAACATTCACACACTCACTCTTACGGGCAATTTGGAACGACCAATATTCTCTCTAAACCTGAAGCGCATGTTTTTGGAGGTGGAAGGAAGTCGGAGAACCTGGAGATAACCCATGCAGACTCGGGGAGAACATGCAAACTCTGCACAGGGTGGGACTCGAACCCGGACCCGCCTTGTTGTGCGGCGACAGAGCTACCCACTGTGCCATTGTGCTGCCCATGGTTTCAGCCTTTATTTCTTTCTAAATAAGTAAACTATATTTTTCTTACCATTAGCAATTGAATGGAACAAAACTCAGGGTTACTTTTGTCACTCAGATCTGCTATATCCAATTCATCTGTGCTTCAGACTTCCATTCCTGTTCAACAGTATTAAAATCGAATGAATGAGTCACATTGTTGCACCGAGTGACTTGTCTTTTGTATGGTCAAGTTATTTATTTTGAAGAATCCCACATAAGACATCCTGCTGGTCTGCTGTAAATATACTTTATACCCACTGGAGGACCAAATGTGTGTTCATCTGCAGCTGACAGAAGTCCCCAACAAATGCTCTGTTTACTCCTGTCGTTAACCATGTTTGCCAAAGTCTACAGTGTCCAGATGTTGAAGGAAGTTTTCCCTTTAAAAAAATTGTCATCCATTTTATAGCTGTAGATTCTGATTTTACAAGTGTTGGGGTTTATGTCCTTCAGAATACAGATTATAATATTTTTTTACTTGAAGAAACCCTCATTGAAACAGTTTTACATTTTCCTTTCATTTAAACTTCAAATTCAGAAGAACACAGATCTCAACATGTGATTTGGGAGATCTGAGATTCAATATTAAACCATTCACATTATCACAATCACAATAATATCACATATGTTATAAAATCATTGGTTTCAGGGTAATTTTTTTTATTAAAAGATTTACTGATTAGTCGTCTTTCTGTTTCCAACTTTGTACAACTTTTGAGCATTCTTGTCTTTTTAATTCTTAAGATGATCCCTTTAAAAAATGACATAATGCTAATGATATTTAAGATAAATTTTGCCAATTACACAGTGGAAATTATATTTTTCATGAATTTGTAGGAGGGTTATGATGAAGATAATTGTTTTTGTTGTTTAAAATTTATCCTAGTATACATTACATTTTATTGTCATGAAATAAAATCTTAGCTGTGATTTACATGCCGAGACAACCACTAACAAACACCTCTTCCTCCCATCTTTCGGATCGTCTGAGCAACGAGGCCGGGATTCTACTCTTCCTATCTTATTGTCACTTCTAATTTGTAGTGCTCTCCTTTCTTTTCTGCCCATTTCCCCCTCCTATGGTTACCTCAGTAATCTAAGAATGACATTTTTGCACATCAATAGACCTCCTTCAGGAACCCTTAGTGTGTCAGCCTCCTCCATCTGCTAATTGCTTGTTTTTGTCCATCACCCTTTATGAAGACATAATTGAGTGAGTTGAGTGTGTCGACAAGGAGGCTTTCAGTTGCTTTGTTTACGAAAAGAAAACAGCCACGTGCTTTTATATTCACCCAGCATGAGCCACAATGTGCGTGTAAAAGGGGAAAGCCTCACTGGAAAAATGTGGAACCAGTTTGCCCATCTGCTTTGTTACGACCACTTTAAGCCAACTTTGAAACTCAAGATTAATATGCAGAGTCTTCCGAAACCTGTAAGTCATGGTAAAGCTTTTTTTCCCCTCCTGCATCCAGAAAGATGGAGCCACTCTCACTCAGACAGATCATTAACAGCTGCTATTAATGATCTAAAGAATCAATAAAGAATGCTATTGAATTTTGTGGTGTATTCTCCTTCAGTGCTTTCTATTAAATGTGTGGATCCTAATTCATGACCTCAGTTAGCCATCCACAAGACCATTTAAGGACATTTGATCATCCACTTACAGGGTTTGATGGGGACAGCAAAGACGATTCCTGAAAGCAATTCCCATGATGAGTAACTGTCTTCAAACATAAAGAACCACATTATCTTAATTGTATTTTTTCCCTTTAAATAACAACTAAGAAATAATAAACCTTTGTTTGTGTTTAAATAATGTGCAGTGTCCTGGAACTTAAGAACTTAAAAGCATTCTCATGAAACATAATTGTCGAAGAATGTGACTAATGTGTATTAAAAAGCGAAACAGAGGACCATTGATGTGTAACACAAATCTACTATTGTTATGTGCATCTAGACTTTCACAGAAAGATCTCTGGTGTTTGGTCAAACACTTTACAGCAGCACCCTTCCAGTTCCTCCGTGAAACATCATCTCTGAGAGGCATGTTATCTCCAGATGTGTGTTACCACATGTTGAGCAGACAGACCACGCCTTCCCTTTCTCCCCCATTACTCACCCGTATAAAGCAGACAAGACATACGATCTGATTCAGAATATAAGTCTACTTTGATGCGCAACTATTTGTGATGACCTTTAACACAAATATCACAATATGAAACTCCTGAAACGTTTTGGTGAAAAGGCAGAGATGTTTGTCTTGATATATATCTGGATTTTATGTGATGGATCATTGTGCAGCACATCTGTGTGTTTTGATGATATTGATCCGTTTGGAGTGATTGAATATACCTTTCTGCACACAGTCAGTAAATAATTTTTAAAATATGATTTGGAATTTACGTCCTTCCTCTGAAAACCCCATTTAATTTCTTAACTCTTTTTGCTGTTATTCCCCTCCACTTTGCAGGATGAGCTCGACCTCACAGAGAAACACAGGGAAGCCATGTTTGCCCTGCCTGCAGAGAAGAAGTGGCAAATCTACTGCAGCAAAAAGAAGGTAAAGGAATGTTAAGTCAAATACATCAGGCTCCACAATGCAGCTGCAGAGCAACTGAATATTGTTTGCATAATGAATTCTGAAATATAGTTCTGGTACATTCACTATTGTATGAACACCCTGTGTTGTGTTGCCTCTGCCATTAATTTCATGTTACTCCAATCCTGTCAAAAGTACTGTCTAATTACAGTACTTGATTTACCATCTCTACATAATAAGTCTGACCAGATCTCCACCATGGATTACTCTTTTAAATGAATACTACTATAGCTGGATCTAAAAATAAAGTGTAGTAGAAGGAATAAAATGTTAAATTCAGTCTGATCCATCATGTAGTCCACCAACATAGAAGCCACTGTTAAGAATGATAAAATACTACAATACGTGCCAAAACGGCACAATTCAAAAGACGCATCTTGTTTCTCTCGACTTCAAAGATGTTGAGGTTCACGTTTCATTGTGTGATTGTCCTCCAGCACACTTTCTTAAAAGGAGGATTTTTAATAATGCCCTTTCTCTTTTTAGATAAAACACCTGCCCCATCAAAGCTTTGGTGTAGCCATAACATTCTGTACCTCTCTGTGACAGCGTCATAGTTCATTATGTCTTCACGATGAAAGGACTGTCAGCTGTTCGTCCTTTCTCTCTAAATTACTCCCTCCTCTTCATGCAGGAAATCACACACGCCTGGCCTAGTTTAGATCGACAGGAGTTGAACATTGCAGCTATAACAGAATGTGCCCCCACATTTTTACCACAAGGCTTCTCAAGGCCGCATGTGAGAGTGGAGCATATATCCTGTTCAGACTGACATGTAGCACATACACATTTTATCTTTTCCTCCATCTGGCCAAAAAGTGGAGGTGAGGAGTGTTATGGTTTGAACTGTTAAATGGATACTTTGCATGTTAGTACAGTTAACACAGAAAGAAATTGCTGCAAAAAGTGCAAAAAAAAAATATTACATACACAAAGTATTGGAATATACAAAATCCACTAATAAGACATTAAAAATGTTTCTTTTGCAGTCGTATGAAGAAGTCAGTTAAATCTTAATGTTAATCTCTATCTTAAATTTTGATAATGCTCACTCACATTCTTGACCTGATTCTCATATCAGGACTTGTAGGAAGTCACTGGTTGCCCAACATTTAGTCCAGCACACATCTCATGGTAAAACCACAATTTACATTTTTCCCTATTCTTGTAATGTGTGGAATCAGAATTCCTAAACTAAAAGCAAACCAAATTTTCTGGAGCTTTGTATTTATATGACACAGCTTCATTCATCTCATGTATATTTCCCTAAACGCTCAACTACTCTATTTCAGCGTCAAACTTTCCTCTTAACACTTTGATGTCCTGATTGCGTGCATTGGCCCCAGTGTCCGTTAGCTCGTAGGAACCAGCTGGGAGGGTAGTACAGATGGAATCAGCGCAGTGGATGCTCCCATTTCTACTGTGTCCTAATTAGTAGCCTCATTAGGAATGCCGTCAGGACCCAGATGTTATTCTACCTGTGTTTAGGTTTATAGAGATTACATAGCTCTTCAGTGTTGGCATGAAGGCGGAGGAGGATATAATGCAACCCAGTCTTCATCCACCTACAAAATGAAGGAGGAAGGAGAGACAGAAAGCATCGATTTTGCTGACATGGCAGCAGTCTCTGGCCCAGATCCAGACAGTTACAAACTCACAGAGCCCAGAGAGAGCGTGTGTGAAAGTGTGTGTGCATGCCCAGAGAAAGGAGCAAAAGCTGTCCAAGTCAAACAGGAAGGTTTCACTTCCACAGGTACAGATTCTGTGAAGCAGGAGGAAGGTGTGGTCATCATCAGGGTCCTCTTGGACCGCCAGTGTCGAGGGCATGGGGATCTGCTTTATGCCAGCTGTCGGTTGGCTTCAGAAGCCCAAAGAAGATAAGACTGTTAAAGCAGCAAAGCCAGAGCTGTTTGGTTTGGCCAGGCACCTGAGCTGATAAAATCATGCTGCTGAGAATCAATCTTCTTCCAGCTTTCAGTCAGCGCTACTCTGCGGTGCATCATCTGCCAAGAGGCAGATTTTCTGATATGGTTGTTAGCACAGATTTTACAGTTCGGTTTCAGATTTCATTACAAAAAATAAAAAGAACCTCTTGTGTGGACAGACCTGCACCTTCTTATCCGAGCTCCTTGTCCACTGACTCCGGTTTCCTCATCTTCCTTTGATCTTTCTCAAATGTGGAAAAATGAACTCCTAGAACCACTCTCCCCTCTTCCCTCTGTCATCATAATCCTAAATAAACTGAAGATATCTCAGTCAGTACAGACGTTCAGTTCAAAATGATCTCTTAAGATGCAAAAGGAAGTGGTTCCATCTTCTTTCCTGCTCCACCAGTGGACTGAACTTTTTCCAGGAGCCACACGGTCAAGCTGGCTGCAGTCCTGAGTGGAACAGCAGGATCAGATCCTTCCACCACTGCTTGATCCCTTCAGACCAACCAAAGCCCTGCCTGTGTAGCCAAGTCTCTGCAGGCTGAATTATTAACTGACGCCCAATTTGTTTCTGATGGTCACAGCTCACTTGTGCTTAATGGGGCAAGGGCTAAAATGAAAGCCGGGGGCTTTTCATGTAGAAGCCAAGTTCATGGTCAAGTCATTCTCTCCTCAGTATTTTCCCTTCAGTTAGAAAATAAAATCAGCTAAGAAATGGCTTGTATTTTTTTTTGTCATGGACACACACACACACACACACACACACACACACACACACACACACACACACACACACTTGTAGCCACTAAGAGATAATCTCAACAGAAAACAGGCCACATCCTTAATCCACAATTTAACATTCATTTGGTAATCTCAGGATTTCTTAAGCAGCTGTGTTCTCTTTCCTGCACCTTCTGACACTCAGTGAAGCTTGATGATAAAACGGGCTCCGTATCTGTGTCGCCCTACTTTAAGTTCCTGCTCTGTTTTTTGACAAGTGCCTTTATTTATACACCAGACCTCTTTTTGGTCATGTGTTTGTTGCCATTTGTATTTCATATCTTATGATGCCAGTTAACGATGTTCCACTTCTGTTTAGTGCATTGAAACATACAATCTGAACCAAATAACCCCTTGTCCTTGTGTGGTGCTCAGATATATTTCCTATTTGTCTTTTTTTTAAAATTCTGACTACTACCAGTTAATTTTAATAAACCCTATTTATCTAGCTTGTAACTCTAAAGAGTCGACTTGGCACAGTGCTCGGAATGCTTCATTCTGTTGTTCTTTATTTTTCAGGAACAAGAAGAAAACAAAAGTGCGACTAGTTGGCCAGAATACTACATAGATCAGCTAAATTCAATGGCAGCTGTAAGTAATAAACACACTTTATTTATTCTTTTGTTAGAAAAATAGTCACAAAGTGGTCCCGGATGAAAGAGCCTTCCTCTCTTGCTCTTCCTGTGGGATTTTGTTTTCCTTTTATAAGACTTTTCCCTAATTCCTAAAGTTCCAAATCTAATTCAGAGCTGCATAAATCAACTTTGGCAACTTTCAACTGGATGAAACTGGTGGTGAGCCAACAAATGACAACTACTCATGTTGTATGTGTTTTTAATGTTTTTATATTACTATTATCATTCTTGTTATCTTTCCTATTACAGTATATCTTCAGTTTAGTAACTGAAGATACTAAACTGAAGATATAACTGGTTTTAGTAATTAAACCATGCTGGTTAAACCAGCTTTCAGTCTTGTGTTACGTAAATTTATTTTTCTTCCAAACATCGATCTTCCTGTCTTTCAAACTCAGGAAAATTTGCTATTTGTGTTGAATTGTTACTTGAATCAGATCTTAAAGATGTTTAATCTTTGTTCGAGCAGAGAAAAACGCTCCTCACTCTGGAGAAAGAAGATGAGGAAGAAAGAAACAAAACCATTGAGAGCTTGAAGACTGCTCTGAGGACACAACCCATGAGGTGATAAATCTTTATCATCGTTCCATCTCCTCTATCCTTTATGGATAACATCATCACATCTGTCTATCATCACCACCAAATGTGTAAATGAGTCCATCTGGAGTTACCATTACATCACTGGGGATTATTAAGTTTTACTATAAAGATATGGAACCTTGATTCTTGTCACATTTGCAGCTATTTGGCAATGATGTCTTTACTCCAGGACAATTTTATGCATATTTCATTGTTTCCAGTTTGTTTTTGTTGTTGAACCTCTGATATCTGTGTTCCTGCACTTCTCAGGTTTGTGACACGTTTCATCGACCTGGATGGCCTGACATGTATCCTAAATTTCCTGAAGAGCATGGACTACGAAACCACAGAATCACAGATCCACACATCTCTAATAGGCTGCATCAAAGCGCTGATGAACAACTCGCAGGGCCGCGCCCATGTCCTGTCTCACTCCGAGAGCATCAACATAATCGCTCAGAGCCTAGCCACAGAGAACATCAAGACCAAGGTTGCTGTGCTGGAGATCATGGGTGCTGTGTGCCTAGTCCCTGGCGGGCACAAAAAGATTCTGGAGGCCATGCTCCACTACCAGCGCTTTGCCTGCGAGAGGACCAGATTCCAGGTGGGTTGCTTGTCCAGGACGATGGTTGTAAATCTTTTGAGGACAAGTAAAGTCATTTAGAAGCAACTTTGTATGAAGATATCTCACAATAGTAATGACATGTCATCCTACAGACACTGATAAATGATCTGGACCGGAGTACAGGTCGATACAGAGACGAGGTCAACTTGAAAACAGCCATCATGTCCTTTATTAATGCAGTGCTGAGTCAAGGTGCTGGAGAGGTAAACCAGGGACCATTTATGCTTGCTTTCACATAAGTAGGTTATTATGTCCCTGAGCTACTATTCCAAGAGCCTCTTTAAAACATAGTTTGCTTTATTTCATAAGCTAATTCAATTTTTCAAAAAATTTTTTTCAATTTTTCAAAGACAAGTTTGGAATTCCGTATCCACCTGCGATATGAGTTTCTGATGCTGGGGATCCAACCTGTGATTGATAAGCTACGTTCTCATGAAAACTCTACATTAGACAGGTAAGTGGAACAGGAAACAGTGTCTGATTCTTAAACTAGTCACATCTTTGAAAGAAATCAGCTGCTTTGTTGATCAGAAGTTGAACAAGTCTAGGTCATGACAAAGCGATAAGGACTTATCTAAATGAAAAATCACAAAATTATTTAAAATTCACCAATGGATTGATTTATTTATAAAGCAGGTGATTCTTGTGTAGAAACACCAAACAGCTTCTAAACAGGTGATGAGATGATGTGTTGTACTCTTACAGATCTAGTGTTTGACTCTCTAGTCTAGAAAGATCCTTCTAGATAGTAATTGAAATAAAAGTGCATCACATTTGCAGGTTTCTGCTCTTATGTAGTCTTTTCCTGTCACACTCTCAGGCATTTAGACTACTTTGAGATGCTGCGGAATGAGGATGAGTTGGCTTTGTCAAAACGTTTTGAGTCGGTAAGGGTAATTATTTTTTAAATGATTTCAAACAAGGAAATATTTGGCTCCAGGTATTGATCAAGCTTTTGTTCTGCTTCTTCCCCTCCAGGCGCACATAGACACCAAAAGTGCCACACAAGTTTTTGACCTCATCCGAAAGAAGATGAACCACACTGATGCATACCCGCACTTTATGTCTGTCCTGCATCACTGTCTCCTCATGCCACGTGCGTTCCTTATTTGAGTTACAAATCACATCTGGATCAATAAGTCACCATCAGATACAGTTCAGATCTGTTTTATTGTATCATATTTTTGAATGATGAATTCAAGATATTCTGAAATATAATGAATCCAAACAAGGGAGCAGTATCACTAACTCAGGACACACAATACAGCTGTGCCTTCTGGTTTCTGGCCAGAAAGAGAGAGATGTTGACTTTGTCCACATTAGTCAGACAAGAAATTTGATAAGCACATTCCCTGCCAATCTCGATACTCAATATTCATGTTGTTGGCTAATATTTATTTTTGTAGTGAATAAATTCAGTCCAGAGTTTCCCACATCATTTAAATACTTGAGCTGCACTTAAGAGTTGTGGTTACACTCAAGAATACCTTAAGTGCAAGTTTGTGATAGCACTTGGAATAAATATAAGATTGCTGGGCATGGTTTGATTCGACGAACATTTTTGACATACCTCCGTCAATGTGTTGGTTGTCTGAATGTGGCCTGTAATAAAAGGGCCTCTCTTTGACTTATCGGTATCTTTTTTGTCAAAATTAATCAGTACTTCAAAACCTCAGTAGAAATATGACTTAGAATCCCATAAGTCAATAAAAATACTCAACATGGGAAACGTTCTCTCCTCAGATAAAAGGAGCGGTAACACGGTGCAGTATTGGCTGCTGCTAGATCGAATCATCCAGCAGATGGTCTTGCAGAATGACAAAGGTCATGACCCCGATGTCACGCCACTGGAGAATTTTAATGTGAAGAACGTTGTACGGATGTGAGTCCTCTGAATTCTTAAATATTGAATGATAACAAGAATCAAATAGCATCTGTTACAGAGGCTGTGTTCCTGTTAACGAGTTGCGTGCTCAAAAATAGCCGCTCATTGAAGCTCAGATAATCAGTGACTGGAACTGTTCTGGTAGATGCTGAACCAAATTATGTGTGCTGTCCTTTCTGCAGGCTCGTCAATGAAAATGAAGTCAAACAATGGAAAGAACAGGCAGAGAAAATGAGAAAAGGTTGGTGACTATCGATTAAGTGAAATCAAATGAGCTTATTACAGCAGTATTTAAATATCTCACTGTGATTTGCTGCAACAGAGCACCAGGACCTGCAGCAAAAGTTTGACAAAAAGGAGCGAGAATGCGATGCAAAGACTCAAGAGAAAGAGGACATGATGCAGACGCTCAACAAGATGAAAGAAAAGCTGGAAAAGGAGAGCTCTGAGCACAAGAACGTCAAACAACAAGTGGCCGAACTCACTGCCCGACTGCATGAACTCAGCACCGTACGACGTCCTTCATATTTGTTTCATATTACAGTATTACAATACAGTACCATCTAATCAACTGTAGTGTTAGACTTGAACAGCTACTGGTGATTGAGTTCACATTAAAAAAAAAAAAACAGACCCAATGGACTGAGCCATATGATTTATTTGACAAAAAGGAATTTAATGTAATATTAAAAAAATAATGAATAAATTGCCAATCTTTTCAAAAATGAAAAGATAATGTATTAAAAAACACAAATATTACTTTAAGTGTTCTATGACAGTGTGCCCCTCCCTTCTGGAGTTCCAATCCTTTGGAATAACAACTCTTCATGGGCTGTGTACGTCTGCTGTAGGACGTTAGAAGCCTGAAGCAGGGAAACTATGCTGTATTTTCATAAGAACCGAAGCAGAAATGAGTAACATTATTACTTTCATATCACTTTAATCATGTGACCTCTCTGGTCAGGAACTCCTGCTTCATGAAACCTGGAATGTTGAATTATTTTAACAGTAAAGGGTAAACCTAATGCTCCATTCTTACTATGGTCAACAGATACTTGAACAGATTCCAGGTATAACCTGTAACAGCAGGAGCTCTGACCCATTTTACTGTTTTTTTTTTTTTCATATTCTCATTGTAGAGACAGGCAGCTGTTGTTCCTGGAGGCCCTCCCCTTCCCCCAGGTCCCCCCGGGGGTCCCCTGCTTCCTCTACCTATGCCAGCTTTTGGAGGTTTGTTCCCTGCTCCCCCCCCACCGCCTCTTCCTGGTGGCATGATGCCTCCTCCACCTCCTCCACCCCCTCCTCCTGGTGGACCCCCACCTCCTCCCGGTCGCCCACCGATAGGAGGTGTCCCGCCCCCCCCAGGGGCACCCTTAGGACCGTCCCTGAAGAGGAAGAACATTCCTCAGCCATCCAATGCTCTTAAATCTTTCAACTGGTCCAAGTTAGCTGAGGTGAGAATGGTCTCAGAGGTGTGAGTGTCCTCTCTCTGCTGTAAATAAGAGCTTGAACATCCTTCTCTTTAACTCAGAATAAACTCGAGGGCACAGTGTGGATGGACGTGGACGATGCCAAGGTTTTCAGAATCTTGGATTTGGATGACATTGAAAAGACTTTCTCAGCTTATCAGAGGCAGCAGGTATGGAGGAATGGGTTAGGACCAAATGTTATGAGTTCTCAAAGTTAAAAAGAGAGGGACTTTTACAATGTACAAAAATAAACCCTAAACTGTAATTTTAAAGCAGGAATTGCTCGAGAAAGTGCTTGAATCATCTTAAACATCTAAAATTTGGAATGCTGTTTTTGCCTCTTTTTCTTTTTTTTTAATTTTGCTTTTGTGATTCACAATGCATGAGTCAAGCTGCTCCCTGTCATCTTTTGTTTGCAATCAGTTTACTAGATCTTCAGAGTCAGTGGTCTTGGTTGTATCAACAGGAATGAGCATGTCCTTTAGAGTGATGTCAAAATGTTTAGCTCAGTACAAACTGTGTTCAGGCATAACTCAAACGTACCTGCATTGTCACTCAGATTGGTGGAATCAATCACTAAAGACGAACCACACTACACTCAACCCATGTGTGCACAGCATGTGAACAATGAGCACGTATCGACCCATTGAACAGCTTACGACTCACTTCTGCTCACTTCATTACTGATGGATTGTCATTAAGTGCTGAATGAGCTGTAAACTTCATCTTCCTGTTTGTTTTTATGGGCTGCAGTCACGTAACTGCTTTACTTATTCTAATGACAGCTCAAATCTTCCCTGCTTCTTGCTTGCATTTTAGGACTTCTTTATGATCAATAACAGCAAACAGGTGAGTGCTCTCGTGTTTCAGTAGATATACAGTTTGGAGCTCATGTCGTTCTTTGTCGATTCATTTGTACTTCATGATTAATTTCCTGTTTTATCATACTTACATTTTCTCAGTGTGTCCAACAAAATATTCTCCTGTTCGGCGACATTTGCCTTTACTCATTTGCTGTGTTTGCATGTTTTCATGAATGGGTGACTGTATTTTCTTTGGGATTTAGGGTATATGTGATAATATCATTAGCTTCACACATTAAAAACAACAAAGCACTGACATCACTCATCACGTCACTTGCAGAAAGAGGCAGAGGACGACATGCTGAGCTCTAAAAAAGTCAAGGAGCTGTCGGTCATCGATGGCCGTCGAGCTCAAAACTGCAACATTCTCCTCTCTCGGTAGGTTTATTTAATCGTCACAAAAACATGAGTGACGCATCACAGGCTTGTTTAATGGACTTCTCTGTTGTGTCCTGCAGGCTGAAGCTTTCCAATGACGAGATAAAGAGAGCCATTCTAACTATGGATGAACAGGAGGACCTTCCCAAAGACATGCTGGAGCAGGTACGTCACCAAGATTCCAGCAAGCAGCAGCAGAGCTCATGCAGCGTGTCCAAATGAGCCAGGTTACAGTGGGAATAAGACGTTTGCTTGCTGGCACAGAGAGAGAGATCAGAAAAACCTGATTCCAGCTGTGTTTGACCCAGAACCCTTGGCCATGTATAGCAACATATCTTCATCCTCCCAGAAATGCAGTGTAAGGAAAAATAAGTCAGTTATTATTACTGGAAATTTGAGTTACTGGTTCAATACACACAAAAACAAAAAATAACACCATAAATAAATTAACAGTACATCACTGCTAGAAATAAAATATATAAGCAACGTGCAGAGTAGAGGAGAAACTCACTGAAGGACACAGAATGTAAAGAATTAAATCTGGTTTCATTTAGTGGCTGGAGGTTTTCTATTCTCTGTAGAGTGAAGTCATGCAGGCTCTACAAACTTGAGCTCTTTAATATGTTTTGGAATTCCTGCATAACTGATTTCCAGATGACATACATCATGTTTTAAATGCAAAAGCTGTATAATTTTGTTTTTTGCTGCGCATTGAAGATAGACCATGAGATGTAGTAGCAGGTTAACAGGGATTCGGTTGCTCGTGGACTGTGGTACAAATGGACAAGTGTTATGTTTTGTTTCTGCCCCATCAGCTGCTGAAGTTTGTCCCTGAAAAGAGCGATGTGGATCTCCTGGAGGAGCACAAACATGAGCTCGACCGAATGGCTAAACCCGACCGCTTCCTCTATGAGATGAGCAGGTGCTTCGGTTTTTCTTTGTCTAACCACAGATCTGACAGGTCGGAGCTCTGCAGGTCGAACCTGCTGAGGAACACGAGCTGTTGTTCCCTCTTTGACTTAGTTCCTATAGAGCAGGGAACAACAGCTGTCCGTTGATTTGGTGAATGAGTTTTAATATATGAAAAAAGTGCTTCTGTTTTGTAAATGGAGTCCTTTAGGATAAGGGAACAAAAGACAACGCGTTTGTTTTGTTTTCAGTGATTTGCGGTAGCATGGCAGTTCTGTCATCTGAATGTATTCAAATCGCTGCTGGACTGGAGAGCAGATGTCACCGGGGCATTCTTTAGCTGCACAGTCAGTCGTTTATAAGCTAAGACCAGAAATGCTGCCAAATGTCAGTGTCATTTCTACAACTTTGTGTGTGCAATTTTATCCAGCACGCAGACTTGACGCTTTTTTGTATGGGCTTACTATCCATGTTTTTGGCTTCTTTCTGAATGTGTGGATTTTATTATTGTTGTCTATTTTTGTCCTTGTGTGACACACTTTCCATTCTCTGTCCAGAATAAACCACTACCAGCAGCGGCTGCAGTCTCTATACTTCAAAAAGAAGTTTGCAGAGAGGATAGCTGAGATAAAACCTAAAGTTGAAGGTAGGCGAACTCTGCGTTTCACACAGAAGTGATATTCTTTATTAAATATTCTCCTTTGAAGTATTTCTACTGCCAACACTCAAATGTTTTTAGATGTTTGCCGTTATATAATTGCCATGTCACTGGTGTAGAAGCTGCTTCAGTTTAACCTGAAGTTTAACACTAACTGACGTTTGTTTTGTCCATGTTTGGTGTTTCAGCTCTGACCAAGGCCTCCAAAGAAATCCTCCACAGCAGGAACCTGAAGCAGCTCCTGGAGGTGGTGCTGGCCTTCGGAAACTTCATGAACAAGGGACAGAGGGGGAACGCTTACGGATTTAAAGTGTCTTCACTCAACAAGATTGCGGATACCAAATCCAGTATTGACAAGTATGAACATTTTTTAGCTGTAACATCAAAACTTGCAAACAGTGACAGGACAGAGCCGCATGAGCTCTAAAAAAAGCCACATCTGGATCAGGGAATTTGATATCGATGAAATAGTAGCAAAATATTTCACATTTGACATGTGCGCTCAGTCTTTCTGTCTCTATGGTTGTAGAAATATCACTCTTCTGCACTACCTGATCACCATCCTAGAGAAGAAATACCCTAAAGTCCTCAAGTTCCAGGAGGACCTGCAGAGTATCCCAGAGGCAGCCAAAGTTAAGTAAGTGGAGTCCTGGAGACCCGACGGACAACTGCTCGACTTGGTTGCTTTCCATTTCACATTAAATCATCACTTCTCTATTTTTGCAGCATGACTGAGCTGGAGAAAGATATTGGCAACCTGCGCAGTGGCTTGAAGAGTGTGGAGAGTGTGAGTCAGAGATGTGTGATCTTAAACTAATACATGTTGTGTGTCGGTGATGTTGTAGTACTGTGTTCATTGCTCAGCGAGTGAAGGCCTCCTTTAGTTTCCCTCTCCTGGATCACGTTTAATCCTTCCTCCCCTAGGAGCTCGAGTACCAGAGGAAGCGGCAGCAGGAGCTTGGGGATAAGTTTGTGTTGGTGGTGAGTCAGTTCATCACAGTGGCCAGCTTCAGCTTCTCTGATGTGGAGGACTCCCTCTCCGAGGCCAAGGAGCTGGTAAGTCGGTCCAGCTGCAGGTTTGTTTGAGTAGCATCACTGTCACTGGTACATAAACGCTGAAAGCCTGCATCCCATTTCCTCTCCGCGCAGCTGTTTCTACATGCCTTAATGACCTCATCAGTCACCTCTAGGAAAGCGAACAGCAGGAGTGAAGCGATTCAGCTTCCTGCCGGTGCTCCACTGACGTTTTATTGGCCAGCCGGCTCAGTGTGTGCAGGTCATGAAACAAACCAGGAAGCGAGAGTTACAGATTATTTTACACCAGTAGGTCAAGCATTGTATGGACATTGGCTTTGATCGAACCTGGCAACCCAAGATTATTGAATTACTTTTACATTTTCACGTGGGTGGCCCGTGTAAAAAAAGGCTTAAGAATTAACACTTCTGGGTTTTTAAGGGAATGAGCTTGTTACAGCTAGAAACCTGAGAATATTCACCTCTCTGAGAAGTGCTTGGCACCCAGAAGTTAAATGTACACGTCTGCTGTGTGTGCTCAGTTATGTGCTGTTTTCTGTAAATCGTTTACGGTGTCTCATAGTTAAATATATCAGTGTCTTCAGAGGGTCTGGGAAAGAGGAACAGGTTGACCCTTCAAACAATATGCGACTGGTTTGTGTCTGCATGTTAGAAAATGGTTTATGAATAAAAGATGTGACAGAGAAAAGTGTGAATTTAACCATGTGTCACGTGCCACAAGATTTATTCCATTTTGATTACCCAGCATAAAAAGTTAAATGCAGCTTTCCTCCACCTGGTCATGTTGGTGCATCATGGACAGTAGATACATGTTCTCACATCTGGATGCTCTCGTTTTTAACTTACTGTGGAAAATACCCAATAAACACACCGCCTTAATTTGGGCTCTGGCTCCAATCTGGATTTGGCTGTAATCAGTAGCCGCTCAGGTCTGGGTTAACGTGGCCTTCAAATTTTCACTGCTGGTGCCCCTGCTCTTATTTCAAAGAGCTGAGACCTAATGAGTCTCCTATAAAACAGTCAAAGACTCAGTAAAACATGCTTCTTCTGTGTCCTGCTGTAAATCTAATTCCATGCGCCCCTCCCTGCATGCCCCTTCTCTTTGGTCCCACAGTTCCTGAGGGCAGTAAAGCACTTCGGTGAGGATGCCAGTAAGATGCAGCCAGACGAGTTCTTTGGCATCTTTGACCAGTTCTTGCAGTCATTTTCTGAGGCTCAGCAGGAGAACGAGAACATGCGGAAACGCAAGGAGGAGGAGGAGCGCAGGGCCAAAATGGAAGCTCAGGTACATGACTGAAGGAGACCCACAGTTGTTAGAATACACAGATATTTTAAGATTGTGGAGAATAATCTGAAACCTTTTTGATTCATTCATTGAGAAGATACTAAGATACAAAACTTAACTTTAGTTTAACCAGTAAATTGAACCACTGGTCATTCAGTCCTATCTGGTCATCTGCTCTTAGAAAATTACTTAGAAAGTTACATGTTCTTACTTTAATTCTATTCGAAATACTGTTTTGATAAATATGTTACATTATCCGACAGATTATTAGATTTTACTACCACTCTTGTGTCTTATTTCAGTATCAAATCAGTTGCTCTGCAGCCTCATGTAAACAGCAGAAACAAGGAGAAACAGTTAACTTGGAAATGTGTGAGTTCAGCCAATAACTAGCTGTTCCGATGTTTGACAGATTTTGTTACCTTTGGACAGAGTCAGGCTATTTCCTATCTTCATGCTAATCTAAAATAAACAACTGCAGGTGGTAGCTTCAGACACCAGGGTGCCATCAATCTTCTCAACTAGAGGAAATGAGTAATGGAGCACAAACATCTGATGCAGCAAAAGTGGAGGACCTCTATAAAAATACTAATTTTATTTTTCCCCAGCTGAAAGAGCAAAGGGAGAAGGAGCGCAAGGCCCGGAAAGCAAGGGCCAACGGGGAGGAAGATGGTGGAGAATTTGATGACTTGGTGTCAGCGCTGCGGTCGGGGGAGGTCTTTGACAAGGACTTGTCCAAGATGAAACGCAACCGGAAGCGAATCAACAACCAGACGGCAGATTCTAGAGAGCGACCAGTGACGAAGCTCAACTTCTAAAGGGGTTGAGGTCGTCACCCCCCCACCATTAGTGTTAGGTTGAACTGACATGCACATTCCTGTACACCCGCCTCGGCTTCATCGCTGCCACACAGCTCAACATGTTTTGGACCCTTCATCCTCTAAGATTTGATGTTGAACAGAGAATAAGCCAAAATTTACTAGACCAAATCAGATTATTTCCTTCTGGGGGCTCAGTATGGACAAAAGTTGTTCTTCAGGGGCAGACGTTTCCTTCCAGGTGTAAAAGATGTCCATGTTTGTGTGGTAGGAACCATTATGTGGTGTTTCTGTATGTCAGAGTCTATGCAGAGAGAAATGTGTAGACTTCTCCAGGGCTTCACGCTCCATCCATCGCAGATGATTCCATAAAACTCAAGGGGCCATTTTGTACGAACTAATGTCGTGGGTTTAGAGGGGACGCTTTTGCACACCTATATTGTCCAAAACGCAATTTTTGGAGGAAGACTGAACTCCTTTACACTGTTGTTCTTCATAGAGTTCTTACAAGACTGAGACAGTTGTGGTTTAGACTGCAGAGGTAGACATGTTTTCTATTCATTATCGATATGCAGGATTTATATATCTGATCAGTGTGTTTTATTTGAACTTTTTTCATGTTAAGAGCTGGCCTTAACTCTATTGATAATTGATGCATGGGTAATCTCTAAGGCCCGGCTCTATCCGGCAGTTTCTCAAGTGTTGGACACTCATTTCATAGATTACATTTATCTATATATATGGTTACGTGCTGGTTGTGTTACACATGCACATATAAATACTATGCTAAATGCCATTAAAACCATACCAATGGATGCAATACACTCGTTTGTCTGAAGATAGTGACCTCTTCTAAGTTTTTATTGAAAGGATGAAATGTTTTCTGAGCACTGGATGGACTTACACTGCAAAAAAGAAAAATGATTTGAAAAAATCACGAGTTTGTCAAAATTTTAGATTTGTTCCTTAAGCAGTGTGGATCCATCCAGTGTCAAACTCCATTATTGGACTTTTATAATTTAAATATTGCCTTCCACTATATTGATCTGTTGAAAATAAAGAGTAAGAACAGTTGAGCTTTTCGTTGTAGTCAACAAGATTGTGCACTTGGAATTCTATTGCACCTTTTAGTCTGGGAGTTTTTTTGCCCTGTAAACAGAGAATCTTTGTATACAAGTTGAGCAGTGAAAGCAGGGCGTGGCTCCATCTACTGGTCAGTAACTGCAATTAATATGATCTTCAATATAACCACCACCATTTCAAAGAAAACGTTTGAACCTGCTCATTAAAGTCCTTAGTGTTATAGGAGCAGAAAGGGAACATGGTGATAATTATGTTTTCTTGGGTTTATATTCATTAGAAATTAAGATTCCAACTACAGCCCCCCCTCCAAAACAAACTGAACTCTGGCTCCTGTCCTCATCACCTTAGATGAGGACGAGGTGGAGGGTGTTCACTTAGCTGCAGTCTGGAATTCTCAATAACTAACAAAAAGGTCAACATCTTACACTTTTAAATTTGTTATGAAAATGCTCATTAAAAATGAGAAATCTTTTTTATTCCGGCCATGATGACTGTGTTTTGATAACAAAACACCTAAAACCAATGGAATATTTGTACATAATCATTGACAGTTAATTATGGATCCACGCCCCTTCATAGAGCTCACATTTAAACACAAAACATGAATTTTGCACTTAGTTCAGCAGAAAGCCGTGTTTCAGCTTGTCATTCGTCTCCTGCACAAAGTGTGAAACTCCAGTATAAAAGGCTCTGCCAGCAACTTCCACGATGACGGCCTTGTAGTTTCCACATGTGGTCTCCTGAGCAGAAACAAAAAATACATTCATCAACAGTTTTCCTTCAAAATATTAACTGAATTACAGATAAAAAAATTCATCTCAGATGCTTTGACAGATTTCCATGTGCAACCAAGAAGATAAAAAAGGTGCTGAATTGCACAACTCTGATAAAGGTTATCGTTTTGAAGCCAGTGTTTAAAAGTCCACACGGAAGTTTTCTGGTTTCATGTGTAAGGTTTGAATACCACAGCTTTCTACATCCCTTAAAACGGCTATGAACGTAGTAATATTGAATACTGTACTCCAAATATCACTTGAAAAAAGTACTTAGAGTATCTTCTTCTTCTCCTTTCGGCTTTTCCCTTCAGGGGTCACCAAAGCGAATCAGTTGCCTCCATCCAACCCAGTCTTCTGCATCTTCTTCTCACACCAACTACCTTCATGTCCTCTTTCACTACATCCATAAACCTCCTCTTTGGTCTTCCTCTAGGCTTCCTGCCTGGCAGTTCAAAACTCAGCATCCTTCTACCAATGTATTCACTTATCTCTCCTCTGGACATGTCCAAACCATCTCAGTCTGGCCTCTCTGACTTTATCTCCAAAACCTCTAACGTGCTGATGTACTCATTCCTGATCCTATCCTTCCTGGTCACTCCCCACACTTACTGTCTTACTGCGGCTAATCTTCATTCCTCTCCTTTCCAGGACAAACCTCCACCTCTCTAGCTTCTCCTCCTCCCTGCTCTCACTACAGATCACAATGTCATCTGCAAACATCATAGTCCATGGAGATTCCTGTCTAACCTCGTCTGTCAGCCTGTCCATCACCATAGCAAACAAGAAGGGGCTCAGAGCTGATCCCTGATGCAGTCCCACCTCCACCTTGAACTCCTCTGTCACACCTACAGCACACCTCACCACTGTCTTACAGTCCTCATACATGTCCTGCACCGCTCTAACATACTTCTCTGCCACTCCAGACTTCCTCATACAATACCACAGTTCCTCTCTGGGCACCCTGTCATAAGCTTTCTCCAGATCTACAAAAACACAATGCAGCTCCGTCTGGCCTTCTCTGTACTTCTCTATCAACATCCTCAAAGCAAATACTGCATCTGTAGTACTCTTTTTTTGGCATGAAACCATACTGCTGCTCACAAATGTTCACTTCTGCCCTTAGTCTAGCTTCCACTACTCTTTCCCATAGCTTCATTGTATGGCTCATCAGCTTTATTCCTCTGTAGCTGCCACAACTCTGCACATCTCCCTTGTTCTTAAAAATGGGCACCAGCACACTTCTCCTCCATTCCTCAGGCATCTTCTCATTATGTAAGATCCTGTTGAACAACCCAGTCAGAAACTCTGTCACCTCTCCTAGACACTTCCAAACCTTTACAGGTATATCATCAGGACTGACTGCCTTTCCACTCTTCATCCTCTTCAGTGCCCTCCTCACTTCATCCTGATTAATCTTTTCTACATCCTGGTCCACAACAGTCACCTCTTCTAGTCTTTGTTCTCTCTCATTATCCTCGTTCATCAACTCTTCAAAGTACTCTTTCCATCTTCCCATCACACTACTGGCACCTGTCAATAGACTTCCATCCCTATCCTTAATCACCCTAACCTGCTGCACGTCCTTCCCATCTGTCTTGCCAACCTGTATAGATCAGTCTCTCCCTCCGTACCGTCTAACCTAGCATACAAGTCATCATAAGCTTCTTGTTTGGCCTTTGCTACCTCTACTTTGACCTTACGCTGCATCTCCCTTTACTCCTGTCTACTCTCCTCAGTCCTCTCAGTGTCCCACTTCTTCTTAGCTACTTAGAGTATATGCAGTCATTAATTTAATGTCATTCTGAACTGATTCCACCTGAGCAGGAAAACTGAGGGATTATGTTTCAAAGAGCTGACCATGGGCTGTTCTGATATTTTGACTCCTAGCGGTCGCTAGAGAAATCTTTATGGATTCATGGACACATGACCAGGCAGAGAAACATGAAACAATTTAAAGAAGACCTGGGTTTCACACAAAACGTAGAGGACCACAGCAGCTCCTTGAGTCATTTTTGTCTGGACATCTATGAGAACCATTTACAAATGTTGGTACAGAAGCCTCATGGCTCTTAGCTACTAGCTATAAGATGAATGAAACAGCTCCTATTAATATTATTTGATATTGGGATATTCAAAGAGGTTTGAGTGTGAATGGTGAAGAAATCATCAGTTGTGTCATTGCACACTGTGGTGAATCACAGTGATGCCACATTACTCAATTTCCTAAAAAAAGCGGTAATCTCACCTTTATTATGGAGACTGACAGCTAGTGTCTGAAAATGTGTGTTTATAAGGAGTTTTTTGCTACATCAATTAAAAAAATTGACTTTTTTTGAATGGCTTAGGTTCTCCACACTTTGGTATTTGTGTTTTAGTTATTTTTCATGATAGACTGATATAACAAGGAAAAATAAAAGTGATCTTAATCCAGATTGGCCTCAAACTTTAATCCACTCTTCCTGGGATTCTACAGATACTGCACACAAACGTGGGTGATCATGTAATCTGGTCCCACTCCTGTGGGCTAAGATCAACAACTCTGGTACCTGAACAGCTCTGCCTGTGAACTGGGATCCAGTGGTTCCACTCTGAAAGGTCCTGGTCTGATTCAACTGGATGAGTCCTTTGTGATATTGAAGAGCCACTCGGGCTGTCACGCCAGAACCAGTGGGGCTTCGGTCCACCTAGAATCAGGTTTATAATAAGTGTTTAAAACCTCTGATAATGAACCTCTTCAAATGTTTTCCTGTTCTAAAGGCGGAATCGCCACCAGGTACCTGAGCATCTGCAAACACACAGACATTGGCCGTGGCATCAGAGGAAAAGTCATCATTGCCATCGGTGAGGATGGTCCCGTAGCAGAAGGCCAGATCATCACTGGTAGGATGGAGAAACTTCACCTACAAGTAAAGTGAGTCTTATAGAATGCAGCCATGAATCAATTTGAATCTAAAATCAACTCATTGTCCCAATCTGGTGTGAAAGAACCCGAGAGGCTTCAGGAGTGACAGAAATTCCATCTTCATTTCCAATTGGTCTCTCACACTCGCTCTGAATCATGGGTACTTTAATTCATTGCTCCACCTGAGACTTGACAGCGTTGGTCACAGCTGTGGCTGCGTCCACCAGGTCTCGTGTCCTGGACTTGGTCACAACAAGGCCAAACCTTTGGGCGCTCACAAAGGCGTAGAAGGCTCCTCCATAGCTGATGTCCACAATCACATCCCCAAAACCCTCCACCGCGACCGTCACATCTACAAGGACAGTCAATTCATCAGCCTGACAGGACACACAACCTCCTCTGATCAGTCCTGGGCGTCCTACCTGTAGCGAAAACAAAAGCTGGCACACTGTGAAACCTGACGCCTCCCGTCTTCCCATTGGAGTACTCCACAAACGCCTTCACCAGCCCACAGGGGCAGTGGATGTTCACCTGGGTCTCTGGTGACTGGGGCTGCTTCACCAATTTGTAGTCTACGGCAAAGCGTCCCAGTGCAATGATGGCGTGTCCACACATGGTGCTGTAGCCCTCGTTGTGCATGAACAGCACCCCCATGTCGGCCCCTGGCAGCTCGCTTTTCACCACCAGGGCTCCGTACATGTCGTAGTGTCCCCGAGGCTCAAACATCAGCGTCTTCCTCAGGTGGTCCAGGTGGTCCCAGACGTAGCGACGTTTGGACAGTACGCTGTCCCCTTGGGCTGCTGGGTAGCCGCTGAGGACTATCCGTAAAGGATGTCCTCCTGTGTGCATGTCCACCACCGAGAAGACGTCTCCGTCATGAGGTGGGAGCTGCAAGTCCATCTCAGCGCTAGTTTAAAAAAGCAAATAAAAAAAACGATGCTTTGGGACAAAATGCTTAAATGTTTCCAAATAGATTCCAACTCATTTTATAACCTTGTACCGTAATTTCTTTTTTTTAAGTCACTAAATCTGTGACATTTTTTATTTAGTTCTTTATGAGGATTACCCCAAATAAATAAACTCTTCCTGTAAGTAAACATGTTTACTGGACATAAAACAGAATTTATTCTTCTTCTTGTAAAAGACCAGATTGACTCTTTTGTATTGAGGGCGTCAATAAAGTGGATGTTAACTGAGCTTCCAGGGACCTGACCATTACGGTCCAGACAGTCTCGTCCGGTGGGACTACTGACTCCTCATAGACACACTGGAAGGCCCACTCACCAACTCACCGACACACGGATCCAGTTCGGCCGCTGGTCGAACATCTTGGTTCTTCTGATATACTAATAATCATTCTCATGATACCTGTTATGTTACCACACCCTTAAACTCATTATATAATCAACTTTTCTTCAATTAAAGATTCACTCCTACAAATGGTGCAATTAAAATTGGTTGCGAACTTTCCGTCATATCACGTGGGCAAAGGGACGGACGATCATTGGTGGTCACGTGACGAAACGACTATAATATTAACTCTTTAACCTATTATTACTTTACCTGGTTGATCTTCGTCCTTCGGACTAAAACATACGGACGTACTTCGGTTAATTAATGAAAGAATGTTGTGTGACGTCATTGAGGTGAACCATCCGCGCCCCCTGGTGGTCCGGAGGACGGACTGCTGACGCGTATCAGCCTTCAGTGGAAGAAGAGAGGAACATTCATCAGACGTTCAACAGGTTACAACAGACTATAATCCAATAATAGATTTTTGCTGAGGGATTAAGTTTAGATATAACAATTATATGCTGTTATGTGTGCACAGCCAACCAAAAAAAAAAAGAATATTAGCATTAAAGACAGCTTTCAATATATGAGGTGCCCTTCGAAACAGAATCACTACTACTTTACTATTTCATCGTAACGTCAGAATGAAAATAGGAACAAATGCTGCATCATGTTGAAATTAAAGCTCCTCATACAAAACTTTATGTTAAATGGTGTGTCTGCAGACATGTTTGAGGTGTAAGACTTATCACCATACTTGCATAACATATTGATGTCAGTTCGACATGTGGTCAGTTGCCAGCGAATCCAGTGGCCGCCCACCACATACACACACATAGCAGTGCTTGGCTATAAGAATTCCATAAGGACTTCAGTTGAGTTGAGTGCCAGCTTGACTCCCAAAATGTCGTTACTAGAGATCTCGTTAGATAAGTATCTGTTGACATTCTTTGTCTGCATCATCAATGACACTGTTGGACTTCTTCCAACCTATGTATGATTTGAATCGAAAAATAAATATTTTATACTTATGTACTTTATTATCTCTTAAGAAAACCTCTCCCCACCACAGTACTGCTCCCGGAACTGGCTAACTAACTCCCTATCTCGGGTGTCAAACTCATTTTCACTGAGGGCCACTGTTATGGCCGTAGCTCATCTGTTTGTATTGTGTGTCCCTCTGCGGCCCTGCCTCTGGGCTGCTGGCCCTGCCCTGCTCTGCTCCCAGATGCTCCGCCCTCCATCAGTGCCAGGTGTGGTGTCTCTGGGACTCCTGACTACGCCTCGTCATCATGACCATCTTCTGATTGGTGTGCTGTCTTCCTGCCTGGCCCAAGCCCTGCCACGTCACCTGGCAGGGACACTTTAAAAGCTCTGCAAGCCCGTTAGTCAGGGCGCCTGTCTGACTGTGGCAGCACGCCTTTGATGCAGTCAAATTGTGACCTTGTGTGTATTGAGTTAGTATCCGACCTTTGTTAATAACGTGTTCCATTTGAGTATTTTTGTTAAGGAAGTTTTGGAAGTTTTCATCTTTGAAATGCACCCATTTGCCGAGATCCTTAGTTAAACCTTTGTACTTATTGCGAGAATTTGAATAAATGTTTTATGTTCCCCCTTTTTAAATCTGTTATTATGTTATCTATCCAGTCCTCTAGCTGGGTCGTAACAGCCACATTAGCATAATGGCTATCCTCAAAGGGCCATATGTAAGTCATAAATGTAACTACTCCTTAATGTCAAATGCTACTGAATTTATTACTTATACAAGTTACAATACATACTACATAATACTTTGCCATAACTTGAAAAACATTATTGACAAATGTTATCTTGGCTCACAACCTTTTTTGGTCTAGTATACTAGACCACCTGTATCCCTGGTGATCTAGTGGTTAGGATTCTGCGCTCTCACTGCCGAATTCTGGGTTCGACTCCCGATGGAACATTTTTGGACGTCAGTCGGTAGAGCGGGATTGTCCAATGACCACAGGATTGGCGATTCGATTCCCAGTCTGCCCAGTCTCTTCGGAGTGCGAGCTGACAGTGGGAGGTTTCAGCTCACACTCTGAAGCGAGCACTGCCTAGGCGCCCTTGAGCAAGGCATAGTCCCATTTATAAGTTGCTCATTGGGGCGCACCACAAAAGGGGCTGTCCGCCACCCTACCTCCCACCCTGTAGCAGGATGGGAGGTACAGTGTGTGTGTGTGTGTGTTACGGGCCTTGTGTGTGTGTGTGTTACGGGCCTGTACACACTGTGTATGCATACTAACTAATAGCGTGATCTAGAGTGTGCTAACGATTTCCCTACAGGGATCAATAAAGCATGTGAATATATAAATTAGTTCACAGCTCCTGATGAAGATTTCACACCTCTCCCTGAGGTATCACTGTTTCCTAGGCAACGTTGAGGAGATTAGGACATCCCACCTCGGGTGAACAGCTTTTAGCTTTGGGACACATTATTATTTAATTTCCCTGAAATTTAAACCCAGCAGAGCTCAGGACCACTTCTTTACCTTCCTTCTTAGGAGATTTTCCTTCCAAAACACACACCTGGGCACGAGTCAACCTCAGAACATCTGGTAAGACGTCCCTTTACACTTCACTTTGAATATAATTATATAATATCCCCTAGTTTAGCTGGGTACTGAGTACAGATGTCGTCTCACTAATATGATAATTGATCCATAACCATAGAACTGATTACGGCAGTAATCATTACAAGATTTATTATTATTGTTAATCACACTAATTAATATTACACAGAGGGTAACGGCAAAAAAATTGAAAAATTTTTTAAATGTTTATCCTAAATCAATCAATCAGGTTTTATTTTTATAGCGCTTAATCATGGCAACAGAAATTTTAAAGTGCTTTCACAGAGAAGAAAAACCCAACTGAACCCTCCAGAGCAAGCATAAGCGGCATTGGCGGGGAAAAACTCCCTTGTTGAGGAAGAAACTCCGGGCAGGACCCAGACTCAAGGCCATCCGCCTTGACTGGTTGGTGGAAAAGAAATAAAATGAAGATAAGGATAGGGTAAAAGAAAAAGAAACAGAAAAAGAGAGTGGCAGATAGGCCAGATAGAGTCAGTGTCTTCTTGGTTATAGTTAGATGATTTGATACAGATCATTTTGTGTGGCCCGCAAGGGCATAAAAGGCCAGACTATCTAAAAATAAATGGGTCAAAAGTGTGCTTTGAGCAAAACTACATTTCCCACAATGCAGTAATTAAGTACATTTTAATACTGACAAAAACGCTTTGACCAAAGTTTATGTCCTAACCTGTGTTTGATGTTATTTCAGTTTATTCATTTGCATAGTTTGATCCTTGATTGACGGAGGTCTGTGGGTTCCATAACCTACATATTAATATGATTTATAACAGAGCAATAAGCAAACATATATTTTGCATCCTCTACCTTCTTGATCTCTTCCCCCTGTAATCTCACTTGTCTACTTGGGTCCCTCTCATTCACACACATGTACTCTGTCTTACTGCAGCTAACCTTCATTCCTCTCCTTTCCAGAACAAACCTCCACCTCTCTAGCTTCTCCTCCACCTGTTCCCGACTCTCACTACAGATCAAAATGTCATCTGCAAAGATTATAGTCCATGGAGATTCCTGTCTAACCTCATCTGTCAGCCTGTCCATCACCATAGCGAACAAGAAGGGGCTCAGAGCTGATCCCTGATGCAGTCCCACGTCCACCTTGACCTCCTCTGTCACACCTACAGCACACTTCATTACTGTCTTACAGTCCTCATACATGTCCTGCACCGCTCTAACATACTTCTCTGCCACTCCAGACTTCCTCATACAATACCACAGTTCCTCTCTGGGCACTCTATCATAAGCTTTCTCCAGATCTACAAAAACACAATGCAGCTCCGTCTGGCCTTCTCTGTACTTCTCTATCAACATCCTCAAAGCAAATACTGCATTTGTAGTACTCTTTTTTGGCATAAAACCATACTGCTGCTCACAAATGCTCACTTCTGCCTCGCTTCCACTACTCTTTCCCATAACTTCATCGTATGGCTCATTAGCTTTATTCCTCTGCAGTTGCCACAAAACTCTGCACGTCTCCCTTGTTTTTAAAAATGGGCACCAGCACACTTCTCCTCCATTCCTCAGGCATCATCTCATTATCTAAGATCCTGTTGAACAACCCAGTCAGAAACTCTACTGCCACCTCTCCTAGACACTTCCAAACCTCTACAGGTATATCATCAGGACCGAGTGCCTTTCCACTCTTCATCCTCTTAAATGCCGTCCTCACTTGACTAATCTTTGCTACTTCCTGGTCCACAACAGTCACCTCTTCTAGTCTTTGTTCTCTCTCATTTTCCACATTCATCAACTCTTCAAAGTACTCTTTCCATCCTCCCACCACACTACTGGCCCCTGTCAATAGACTTCCATCCCTATCCTTAATCACCCTAACCTGCTGCACGTCCTTCCCATCTCTGTCTCTCTGTTTTGCCAATCTGTATAGATCAGTCTCTCCCTCCTTACTGTCCAACCTAGCATACAAGTCATCATAAGCTTCTTGTTTGGCCTTTGCTACCTCTACTTTCACCTTACGCTGCATTTCCCTGTACTCCTGTCTACTCTCCTCAGGCCTCTCAGTGTCCCACTTCTTCTTAGCTAACCTACAGTATTTCTCTGTATACACTCCTGTACCTCCTCAGCTTCCACCATTTCGTCCTCTGTTCAGCTTCCACCATTTCATCCTCTGTTCTGCCTTTGCCCTCTTCATCTTCCTCACCACCAGAGTAATCCTAAACACCACCATCCTATGCTGTTTGGCTACATTCTCGCCTACCACTACTTTGCAGTCACTGAACTCCTTCAGATTACACCGTCTACACAAGATATAGTCTACTTGTGTGCTCCTACCACCACTCTTATAGGTCACCCTATGTTCCTGCCTCTTCTAGAAGAAAGTATTCAACTATAGCCATTTCCATTCTTTTTGCAAAGTCAACGACCATCTGTCCTTCTGCGTTCCTCTCCTGGATACCAAACCTGCCCATCACCTCCTCATCACCTCTGTTTCCTGCACCAACATGTCCATTGAAGCTAACACCAATGACAACTCTCTCACTTCTAGGTATGCTCTGCATCACTTCATCAAAGTCCAACCAGAATTTCTCCTTCTCCTCCAGCTCACATCCTACCTGAGGAGTATACCCACTGACAACATTGAACATCACACCTTCGATTTCTAGCTTCAGACTCATCACTCTATCCGACACTCTTTTTACCTCCAGGATAGTCCTAACAAACTCCTGGTCCATTTCTCTTCCCATCTACACCAAGAACAACTTGAACCCTGCTCCTAAACTTCTAGCCTTGCTACCTTTCCACCTGGTCTCCTGGACACACAGTATGTCTACCTTCCTCCTCTGCGTCATGTCAACCAACTCTCTACCTTTTCCTGTCATAGTCCCTACTCTCAGTCCTATACTCTTGGCGTTTGTCTTCTCTCTTTTCCTATGAACACACTTTCCTCCTCTCCTTTTTCGACCAACAGTAGTCCAATTTCCACCGGCACCCAGCAGGTCAACAGCACTGATGGCTGTCGTTGTTAACCATGGGCCTCAACCGATCCGGTATGGAAGTCATAGCTTTGATTCGCATGTTTGATTTGGCAAAAGTTTTACGGTAGATGCCCTTCCTGACGCAACCCTCTGTATGTATCCGGGCTTGGGAACGGCACAATAAGACACTGGCTTGTGTCCTCTTGTGGCTAAATTTCTGTGCACAATAAAGTTAAGGGTAGTTATTAGCCTAAGTTCTCCTTTTTTGTATATTAGGGAAATAACTCCCCCTCTCATAGATTTGTTCATAAGTCCAGATGAGCATATACTGTATGTAGGAAAATATTTCTTACAGCTGAAGCCCAATTTCATTCCAGAAAACCACGTCAAATTCTGTGATGAGACAATCGGTTCTTGGAACCTTACCCGTCTGTAGTGCTAAAAGGGCATTCAGAATTTCTTCAAGGGTTATATCCTTCTTTAACCAATCTTTTGTAAATTTTGGAATAAACCTGTCAATGTTGTTCAATAATTTAGTTCTCTCTTGATCGTCTACACCTTCTGCCTTAAAAAAACTGAGAAAAGTGATGAGAGGCTATTTTAACCAGCTCATCTGGGTTGTCTGTCTCCCTTTTTCCATTGAAAAAGGAAGCAATACATCTCCTCTTCACCCTCACTTCAGTACATTTGACAAATATATGAAGAGCAGTTCTCGTTCCTCTTCCACCTCTCCCTAAGACACTTAAACTTGTAGGCCTCAGCTCTGTTGTGGAAGAAAACCCTTTGCTTATTTTGCCAGAATCTCAGTCACTCTTTATCTTCTTCTGACCTTCATTTTTCTTTATTTTACTTCTTCTATTAACTTTTGCAAATGATAATACTCCCTGAACTCAATTCTTTTTGCTTCTGTTGAATATTCCATAATATAGTCCTTAATCCATACTTTCGTATTCCTCCACCACTCACACACATTATCATAGAGAGTCTTCATTTTAATTATCTCTTTTGAGAAAACTTTAAAATCAGTCCTAAACTGTAGGCTATCTAATACAGTACTAGGTTATTCAATTTCCAATAACCTTTTCCATACCGGATACATTTCAGGTTCAATGTAACAGAAATCATGCTGTGGTCTTAATAAAAAACTGGAAATTAAAGCTTTCATGACCATAAATTCTGTTGGACAAAATCTGTAGTCAATCCTACTTTTGGCCCCTCTTCTATTATGCCAAGTGTATCCTGGCTCATCAGAGTTCACCCTTGTAAGAATAAATGATATTTTTTTGTTGAACTTTTCAAGTTAAATTCAAATTACCCCCTACTATAACGTGTCTATTGGTCATAAACACAGTGTCCAAAAAAGAGAAAAGCTCCTTTCTTTCTTTCTTTGTGAGCGTATGTATTCACAACGCTTAAGTTCATTCCTTTCCATTGAATGTCTGTCACCAATACTCTTCCCAGCACAATGGACAAACTCCCAATAATACTGACATCATTATTTCCATATTAAATTCCCACGCCAGATGAGTAAACACCCCCAAAACTCCACCTTGACTCCCCTTTAACCCACTCTTTCAAGAAGGTCTTTGAGTTCTTCATTTTTCAGGTGAGCCTCTTGTAAGAGGCACAGAGTGAAACTTAAATGTGGAAAAAACATCACTCTTTTGGTCGCATTTCCCACGCCTTTCACATTTAACGTGGCAATTTAAAATGTCATTGTTATACCAAGGTATAGCAGTCCTCACTCTGTTAACTCAAATTAAAGGGGAACGTAAATAATAGTGCACCATCTTCTGCAGTCAGAGGGCCCCTCACTGGGACAGGAGAGCAATCTCCAGAAATGCCACTTGGGGGCAACCTGCTATCATTCGATCCATCTGCAGCAATCTGCGAAGAGTACTCCATACTGTTGATGTCCTGCAGCCCATTTTCTTTGGATCTCCCTGGAATATTTTCCATGTCAACTTTTATTTCCTCATTGACCTCCTTTACATGGGGTGTTTCTCCCTGCATTCCACCACCTCCACCTCTACCACACCAGGCAAGAATATCAGTTATTTTGTGTGTAAAAGAGGAGGAGGAGGCCACCACCAATGTAGGCACCTCAGTTCTCTTCCCCTTTATTTTTCATGTATCCACCTTGACCCAATCAACATTAGCACTAATGTCTTCAGAGCTTTCAGACTTCTACTGCTGTTTCTCTCCAAATTCTCCGCCCTCCACAGGAAATGATGCCACGTCATGTGGAGTAACCACACCTGTGTCAATCACTGTGTCTTTCATTAATTCAGCAATTACATCATTAATAGGCTTTAGTAAACTCCTCGGTGGCAAAGCACCTGGAATGGATGAGATTCGCCGAAATGATGATTCATGACCGAAAGGACAAGATCCTAGATACAAGCGGCTGAAATGCGTTTCCTCTGTAGAGTGGCTGGGTGCACCCTTAGAGATAGGGTGAGGAGCTCAGTCACCAGGGAGGAGCTCGGAGTAGAGCCGCTGCTCCTCCACCACGAGCGGAGCCAGCTGAGGTGGCTCGGGCATCTGTTCTGGATGCCTCCTGGACGCCTCCCTAGGGAGGTGTTCCGGGCGGGAGGAAGACCTAGGACATGCTGGAGGGACTATGTCTCTCGTCTGGCCAGGGAGTGCCTCGGGTTCCCCTCAGAGGAGCTGAAGGAGGTGTCTGGGGAGAGGGAAGTATGGGTGTGGTGGAAAGTTTTTAATACAAATAAATAATACAATAAAAAACAATAAAATCATATAATAAAATAATATCATTTAATTGACCCAAAAATGTAGGTTGTTGTGTGTGTGTCAAATCTTTCAGCACTTGGGAGAAACGGGCCCAGGAAGTCTCAAGGTCATGAAAGATTCTGCAAGAATCTAATCTGTTTTTAGAAGTGTTTGCGTAAATATCAGTATCTTTTAATAATTTTGTCTGCACTAAATGTCCACGTGACTAATCAGGTTATGTCATCAGCCATGTAAATCTGTCGACTTGATGTCTCTGCTAACTTCTTGAGATTATGATGTGCCTACTGAAACTGGGGGAAAGATTAGTGGAGAGCAGAGGGGCTGAAGTTAAACAACTGATTTGCACCTCCCATAGTTACACCTTTAGGGTATAAAAAGAAATGTGATCCATTTCCTAGTTTGTACTTGAAGTTTTTTCCTGTACCCAGAATATTCTGTAACAACACATTGGAGGACTTTTTCATCGTCTCCAGAGCTCTCATCATGCTTAGATAAGTATTTGTTGAAATTGTCTGTTTGTTGAACCTGTCTGTTTGTCAATATCATCGATGATGTTATCGGACTCATACTCAACCTAGTGATGATAGTACTGTACTGCTACTCAACTTTGATTTGAATTGACAAAAAAAATGTCTTGTGTTTAATACACTGTGTCTTGTCTTAAGAGAAACGAAACCCCCACCATATGGGCATCCCTGCTGAGACTGCTGTCTACTATAAGCAGTTGAAGATGGATAGATGGATGGATGGATGGATGGGCTTTAGTGAGGACCCCTGAGGGTCATCCACTACACATCCTCTAGCATCAGTCGCATACGGAGACACCACCGTCAGACAGTTCTTAAATAATTCAAAAGCTGTTGAGTCGATCCACTGGACGTTTAAGAAAGTTCTTGAAGACGTTTCGTCTCTCATCCAAGAGACTTCTTCAGCTGAGGAAGTCTCACCTTAACAGTGATTTCCACATTTTATTAGAACAATAAAAGTTGAAGTTTGGGTGGGCCTCCTTGCCTCGTGCCCCTTGGGCCTGACCCGTGCGCCCTGGCGGTGGCAGCCGCTGCCTCCTCTGTGTCCCCGGTGGCTCTTCGGGTGATGGCTTCTTGATGCTCCTGGCTGCTGATGGGGGTGCTCGGTTGGCGTTGCCCTGTTGAGTTCTGGTAGCCTATCTGGGTGTTGGTTTCATCACACATGCATGTTGGGTCAGGGCTTACCAGCTCCTGTCGAGTCCAATTATTGAGAACCATTGGGTCCCGTCAGAACGTGATGAGTCTCACTTCAGTCATCACAATCTTATGCCCTCTATCTTCCTCCTACACTGGTTTCCTCTGGTGGCCTATTCTATACTATCAAGACCTCCACTAATCTGATGTTTTGTAACATTGGGGTTGAGATATCAGTTCTAAGATAGAATAAAACAGCCTAAACCTTTTTCACTCCAACAGCACTGCCTGTCTATCCACTACCTTCTTTATGTTCTCTCTCCCTGTCTCCTTTTTCCTTCCCCCTTAACTCACAGAGGTGCAGCACCCCCCTCTCTGGCTCACAATAGGAAATTCTAATAAAGACTGACAATTTAGTTCCCAGAGAGGATTGGTGACGGTCACATGCACGCATTAAAATATATAAAAGATTTTGCTGTAAGACTAAAATAAGCATTGATCTCATAAAAGGTTAACCCCCTTTTATGGGGTTAAACTATGAGAATACATGCAGACAAGACAAAAAAAAAAAGTAAACACTGTAAACAGGGAACTAAACACAATAAAAGAATAGATGAATTATCTTTGAATATAAATAAAACCAAGGTAATGATGTTTGGAAATCGCAACATAATGTCTGAACAGAAAATAAGTATTGATGGCACTCAAATTGAATTTGTAAGTGAAAATAAATTTTTAGGAGTTATAATTGATAGTAAATTGTCATGGAAACCCTATGTCAGACACATAAAAACAAAAATCTCCAAACCCCTCTCAATTATAAATAAAGCAAAACTATACCTTGATGGAAATGCACTCCGTACTTTATACTGCACCTTGGTCCTCCCATACTTTACATATTGTGTTGAAGTTTGGGGAAATGCTTACCAGAACACAATTAATCCTCTGATCATACTACAGAAAAGACCAGTGTGGATCATTCACAAGGTTGGTTTTCTTGAACATACTCATAACCTGTTTATGCAGTCAAAGTTGCAAAAATGTCATGATCGTGTACAATATAATACATCAATAGTTTTATATAAAGCATTCAACAAATTATTACCACCTAACCTCCAACAATTTTTTATAACTCCAGTCAGGGCTCATAACTTGAGAGGTTTTGGATATTTTTCATTGCAGAGAGCTCAAACCAAGCGTAAACGTTTTTGTGTGTCTGTGTACGGAGTGAAACTATGGAACAATCTGGACTCACAACACAAGAAATGCCAAAGTACTAATCAATTCAAACTGTTATATAAACATCGTCTCTGGTCAAACTATAGAGATGAGGGTCTTTAACTTAAACTGCTGTTCTGTTTGTTAACATGTGCTCAGTGTTTCTTGATCATCGTTGGTATTTGTTAATTACTGTTGTTGGCATTTGTCCATTACCATTGTTGCTATATTGTACATTACCATCATTGGTATATCGTGCCTTCCTTACACTGTTGTGTGGAATTGCTATTGCAATGTGATAATTTCATTGTTGCCCACGGTGATGCAATTATTGTGTGGTTATCCTTGAATCTTCGAAGTAGCAGTGAAGCTCAGTGTGTTGATCTCTGAATCAGGAACTGGGGTGGGATTACATAAGTTTTCTTCCCACTCCCTTTCAGGCAGAATTGTATTGTTGAGTTATGATCTTTGCTTATTATTTGCTTATTTGATTATTTTGTTTGCTGTTGTTTTTTGTTTTGTTTTTCCTTGCCTTGCCTGAAATAAATGAATAACTAACTAACTAACTAACTAACTAACTAACTAACTAACTAACTAACTAACTAACTAACTAACTAACTAACTAACTAACTAACTAACAATACGATAGCATTTAGAAAAGTTTTCACCCCCTGCTGTTCGCAAACGGATGGATGTCGCAATTATAAGAGTTTCGTTTTTGGCCGGAGCAGTCATTGTGTAAACGGCCATACTTTTTGTGTACCCAACATTCATTGGCTCTGGCTAAGTAGTACTTTTCTTTTTGTGAGAGGAAAGGATTTGTTGCCGTTTTCTGTCTCGTTACTGCTTTTTGGACTCTCTGCTCAAAAACATAAAAATTGTTGGAACAGTTATGACACTCTAAAATTATGTTAACTGGGAAGTGCATGTATAGTTATTTCTTCTCCTAAGAAGAAATAACTTCTTCTATGGCGTAAGGCAGATGCCTTACGCCATATTGTTCACCTGATTCCTTCTGGCAGATGTGCCGCGTTTGTTTGGGTGCTTGATTGACAGACAGTGGGTGGAGTTGGTGACACTCTGGGCTCTAACTCTCGACTTCACACTTCTCACATTGATGGTAGAGAAGTTTAGCATCATAAGTATCACTGTACCCTTGCGCATTCGTGCATCAACGCTAGCAACTTCACCTCATCATGGATTTTTGCTTTAAACAGTCAATAAGAGTGGGAAAATACAGATAGGTGGTTTAATATTAGTATGGGGAGGGTTCATAAACTTATAAATTACTGTAAATAATAAGATAAATAGTTTGTTATTCTGTCGCGGAATTTGTTAATCGCGTCTGGTTCCTGGAATGCACTGTACTTTACAATAGACAGGTACAACATTTTATTAGACAATAGATAGTGAAAAGACTACTCGTGCCATAGGGTACCTTCTGGTGTTGTGAGAGAATCTCATTTCACTATCTCCACACAGTCTAGAGGTGAGTCTTGAGATTCTGACCTCCGGAAGCCAATGTTGGCATGTTTCTCCAATGGAGTTGATTGAAGTGCTATATTCAGAAAAGAGCACTGACTGGGTGAACTGGGGGGGCAAGACTTTATCCTGCTCAACATGGGGACTATGCGAGACAGGTTCAGCCCTCCCCTTCTTCTCTAAGGCTTCTTCAGCCTCAGAGCTGGACAGTTTTGATGCAATCCTCTTACAGCTGGGCTGGGTATTGGGGAGGTCAGTTTCGCTGGACTCGTCTTCACCCACTGTGATGTGACTCTCCAACCACAATTTTTGGCAGGAAGTTTGAATTTCCCAGCCCAACCCCTTTAATTAGAACATTTTCTGTACTTTGGCCCCCATTATCCACTTGATTTTTCTTTTCTGGACTTTCAGTTTGTTAGCATTGAGTGTGGGCAATCTCTGAAGAGATGGGTTGAAGCTCCACAGAGATTACACTTTCTGCCACTGGTATATTCTTCTAAAGAATGCCCAATTTCTCTACCCTTGCCACACATAATCTGGTTACACGCTTCTTCAAGGTGCCCATGCTTACCACACTTGTGGCACAGCTTGGGCTGTCGTTGATAATGAATGTAGCCCCGGTTGTTTCCAAGAGCTATCATTGAAGGCAGATTTTTCAGGCCATGGAAGCCAAGAGGGTCTTACCATTGTTGGATGGTGACCCTCCAGGCACAATTCCAAATGCCATTTTCATCTCTAAACTTGGTAGCCTGTCCTTTAACCGTACAGTATCTTCCGAGCCACATACAAATATCCTCTGCATTCACCATCTCATTGAACATTCTGACAATGACCGTTTTAGCAGCATTGTCTGTCAGTTTCTCAATTTCAAATGCAGTTGTTGTGTGAAACTATATGTACATGCATTGTAGTAATGTCTAAAGGGTTGGTCGTGGGAACAAGAGGATTTTTAACCTGAGGGGAAATAAACCTGAAAATTATGCAATCGTTCAACACACTTTTCCTGTATGGACATGTGTAGGTGGGCCAACAGCAGGAAGGTTCTTTCAACATTATGAGGTGTCAGATACACACTTTCTGGACAATCCGGTAACAGTCTCTGTTTTATGAGAACACAGTAGGTACATGTTAATCAAATTTTTCATGTTCTAGGTCAATGAATGTAATGTGAACAAAAATGTTTTTCACTCACTCTTTATATAGGCCACTGAATTTACTAAGATTTTTAGACAACCCAGTTAGTGAAAGTCTTCACTTCTTCATTACCTTTGTAGAGATGGAGGCGATGTGATTTCTCTTCATTGTTCACATGCAAATGGATAAAAGTTTACATTCTATCATTCTTCATTGGTGTGTATGAATATCCTTGATCACTCTGTCATACATTTGCTGTACTTGTTTGTGACAAAAGCTATACACTCATAATACATACACAATAATATCACTACTCAAGAGGGAACTACAGTTTGTGCCTCTGCTAGTAATAAGTGCATGTGAAGTATAGAGGAGCAGAGAACGAGATGTGAAAGACAATCTCACCACCAGGAATATGTTTCAACATGAAACTTTGTCTCAAGACATCATCATTTTACAGGTTACATAATAAGATCCTTACTTTTGATAGCAATACACACAGTTTACTGTGAAGGATCAAATTGGGGAAACTGTGGCTTAAGAGATAAGAGCATTATCCACTTATCAGTAGTGATATTTTCTTACTTTTCAACTTGAAAGCTTGAGTCAAGAAGCTTAGCAGGATTTTTGTGAAGTGCACATTGAGTCCTGCCTCTATAGCGGGCCATACCACATGACTTATTCAGGAAAGGGTTCATGGGTTGCTGCGCGATTTGAAATAAAAGTGGCAACAAAATGCGATGTACCTCCCCTGTTTTCTCACATTTTATGGACTTCACTGTGCAGTAATACTGAAAGGTTGGAAAACACCCTGGAGTATTGGAAAAGACAGAAACATTTTATCCCAACTGATATAAACTTACTGTGGCTTTTCTAAGTGCATGTGCTCTGTGAAAGGCTGTTATTATTATAAAGTATGCTTCTTCTTAATCTGCCTCCATGTGTTTCTTCTCTCTCTTTCTCTAGATGTTGTCTTTGTTCAGGAAACACACAGTATTTAACTTTATTAGAGCAATTAATATATTACAGCAATGAAATTTAACACAAAACTTCAGACACCAAAGCCATGTAGTTATAATCACTCTGCCTGCTCTACACATATGGGCCACTTAGTGGCACAGGGACAGATGAAGCGCCCTGAAACTTTGGCTCATAAGTGAACAAAATGGATGGCAACCTTCAAAGCTTCATGCAACTTCATCACTCAATCACTCCTTATCAGAATCTTGGTAATTTGAGGTCCCCCAAAAGGATTTCAAAAAAGTGCTTGAACACAGAGTGGCTGCAGCACATAACTCACCACACCCACAGCCATATATTAAGAACCTGAAAAACAACTTACTTATATAAGGTCTCCTCCTTACTTATATAAGGTGGTGTCTAAGAATCTACGACTGTGGTAGTAGATTCTACAACTGTGGTAGAGAAACAAGTAGACAGCAAGCCTCACATTACAGAGGAGGAAAATCTATCCAAGGCAAGTCAAGATAAATGTACATGCAGTGTCATTTTTGGTTGCTTTCATGTACTAATTCATGTGAAACTATTACTTTTCTTTTAGTTCTTTTCAACAGTTGTGTGACCATGACTGAGTATAAGTTAGAGGTGACCACAGGTAACATGAAAAATGCTGGAACATGGGATCACATCTACGTCACCTTATATGGAAGTCAAGGCCAGAGCGACAAAACTGAGTTGGATAACTACGGTCTTGACTTTACAACTGGAGCAGTGAGTTGAACCAAGTTTGACCTTCATGGACTGAGTTTTGTCAGTTTCTTTGACACAAGTCAAAATTTGGCTGAATACAATTTCAAACAACTTTTACGCCATATTAATGATTCTCTAATGAGACTGTAATGGGCCTGGATGGTGTGTTGGATATTTCCAGTTTTATTTTGTAGCAGAGTCTTATTGCCATGTGGTCTTTTTCCTTTTCCTGTGTTCATAACATTTGTGTTTCCCTTTTGGTTGCTCACAAAGTTTTTGCTCAACTTGCTCGACTGTTGACTGTCCTCACATGGCTCAAGCTTTTTTATTCTGCACTACCTGTCTGGTATTGTCTCTTAACTCTGAAATTAGTATGTGATTGATTTTGCTCATTTTCAAATTGCCTGATTTATTACAGCTTTTCCCTTCTGCTGCTGAGAATTCTTAGAGTAAGAGTAGACACTTGAAAGAAGACAGCACTGTTTAAAAAGGGGGTTGATATTCTCATTACTATCTTATGAAGAAAAATCATCATGGAATTGACATAATAGTCTATTGTGTTTATGTAAATGTGGACCTTTATCTTTTTGCACCCTTAATACGTAATTCATTTAGCATGTTACGGATTTGATCATTTTAGGCAGATGTAAGTGCTAGATATAAATTACATTGTATACTGCCATGAATCATTATAAGTTTTTTTTATTTTTATATTTATAATACACTGTAGAGGTCTAATTATAAGTTTGCCTTCATTCAATAATCTGCCAAAGACACGTCACTTAAAACAACATTTTAAACAAACAGTGCTTGTTTTTAACTTATATTTATGTTATTTCTTATTCCAAGACAGGGACCTACACCATTAAAACCAGTTTGCCTCTGGGGAAACTCCTCCTGGTCAAGGTGGAGAAAGATCCTTTCTTACTTCTCTCAGAGGATGAGTGGTACTTCAGCAAAGTAGTGGTGATGACTCCAGAGGGGGACAGGGTCCTTTTCCCCTGTTACAGATGGATCTCCAGGGGAGAACTGGTGGAGCTGAGAGGAGGGAGAGGTCTGCTTCACATCAACCTAATCATGTTTATAGTTATTTGAGATGCCATTTTATTTACCCACTATTGACAATTTGTGATAAAATGTGTTCTTTATCTTCTGTGATCCAGCCACAAAAGACTTTGAAGAAGTTGTTCCCCTTTTAATTGAACATCGTCGTAAGGAGCTGACAGATAAAAAGAGCTTATACCAGTAAGTTACTGTATGTGTACTTTACAGTTTGAGATCTGAAATTACAGTGGAGTCTCAGAGGTTCTGATAAGAAATACTTCTCTATTTTTCAGTAACAATGCCTTCCTGTTTGGTTTGTTTATGTTTATAGGTGGAAAACTCTAGCTGAGGGTGTATGTAACATCAGCACTTTCAATGATGTATCTGAACTGCCTTCCGAAATTCGCCTCTCTATTGCCAGAAGATCTGAAATTCTTAATACAAAGAAGATGGCGTATGTCTAAATAGATGCACCTAGGGGTTCCATTGTTGTCCTGTTCTGAGGCAAAATGTATATATGAGAATTATTATTACTGTAGTTGAATCTTGCTTTTATTTTCTTTTTGTTAACCTTGTTTTACTTCAGTGGAATTGAATTCATGATTAAAGGGCTGCTTGGCTCCGCTGAAAGATGGGAAAACATCGATGACATGAAAAAAATCTTCTGGTTTCAAAAGACAACAGTATCAGGTATATAAGCAAACTCACACAGACGGAGGCACACACAGACACACACACACACACACACACACACACACACACACACACACACACACACACACACACACACACACACACACACACAAGAATTAAACATGGTCTAAACCAAAAACCAAATCAATATTCAATATTTGTTGTAACCCCTGTTTGCATTCCACACAGATCAATTCTGTGTGGAATGGGTACACAGCAATAACATAAAAACTACTTACAGTTTAAGTAAATAATACTTTTAAATCTCTTTGTCATATCAGCTGTTAGCAAGAGGGATACGTTTGGCAGCAAGTGAAGATATATAGAGTTATGCTGCGGACCATGATCGTCTCGTGTGCCAGGGTTCTTTTTTCATATTTCATATTTCATATCATATTTCATATCAAATATTTCATATTTTTTCATACTTTTGAATGTTTCAATTACTGCATTTGTCACAGGTGAAGCTGTAATCTATGATTGTTTGAATGATTTAAAGATACATCAAGACTTTTGTCAAAACACAATCTGACCTTTCTGTCCTAATTAATGATAAATCTGAACAAATGATGCAACACTGTATTGTGCTACAAGAACTGTGATCTGAGGCCTTTACCTGTTATACAAGTAATTTCTGATTCCGGTCAACTACAAGTCAAGTTATTGTACCTACAACTTGGATAAGCAAAAGAACTTTTGTCAGGGATTATACGGTGATACCAGCTGACAACAACATCAGAAACAAGGAACATGAAAAGTTTGAGAAGCACTAAGGGTTACCAAAACAGATGTGGAAGGTCTAAGCCATTGTGGTTTCCGTGGTAGCAGGTGCACTTGGGGCAGTGACAGCTCACACAGGGGACCTGCATCAGAAGATGTCCATTTGTATTGGTTGTAAGCTTTTGTCAGATTTCGTGGAAGCAGAACTGTTTCAAAACAAAAGAATAATAATCTCTGTTTTCACCCAAATTGTTGTGTAAACTGGGCCGAAGTTTCAAACATGGGCATCACAAATTACTTTATCTGTCTGTACCCAACCATATTCTCCAGACCAGCGTTCCCCAACCTTTTTTGTGCCACGGACCAGTTTCATCTAAGACAATATTTTCACAGACCGGTCTTCATTTGGTTGATAATCATTAATGACGCCAGGACAGCTGTAGTCTAATAGTAAATCATCCGCAGTGGTTTTATGTGGAATAAAGACATCAACAGACAATAAATAACCTTTTTTTCATAAATTCATAATCAACATCTCTGTAAACAAAATCATTGTAAGACATAATTTTATTAAAAACTTGACTGAAGTGACAGCACTGATGAGGTTTATTTTGAAATACAGCGATTTACAATCAGTGCATTCAATGTAGGAGAAATACTGATCATTTCCAATAAAAGAGTGAACAATCAATCAAATAATAATAATTACAATAATAAGAATTAGTGGTTGGGGACCACTGACCTAGGGGTAATGGGAGACAATGACACCTGAAGTGTGTTAGGGACGTTCGGTCTACTCCGCAGTTTGGTTTTCTTTACGGTCACTACAGAAAATCCCGCTTCACAAAGACAGGACGTTGGAAATGGAAACAGGGTTTTCAATACTTTTTTGGCAATATCAGGATAATCTGCCTTGAATCCAAAATACTTGCGCAGTTGTGGGCGCTTCATTTAGGGGTAACAACTGGTAACCTGTCACGTGACTAAAAACTGTCAAGCAGGACAGACGCATGCATTCGTCTGTGCATCATTCCGCACAGACGTCACTTTTCAAAATAAATAAAACATAAATAATGTAAATTATTTTTTCTTTCTGGGCAGCCCGGAACCAAATGACGCATGGACCGGTACCAGTCCGCGGCCCGGGGGTTAGGGACTACTGTTCCAGACCACCGTCACTTTTTATTTCTTTTGCCACCAAGCTCAAACCAGAACCCTACTGCCAGAGACTGTATGTGGGCAGATAAAGATATGATGTCATCATATCTTTATGTGTTGTGGATATTCTGACTGCTATCTCTGAAATCAATAGACTATCAACTAAAAAGAATTATACAAACAAAATAGACAGATTAGATGACATGCATTAAATTACCATGTTCTGCAACATTCACTTCAAACCTGAAAATGTGAGACAATTTGGATACACCATGCTTACCAATCACTATTTTTCAGAGTATGTTTCGGAGCATTGGAAGGAAGATGATTTTTATGGATATCAGTTCCTGAATGGAATCAACCCCAACGTGATCAAGCGCTGCTCAGAGCTTCCCTCAAACTTTCCAGTCACAGAGGAGATGGTGAAGCCATTCCTGGGAGAGGGAACCTCTCTTCAGAGGGAAATTGAGGTATGGAAGATGAGTGGCCTTACATGAACAATAGTCTTTGCTTTGAGAAACATCTTGTTTGTTTTCTACCAAGGGAAACAGCATAAAACTAATTTCTATGGAGCTGAAGTAGATGTCATTGAGTTTTTTACAAATCTGCAATTCCCCTAAATGTCTTCAACATCTTGTAACTCTGTTTTTCCATTTCAGAAAGGTCATATTTTCATCTGTGACCAGAAGAAGATGGATGGAATTCCAGCTAGACTCTATAATGGTGAACGTCTGCACATGGCTTCTGGGCTATGTTTGTTTTACTTAAACCCAGAACACAAACTAATGCCGATAGCAATACAGGTATTTCACTGATAAATACAGTGTATACAATAGAAAACCTAATGCAAAAAAAAAGAGCAACAAACTGAAGTTTTAGGTTAATATGTTTTTATAATCCCTATTTAAAATGAAATGTTTTTTTCCCACATTGTAGTTGAATCAACAACCTACAAAGGAGAACCCCATATTTCTGCCCAGTGACCTGGAGACAGACTGGTTACTTGCCAAGCTGTTTTTTAAAAATGCAGATAGCTTGGATCATGAAGCGGTTCATCACCTACTGAACACTCATTTTCTTGCTGAGGTCTACACTGTTGCTTCTTTCCGCTGTTTATCTGAGATTCATCCTCTCTACAAGGTAAAATTATACCAATTTGCTGGTGATCTTTGTTTCTATTACTTGGATCTAAACAGATGCTTTGACTTTTTTTTGGATTGGAGTTTTCAGTGGTTTATGAGGAGTTATATGTCTTTATTAGCATCATGAAAAAAGACAGGAAATTCGGTGAATGAGGGATTAGAAAGCATGAAGTAAAAGTCTGCTCTTCAACTCAAAAGAGCATATTGAATTTTGCATAGTCAGCTCTCAGTCCACCAGGATGCCCTAACATCGTGTCTCTGTACTATGGATTGCAAGCAGTTATTGTTGGAGTGAAATTGTAAATATTGATAAAGATGTAGCCTTTTTTTTAAACCTGGCTGTCGTTTGGATATTATCATTTGTGATCAACACTGTTTATTTGTTAAAATCTGTTCATTGATATAACTCTCATTTTATTTGGTTTTAATATTCTCTATCTGTACAGCTGTTGTTTCCAAACTTCCGCTACACTCTCCCGATAAATATTGGAGGCCGGGCAACTCTGTTTAAACCTGACGGAGCTCTGAGCACAGTATGTGCTTACTAAAATATTTTTTAATGAATATTATGAGAATCTCAATGGTATTGCAGTGTTTCACAATTATGTTTCGGTATTTAGATTGATTTTCCCTTAAAATTGAAAAAGTGACATGGAGAGACTTTTCTTTTGTTTATTATTGCTCATTAGAGTTCCCTTGGATATGATGGGATAATAGAGCTCATGAGGAGGTCTCTCGCTGAGATGACCTACAGCTCACTCTGTCTACCAGAGAACATTGCTGCACGGGGACTGGAGTCAATCCCCAACTTCTACTACAGAGATGATGGACTGAAACTGTGGAAAATAATCAACAGGTACCTTGAACTAAAAATTGTGACAGTTTATCTATTTAGCAATGGATTAAGTTACAAATACCATGTTTTGAAGTCATGATCTTCATGTTAAACCTGTATTTTAGATCCACGTTCCAGTGCATTACACGTGTAATACACGTACACACATTAAGCTTACACCGTAGTCCTGTATATTCTTATATTCTTGTTTCTAAGTACATGGAGTGCAGGAAACAAATTTAGTACATTTAGTACACTGTAACAAAGTTAAATGCTTTAAAACAATGTTACAATTTTGAAACATAAAATAAAACAAATTAGTTTTTATTTTTAAGTACTTTATATGTTATCATATTCTGTTACTGCAGATAATTTTTTTATCCAGCCATGAAGAAGTCAGTAATGTAACAATAGCTGATAACGTAATAAATTTACCTGTCTTTGAAATGTAATAGGCCCATAATGTAATAACTGGCTGATAACGTTTTTCTGCTGTAATAATTAAGGGTCAGGGTTAGTGTTAGTAATAAATTACTCCATTATTGGCCAGCTATTTTGTTACTTTACCAGGTGTTATTTGGTTACTGGCCTTAACAAGCCCTCTGAAATCAGATGTCAGCGTACATGTCAGTTCTATTGTCTCAAAAAGGAACAAATTAGAGATTCTATTTTTCAGTCATAGTTTTTATTCTTGTATAATGAACTGTGTCTCTGAGAAGGTATGTAATTGTCTGGTGCCACTTTCATATTATGAGGATGTAATTACTTAAACTATGTACTCAAATTAATATGTTTCTCAGCTTTGTGAAGGGAGTAGTGGAGTACTTCTATCCCTCAGACATTGACGTCTGTAGAGACAATGAGCTGCAAAAATGGATCAGTGAGATATTTACACATGGCTTCTTGGGAAACAAAGACTCAGGTATATGAACTAATTTATTTTTGAAACAGCATGTAGTATCATCTATAGTTGATAGAAAATTTTCCAGCAAACATGGCATACAAAAGATCAACTAATGAGAAACGTGTTACCAACAGGGTTTCCATCAAATTTCCATACTGTCCAGGAACTGGTCAAGTTCATCACAATGATGATCTTTACCGTGTCAGCTCAACATGCTGCCGTCAATAGTGGGCAGGTAAGGCAACAAATAAGAATGAGCATTAATCAAACACTCCAAATGTATTTAAGATTTGACAGATATAGAATGATTCATCATTCGTTACATTCCTGCAGTGGACAAGTGAGGGTATAGAAAATATTGGTATGTTCTAATATTGTAAGTGTAAGACAATATGTTGCATGGATGTTATTTTGTTGAATTTAGAGTTGAGGCTGGTGCTAAATGAAGTGTGTGACTTTTCTTCCTTCATGATTGCTGAGGACAAAATGAACCCATGCATCAACTCTTATATACTTGGTATTTTCTCTGAGTTTTTTTCATGGTGTTAAGCGGGGTTTGCGTAGTCTGTGGACTAAGGTCCACACGGACTTGCAATCAAAGGTGACCGGTTCAAGTCCAGCATGGCCCACGTCATGGGTTATGGATTGGTGGTTAGAGAGGTGTCAGTTGCCACTGTCATCTCATCTAGTACATGAAAATTAAAAAAAAGTGTTTGTTACATGTTCCTTTTGTACAATATAGTTTGACTACTACTCCTGGGTACCGAATGGCCCACTCCTGCTTGTCAAACCTGCTCCAAACACTAAGGGTCAGTCAAGCACCACAACAGTTCTGGACACGTTACCAAATGTTGGAGAGACAGCCGCCTTCGCAGCCATAGTTTTATTGCTCTCAGAGACATACAGTGATGCAGTAAGTATTCATGGACACATGTATTATATCAGATGATTTCAATCTTCAAATTACTTTTGAAAATTTTTACACCAATCAAACTACCAGACAGACTTACTGCTGCACTATTTTATTTTTTTGCAGGTTCCCCTGGGTATGTACCCTGAAGAAAGATTTGATGACCCTGCAATCAAAAAGATGATGCAAGAATTTCAAGCCGAGTTGTCCTACCTTGGTGAAGAAATTGCAGAGAGAAATTCAAAGCTTGAAGTGCCTTACACATATTTGCATCCCGCCAATATAGAGAACAGTGTAGCTAGTTAATGAAAGTCTGCATTAAGGGATTGCCTCCCTGAATGTTACAGCTGTGTTGCATGCTTGAAGATGTAACATGTTCTACTTTGACCTTAAATGATGCTGTGTATGACAGAGATACTTTCTTTGTTGTAGTAATGGATATGGAACTGAAATTGGCAAGGCCTGGATATTTTTCAGACTTAATTTTTTTAACTTCAGCGCTTAAAATATATCAATATGCTGGACAAGTTCAATTTTACCACTTATAGCACTTATTGTGGCTAATGTAAACTCATTAAAGCAACAGGTTTTCATTATTATGTGCAATTTTAAATAGGTAAAATGGCTTATAGTCTCTACTCAACAATTTGAAATTGTAGTTTTTTACCAGGTTAGAATTTAATTCCATGTAGAGTCCCGCTCTGTGCGGATTAAACACAATAAACCAAGCAAAGTTAATAGAATTAAAAAGTAGTAATAATACAAACAAAGACTATCGTAAAATGCCACATGGGAAGCAGTAGGGATGAGCAAGTACACCACTATCTGTATCTGTAGCTGTATCTGTTCAACCATCTAAATCAAGCGTATTCAATTAAAAGTCAAAGGTCCAGTTATTAAAATTTCGTCTTGGTAAAAGGTCTGATCTCAAGTCCAGTTTGTGTCTTATGTCCACATTTTTATGGTTTCAACAATATCTCCTGTCAATTTTCAATGCAGGATACGTTTAACTGAGTGCACAGCTTGCTCTTTTACCATAAATAAAAGTAGACCCAGGCAAATAAATTTAAAGCCTTTATGTGAGACTGAAGAACACACACAACTCAGAATTAAAAAAACAACTACAAAGCGCAGTCAATTAACCCTTTTTCTCATAAATTAAAGAGAGATCCGACAAGTTGATCGAAGATGAGCTCCAACACACCTAATCCTATTTAAATGACCAGGTGTGTTGAAGAAGGGAAACGTCTAACTGGGGGGGGGGGGTCGTCCCTGCGACAAAAAACGGCTATTTTCTGATGTATAACAGCTCCACGTCGAAGACGCATTGATGCTTGTCAGTTGAATGTTCGTCTGTTTCTTTTTTATGAGTCATCTCTTCTTTTCCTTTCGGCTTTTCCCTTCAGGGGTTGAATCAGCGAATCAGTTGCCTCCATCTAACCCCGTCTTCTGTATCCTCTTCCCTCACAGAGAACAAACTTTTTCTCTGCGGGGGATGTCTCCCTGCGACAAAAACTGCTTTGACATTACTGTGTGTGACCCGTGAATACATGTACACACAGAATGGACGGAGTTAAAACTGGTTATTTTCTGATATATACCGTATAAAAGCTCCACATCGTTGATTAACATGCTTGACAGTTGAATATTTTTTCGTCTGTTTCCTTCTTTATCATAAAGTTTATATATTCATTCATTCATTCATCCACGTTCCTCGCCTACGCCAGTTCTGGGTCAGACCGGGATACGCTGCCTGCTGCTGGGAAAAATAAAAAGAAATCAATGGAGAAATGATTTAACCAACTCGTAGAAACAAATTCGACCAGAAATGAAAAAAACGAAAATAGAAACAAACAAAGTAATTAGAACCCAAAATAACCCCACTGATCTCACTCAGTCATTAAAATCAAGTTTTAAAAGCTACTAAATATTTGGTCCAGTCCGCTGTGCCGCGGAGGTCTTATCCTTGGTTTTAAAGGTCTATCCTTACGGCTCCGCCCGCGACCGTGCCGGATTAGCGGGACTAGCAGCCGCAGCAGCCGTAGCCTCAACCGCACGGAGCACCAAGAGTCTTGTCGCGGCTGCAGGCTGAGGCGAAAAGGAGCCGCCGACCCCCGAGTCCGGATAGGTGTCGCAGACAAATAAAACCAGGAAACAAAGCAGCAGCGACACGAAGCCCGCAACCAAGCAAAAGGACACAGTCAGGACAGCGAAACCTGGCCGAGCAGAGCAGTAGCGAAGCAGGGCAAAGCGGCATCCACAAAGTGACAAGCTACGGTGTCCCTACGGTACTTGGCGCTGCTGGAGCTGTACCACTGCTGGAGGTGCAACTTAACGCCGCTGAAACTCCCCAGCAACCACCCGGTCCTCACAGCCCCTGTCACAAATAAAGAATTTAGTTTGGCGAGGTCTGGAGGAAGAGCGGAAGAGCAGAGTAAACGCACCGACTTGTCACAGTCACACATACCGGTCAAGCCCTCGTAAGGGATCGCCACGAGGGAGAGGGAGAGGAGAAAGACAAGCGCATCGTATAAGGTCCCGTACGACAGTGATCCCGGGAGCCGCAGACTAACGGTATCTAGGAGCAAGCCCAACCAGGAAAATCAGCGCAACAATATTCACAGAGTATTATTAGCAGCCACTACTACCATACCTGTACCGGAGACGCAAGAAGGGAACGACGGGACCCGGAAGTAACGAGGACGGCCAGAGCAAGAGGGAGGGGAGGTTGCCAACACTCCCTTTAAAAGAGTGCTACCACGTAGTCATTGGCCGCCAGTGACTACGCAGCAGATCCCAATTAACTACCGATGGGGCACATCATCCTGCCACATTATCAAAAAATAAAATCCCCTAAGACCTGACACAGTGGACAAAAATGTTGTTTTTTAATAAGAAACCAATGGTATGACCCAAGCATAATCACTGACTATGCCTCAACGTTACAAAAACACAATCATTGTCCATACCACAACCCAAACCACCCTCCCCTCACTGTCATGTTTACTGTATTTTTATTTTTGTCATGTCCAAATGATCATTTTCCATACTGCCAGTGTGTGTGTGTGTGTGTGTGTGTGTGTGTGTGTGTGTGTGTGAGTGTATACTGTATACGTGTACAAGCATTTGGAGTTACACAAAAGTAATTTCCCTATTGGAATTTTTAATAGATTAATTTTTTCAGACACACACACATACACACACACACACACACACACACACACACACATACACAGTGTACTGCCATCACTACAGTACATGTTTTCCATACTTCCTTATTTTGCTGACAGTTTTATTCACAGGCTTTCTGAAAAAAAGCCACTCACTTCAAACTCATGCCAACTGATATGTTAGCATCCAGTAGATGTTGTACTAGAGCAAATGAAGCCTCATGAAACTTCAATTAGCCTACCTGTGCTACATGGGATTTTGCGCACTCAGTAGTCCATTTATGCTTGTCATGATGGTATGTCAGCTTTCTTAATATTTTAATTCATAGTAACTATGTTGAGCAAAAAAAGAAAGTGATCGGACGAATATGTGCAGCGTGAATTTACATATACTGTATAACGGAACGTGATGGGAGTCAGCGTTCTGCATGATTTGCAATGTCAAGTTGAGCAGCTGGCTGGCACTGGCAAAGATAAAGGAACACTTCCTTAAGCTGCATGGAAAACAAAAGAAACAGACTTTGCTGTGAAATTGACATAAGAGTAACACTTGCCAAAGTGAAGCCACGCATGTCTGATCTGGTCTCTCAATAACAACAGCAGAAGTCACACGGATTTACAGGTAGGTCATTTCAATGGAGTTCATGCACTGTCTTGGTTTTGTTCTTTGAAAAAGGTGACATTAATGCACAATTCATTAAATACACCAGTAAAACATATACTTATGTCTTAAATTTGAATTTATTCATTTATTTATGTTTTACTAAAGAAGGGTTCGTTGAGTGAGCATATGAAACCGGCAGGGTTCGGTACCTCCAACAAGGTTAAGAACCACTGTAATAGAGTAATGTCATATACGAATCTGTTTGAAATATTCGAAATAAGAAATGGAAATTTAACAGGGGGGAGGGGTTTGCTACGGTCCACCGATTTGTCGGGGGCGGGTATGCGACCCTGCCTTGGCTTGAGCTGGGTTGATGGCTTGGACCAGTTGCCGGTTGGTCGGTGATCGATGGTTGTGGATGGTGTTGATGATTACTGGATGCCTGTGGCCGGTCTGGGCTCTGGTGGTCGGTGCTGGGCCGGGTTGTGGGCTCGGACTAATTGGCTGTGATTCCGATCCCCCGTGTACGGCCCTGTAAGTGTGGGCCGGGCCCACACCAAGTTGCCTCCTGATGTTCAAAATATATAAAAGATTTTGCTGCAAGACTAAAACAAGAATTGATCTCATAAAAAGTAAAAACCCCGTTTATGGGGTTAAACTGAGAATACACGCAGACAAAAAAAATAAGCAATGTTCTCATGTTTGGTTTCATGTCTTCCTGTCATGATTATCATTCATGATATTCTTTTGTTATTGATTGCCAAGAGAGAGGTGGCAGTAAAATACTCCGAATACAGTTAATGGTTGTATTTCATGTTTCCATTTACAGTATGTTTTGACCTCTTTACTGATGAATCTCGCTGATTTTGGATATTTCTTTTGCCAGTTATGGACAAATTAGCCATTTTGAATGAAGGATCTGGGCCAGATGAGCCGCTTCCTGAACGGTTCTGGACCGGGGCGGCGCTGGATCAGCCGCTTTATGAACGGTTCCGGACCAGGTCAGGATAGCTGAGTTGCTTTATGAACGGACCCAGATTGGCTCCATGCCGGATCTGGTTTGGGTCCGTGGTCCTTGTACATTCTGGGTCCGTTCCATTGTGCAAGCGGACTCCGTTTGCGGAGGCGGTAGTGGAACCAGGGCGGTTCTGGGGCAGAGTGAAAAGAATACCTGAGACACATCCCTACATGCCCATTTAAGTGAAGTTAAGAAAGCCACACATGTTTTGATGGGCGGTCTAACGATGTGTGCATTTCTAATGTAAATTAGAAAAAGATTGGTTCAGCTCAGTTCACTTTTTTGCCGTAAATCTAAACAAACTATATCTAATCTTATTCTTTTTTAGTTTTTTTGAAAATCCTGCATGTTTTACTGGCTTGGGAATAAAACATATTGTTCAGTTAATAAAACATTGTTTTATTTTATTTTATTTTATTTTATTATGAAAAAAACATTGTTCAGTTCATCTATGGCTGCCCTTCCTCAGCCACATACATTATGAACCAGATTTACAACTCCATTTAACCCCACCCCTTCCAACAGGTTTTAAGACAGTAGGTAGTGACATAGAGTTTAAAACCTTGTTGAAAAAAGGAGAGAACAAGTATCTTATCACAAAGAGATAAGTAAAGAGCAGGTAAAGATTTGTCAAAGAGAAATAATTCACACAATCAGTCTCGTGATTGCTTTCCTTTGTATTCATATACAGTCAATTCTTTTTTTTTTTTTCCCTACAGTTTCGACTTTGTGACCATGGCTGAGTACAAGTTAGAGGTGACCACAGGTAACCTGAAATATGCTGGAACATGGGATCACATCTTCATCACCTTATTTGGATATAAAGGACAGAGTGACAGAACTGAGTTGGATAACTATGGTTTTGACTTTACAACTGGAGCAGTAAGTTGAATCAAGTTGAATATTATTCATTAATGGGTTGTTTTTTCATTTTTTTCAACATGATTATTTCTTGTTAAGACAAAATAATGTTAGTTCAACCAATGGTATTTTTGAACCTTTTTTTATCCAAAATTTATCTGCATGAATCCCCATGTATCAAACTAGGGTGAAAAGTCAAAGTCAAACTTTCTTTTATTGTCATTATACACATACACAGACGGTACAACGAAATTTCAAAGGCCAGATGGAGTCAATGATTAGAGTGCGATTTGTCTCCCTGCTCTGAATGAATTTTCTCTTTTGGGGTGTAGAGCAAGGGTGTCGAACTTATTTTCACCGAGGGCCACATCACCTTAATGGCTGTCCTCAAAGAGCAAGATGTAACTTATAAATTATCTATTATCTATCTCTCTCTCTCCCTCTCACACAGTCACTCAGTCACACACATGCACAAACAGACACACACACAAGCACATGCATACACGCCTTAACACTCGGCCTCCCAGAATTGTGCAACTACTAAAACTCCCATGGACAGTGATTTTGACTGCTCGAACAATATTGGATTACCATTGAAAATATCGAAGAATAAATTGGTGGAATTGATAAAAATAAATCAGGACACTAAATTAAAACTATAATGATTGAATGTTTTATTTATTTAATTGACACAACATAACTTTGATACAATTATACATCCAAACTCAAACTGTGAAATAAAAACAAATGTATCTCTGTGAAATTAAAACAATTGTATCCTGCTTCAACATAGATTGGTGTCATCATGAGACCTTAAAAATAAAAATTATTAACTATTATGAACATTCAATAATGCTGTGATGGCTGCTGGCCAGCTGGAGACACTGCTGTTACAACGGCAAGTTGTTGCTTATGCTTCACAAACACTCAGTGAACACAGGTAATTTGTGTCGAGGGGGGAAATATCACCACTGATAACTTCACTTCTCTTGAACTTTCCAAGGTGCTAAAGACCCAGAAAACCAGTATGGCTGGTCCAGTAAGTAAGAGTAGACAAGAGCTTCCTCCATCTGTAGAGGAGCAAAGGACCCTGCACTCTAAAGAGGTGTGCAGGTGTGGTTAGCATTGGTTAACAACCTATCAATGCTAACCAAGGAAAAATGTCTCCATCCACACAGCTGTCAACATCTCAAGTGGCCACAAGGCTAAACTGGAGACTGTTACATACTACAGTACCACAACAGAACCAAGTTTGGAGTAGATGTGCTTGATCAAATGGGACACATGAAAGCAAAAGCCTGACAATGACAGTTGTGTCAATTAAATAAATAAATAAAACACTCGATCATTATTGTTTTAATTCAGTGTCCTGATGTGTTTTTACCTATTCCACCAATTTATTCTGGGATTTTTTAATGATAATATAAATTGTATACAAATAATATCTGAGCAGTCACTATTCAGATCTCTTTTGTGTTTAGAAATTTTAATGATCAATGTCAGAATAAAACATACACACATTTAGGAAAAGTCAGGCTCCTATTGGTAGATACGTTTTTTTAAAACCAAGTTACGACATTGTAAATTTTGAAAGCAGCCAAAATGACTGCTTTTGGAGTTCTAGTGTTAATCAACATTATTTAACTTCGTGTGAAAAAAAAAATGGCAAGAATATTAGGCGGTCAAAATAAATAATTGAAGAAAAAAAAACCAGTTTGATCATCCATCCATCCATCCATCCATCCATCCATCCATCCATCCATCCATCCATCCATCTTCCACCGCTTATCCGTAGTCGGGTCGCAGGGGCAGCAGCTTCAAAAGGGAGCCCCAAACTTCCCTTTCCCCGGCCACATCCACCAGCTCTGACTGGGGGATCCCAAGGCGTTCCTAGGCCAGTGTTGAGATATAATCCCTCCACCTGGTCCTGGGTCTGCCACGAGGTCTCCTCCCAGCTGGACGTGCCAGAAACACCTCTCTAGGGAGGCGTCCCGGAGGCATCCGCACCAGATGCCCAAACCACCTCAGCTGACTCCTTTCCACGCGAAGGAGCAGCGGCTCTACTCTGAGCCCCTCACGAACAGCAGTGTTTCTCACCCTATCTCTAAGGGAGACACCAGCTATCCGCCTGAGAAAGCCCATTTCAGCCGCTTGTATCCGCGATCTCGTTCTTTCGGTCATACCCCAGCCGGCTGGGATAGGCTACAGCTCACCACGACCCGCGACTGCGGATGAAGCGGTTAGGAAAATTAATGGATGAATGGAAAATTTCAATATATACTTGGTTGAGTTTAATATCATGTCATTGGTTTCTTCAATCATTCGTGCTGTTGGCTAGGTTGGAGTGAAGTAGCCAGCTAGCAAGGTGCACACAATGGCAGACTGTGCTAATATTATCGACCTGATTTTGGCAGATATTTGACAGTTTTTTCTTATAAGGAGAAACTTCAAATTAAACAGCAGGGCATTTTATTGCCTGATTTATTTCAGTTCAGTTCAGATCTGTTCAGGTCTTCATTGTCCCTCAAGGGGAAATTGGATTTGCAGCAGAAAAGGACATTAAATAATAACAACAGCATATAAAACAAGACATGGAACAATCACACCAGAGAAAGAATGAATCAAATGGGTAAAATGAGTAAAATGTATCTAGGATAAATACATACCTTAAAATAAATAAAATCAAATGCTGTTATGCAGTCCAGCTTTGACTTTAGTGCAAATTAAGCTCATTTATTGCACTGGAAATAAATAAAAACTTGAGCAAGTTGCTTTTAACCCTGGGGAGCCTGTATCTCCTGTATTTCCACTCTGACGGAAGAACAACAAATTTGTGGGAGAGCGGGTGGTCAGGGTTACACAGGACTGACTGTTGTAAATATTTGTTAGAGAGAGCTATGGAATGATGATTTTCTTGCTGGCCATTTTAACAGTTTCAGACAGATGATTTTTCCTGTGCACAGTGAGGTTCTCAAACCAATGAGTAGATGTGTGGATTTTCTAAAATCAATGTTCATGTCCTGTGTTCTTTGAACATTCAACTTCAAGTAAGGACTGTCACACGTCTCCACAATGTTCGTCAGTACAGGTCCAGGATCAACCCTTCCATCCTGTAGCAGACTGATTAAAACGGTGTCGTCAGCAAATATTAAAAGATGCCTGTCCTTGATAATGCTCCTGCAGTCATTTGTATAAGAAATATACAATAATATGTGGTGAGCCTATTGATGACAAGTTCTTCTCAGATAAAACATGATTGGCCCGGACTGCCTGGGGCTTACAAGTTAAAAATTCAAACACTCATTCTGCAATTCTAGCTTCAAGAAACACCTTCACTAGTTTGGTTGGGATGACAAAATTCTTTAATAAGTAACAAAGAGATGATATGACCTCAGTCCTTTCATCAAGATCAGAAGAGAGACCAAAAACATTCCAGTCTGTGCTTTCAAGGGCTGCCTTTAGTTGATCAACAACATCGTCAGTCCACATCTCCCCTTGTCCAAAGATCACTTTACTTCCTTTGAGTAGTGGTTGTACGTTGGGATAGTGGAATGATCAAAAGATCCCAGGCGGGAAAGGCTATGGATTTATAAGCACCTTTGACTGAACCATAGCATAAGTCAATTGTGTTATTCAGTCTGGTAGAGCATGAAATTTAATGATGAAAGTGATTGCTTTCAGGTTGCAATGATTGTAGTCACCAAGTATGAGACATGGGGCATTAGGGGAAAGGGACTGGAGTTTCTGAGTGACCTTCCTAATAGTTACCACTGCATTTTTCCATTGGCTTTGGGATGTATGTATAGCACAGTGACAAATAACTGGGGAAATTCCCAGGGGAGATAGAATGGCCTCAGAGAGACAAAAAGCAGCTCAGCATGTGCTGTACATTCCGACTCTCTGACAGTCAATCAATCAATCAATCAATCAATCAATCAATCAATCAATCAATCAATCAATCAATCAATCAATCAATCAATCAAACAATCAATCAATCAATCAGTCAATCAAGTTTTATTTATAAAGCGCTTAATCATGGCAACAGATATTTCAAAGCACTTTAACAGACACAAAATCTCGACTGAACCCTCCAGAGCAAGCATAAGCGACAGCTTAGGGAAAGACTCCTTCAGTGGGAAAGACTCCCTCAGTGAAGAAGAAACTCTGGGCAGGACCCAGACTCTTTTGGGCGGCCATCCGCCTTGACCGGTTGGATGGAAAAAGAAGTAAAATGAAGATAAGGACATGGTAAGAGAAAAAGAGACAGAAATAGAGTGGCAGATAGGCCAGATAGAGTCAGTCTTTATGGCTAAGGTTAGGCGATTTGATGCAGGCACTGAGGTGGGGGTGGGAAAGTTAGGCTGCGTTCACCAACACTTGGGTTGTTGGCTTCAATACATGTTCCCCATCATGTAGTTGGTAAGTTCAGAGCACAATTAAAGATGCATGAATGACTGTATCATGGCACGGAGGAAGAAAGGAAGCAGGATCCCAGCTTATGGTTAGATTGAGGGGTGATACTGGTGGGATGGGAGGAGAAGGTCCACAGCGGACAGGCGGATGAGGGTTGAACCTTAGAAAACCTGTGAGGACACAGAGCACAGAGACTCAAGGGAAGAAGTTGAGTTAGTAGGGTGTGATTGGAGACTAGGAGAGAAAGAGGTCGGAGAGGAAGAGGAGTAACACAGAGGAGCTCAGTGTGACTTGATGTTGAGTCTTCAGCGGAGTAGGACTATAAGAAAAAGACCTTAGCAGCCTGATCCACCTTAATTGTAAAATTTTTGAAAAAGAAATGCTTTAAGTCTAGTCTTAAATTATGAGAGGGTGTCTGACTCCCGAACCACGGTAGGGAGGTGGTTCCACAACAGTGGGGCTTGATGGCTAAAGGCTCTAACCCCTGTCCTACTTTAGTAGATTCTGGGAACCACCAGTAGGTCAGTATGTTGGAACTGTTAGGTAAACGGACTTTTATCCCGAAGTCCACCTAGAGCAGTTGTGCGTGTTCAAAACCGGAAGGAAGAACAAGAAACAAATCGTCTCGTTTATCAAATATGTATTTTTGCCCTAACACAATATTTCTAAGCAGATCTGGGTTCTCTGTCCCTAACACAAAATCTGATGTATGAATCGTGACAAGGGGCAGGAACACATTCCAGAGGATCCCAGATATTTATTATGCGCATCACTAGGCTCCACCTTAAGGATGAGCCACTATACGTTAACTCATATACATCGTGTTGTTCTCTGGTTGGTTGCTTCTCCCTTATACGGTTCTCCAGTGCCAGTCTCCAGTGTCAGTCTCCACCTACAAGAGAGCCAAACAAATTACATAGCCGGCGCCCACCGCTAAACGGTGGACGCCCATTACACAATATATTTGGCTATAACACTATTAAGTGAAATGTAACGTGAATACAAAACTTGAGAATATACTTGATTATATTCTCCTTCATTCCCTCTCCTGACCTATTGAAAATAGGTAACAAAATCAACCAATGAGTTGGTCCGAAGACATTACTTCTATGATGTGTTCAGCCTGGATGGGTGCCGGTGTGACCCTAAGTCGTGGCCTGGGAAACATACACACTACACTATCTTCATGTTAATTCTCTGCTGCCTGTTCAATAAGCAAAAGTCAATTGTTTTCGTCTCCCTCTCTTGGACTGAGGGAACCGAAGTCCATTACACAAAACCGTGAGATAAACAGAGTCCCAAACTTGAGGATGTAGAGTGGTTGGATCCACTGAAGAATCACGTGCCTGCAAAGAGAAACACTGTACAATAGCATGTAAGGTCTTATAATAGTCACGATGAGAAATATCTGCAAAAGAAACATCAGAGTCACAAGTTAATGTAGATGTTGGACCTGGCATCAGTCGACCTGTAAGAAGTTCAAAAGGTGAATGACCTGTCAACTTATTAACGGACCGTCTGACTGATAGCAAAGCTAGAGATAATGATTCTAACGAATTCAAATTTGTGTCATGACATATTTAAAAAAAAAAAAAGAATTCTTCAGAGGCCTCCGTCCCAGTTTCCTTGTCAGCCGAGAGAGAACCGTCCCCCTCCGAGGCTGAGCCGACGTCATCCCCTTCAGATGCAGATGCCCCAGATGCCGGAGGAGACTGAGTGTTGGCGATGGGACCCCCTCGTTCTGAGACGGTGTTGGAGGGCTGGTCGGGTTGCAGGCGATGAAACTCCTTGATGAGTCTTGGATCCAGGATCTGACGGGCCGGAACCCATGACCGTTCTTCTGGACCGTACCCCTCCCAGTCGACGAGGTATTGTAGGCCTCTCCCCCAGCGACGAGAGCGCAGCAGGCGGTGCACTGTGTAAGCAGGGGCCCTGTCTATGAAGCGCGGAGGCGGAGGTGGCTGGGAGGCAGGTTGCAGAGGACTCTCCAGGAATGGCTTGATCCTGGAGACATGGAAGGTGGGATGAATCCGCATGGTGCGGGGCAACTTGAGCCGAACAGCCACAGGGTTTACTACCTTCTGGACGGTGAATGGTCCAATAAACTTGGGTGCCAATTTCTTTGACTCCACCCTCAGAGGAAGGTCTCGGGTTGACAGCCACACTTTCTGTCCCACCTGGTAGGGGGGAGCCTGGGAGCGACGGCGGTTGGCGGCCGTCGTGTACCGGTCAGTGGCTCGTAGGAGAGCCGTCTGAGCCTGCGTCCAAGTCCGGCGGCAATGGCGAATGAAGGCCTCCACAGAGGGGCAGACAGTCTCTTTCTCCTGCGCAGGAAACAGGGGAGGTTGGTAGCCATAGGCGCACTGAAATGGGGATAGGCCGGTGGCAGAGCTGATGAGGGTGTTGTGGGCGTATTCCACCCACAGCAGTAGAGTGGACCAGGAGGCAGGGTGCTTGGAAGCCATGCAGCGGAGCGCCGTCTCCATCTCCTGGTTCATCCTCTCTGACTGGCTGTTGGATTGAGGATGAAACCCGGAGGACAGGCTGGTGGAAGCTCCCAGGAGGTGGCAGAATTCCCTCCAGAAAGCAGAGGTGAACTGGGGGCCTCGGTCTGAGACCACGTCGGATGGGAGGCCGTGGAGCCGGAACACATGCTGCAGGACCAGTTCAGCTGTTTCTTTGGCCGAGGGTAGCTTGGCCAGGGGCACAAAATGAGCCATCTTGGTGAACCAGTCCACTACTGTCAGGATGGTGGTGTTAACTCCAGAGAGTGGCAGCCCGGTGACGAAGTCTAAGGAGATGTGGGACCAGGGTCGGTGGGGCACAGGCAGAGGGTGCAGGTGCCCGGCGTGAGCCTGGCGCGGAGCCTTGTTCTGACTGCAGACTGGGCATGCGTTCACAAAGTCTCTGATGTCATCATCCATGGAGGTCCACCAGAACCGCCGCTGCAGAATCTCCTTGGTGCGGAGTATTCCGGGATGACAGGTGAGTCGAGAAGCGTGGGCCCACTGCAGAACCTCGACCTTAGCTGCTGGGGAACGAATAGGCGGTCTTGGGGGCAGGAGCTGGGCCCCAGCTGGTCCTCCAATGCAGCTTTCCCCCGCTCCTCCACCTCCCAGGTGAGAGCAGCCACCAGATGAGAAGCGGGAAGGATGTTGTCAGGACTGGAGGGGCCCTCCCTTTCAGGTGCGGACAGCGAGTAGAGGCAGCCCTTGGGGGGTACAGAGCCAGGAAGGAGGTCAATGGCGCAGTCGTAGGGCCGATGTGGGGGTAGAGAGGTGGCCTTCGCCTTACTGAACACCTCCCGGAAGTCGTGGTAGTCAGAGGGCACCATGGAGAGATCAGGGCTGGAACTGGGGCTGGCAGACGGCGTGGGGGCCCCCGTCAGTCTGAGGCAGATCTGCTGACAGGAGGGACTCCATCCCAGGATGGACCCCGTGGACCAGTCTATATGGGGGTTGTGGCGTCGAAGCCAGGGGTAGCCGAGGATGAGGGGAAGATTGGGAGATCTCAGGATATGAAACCGGATGGTTTCATGGTGTGTGCCGGACAGGAGCATAGAGATGGGGGCAGTCTGATGGGTGACAGTTCCCAGGAGATGACCGTCCAGAGCGCTGGCCGGCCTGGGGCGAGGGAGAGGATCTCGGTTTATGTCCAGTTGACGGGCGAGTTCCTCATCCATCAGGTTGACGTCTGCCCCAGAGTCGATGAAGGTGGCGAGGGTGTGGGACCCCCCTACCAACAGGAGCTGGACGTGAAACAGAGGTCGTGGGCTAGGGGCAGAGTTCTGGAACCGGCTCAGCAGAATGCCCCCTTCTACTGCTGAGCCCTCCCCTTTTGCTGGACACCGGGAGACAAAATGGCCGGCTTGGCCACAGTAGAGGCAGAGATTTCCCCGGCGTCGTTGTTCCCGTTCCTCCGGCATAAGGCTGGTCCCCACCTGCATGGGCTCCACCCCCCGTGCATAGGTTCAGAAGGGGTGACAGGAGTTGCTGGGACCCTATGTGAACGGGCAGAAGGCCGGTGGAACGCCTCTCTCACAGCGTTGTTCCCTCCTCCTCGCCTGTATCCGCCTGTCCAGCCTCGTAGTCAGCTCAATGAGTCCGTCCAGGGAACTGGGGAGGTCGAACGGAACCAGCTCATCCCTCACGTAAGGAGCCAGCCCGTTTAGGAAGGCGTCACATTGGGCAGCAGCATTCCAGTCACTGAGACGAGCCCGGGTTCTGAAGTCTATGGCGTAATCAGAAACTGTCCGATCCCCCTGCCTCTGACTCATGAGTCCCCCTGCTGCATCAGGACCCAGGGAAACGGGTCCGAACACCTTGCGAAGCTCCTCGGAGAAGGCTTGGAACGTGGCGCAGGCGGGTGTGCCCCTCTCCCACTCCGCCGTCCCCCACAGACGTGCTCTACCAGTGAGGTGATTGATGGCGAAGGCGACTCTAGCCCCCTCTGTGGTGAATGTATGGGGTTGCAGGGCAAACAGGATTGAGCAGTTCGTCAAAAAAGGATTGCAACCCTCAGGATCCCCATTGTAGCACTCTGGCGACCCCACCCGGGGCTCAGATGTGGAACTTGATGCTGGCCCAGGGGTGGGAACAGGAGGGGCTGGAACTGGGACGGAAGCAGTGTGTTGCGCCATGGAAGCTGCCATCTGCTGTACCTGGGCGGCTAGCGAGGTTAGCGCTTGTTCCAGGGATGACGCTGACTGACGAGCCTCTGCCGCGTTGGAAGCTAACAGAACCTCATGCTGCTGAAGCATTCCCTCCACATGGGCGAGGCGAGAAGGGGGGGAAGTGGGGTCTGCTGGGTCCATTTCTGGCCAGATTGTACTGAAACGGGGGTTGTTTGGACCCAAATGCAGTACACAGGCGCACAGGAACACTTGGTAATAACCTTTACTATCACCACAGCAAACAGGGTATGCAGCATGCAGAATTGTTACAGAATAAATTTTGTTCTTTGGGCTGAGAGGCCTCACACCGTCCCTAGGGCCCAGAGGAGGGAAAAGGAGACGACTGGGATCAGCCGCGGAACCGAGGGGAGGCTTCTGAGCCCCCGGTTCCACACAGTTCTACGAAAGTCTCTCTACGAAAGTCTCTTTTGTAGAGAGGGGAAGAGACGTAGCTTACGTCAGCCGAAGATGACAAGCAGGACGCTCTGCGTTCAGGAGAGCCGGCTGCACGTGCTGTGAGGCCGACAAGGAGTGAGCTGAAGAGAGGTCGGAGACAGGCAGGGGGGTCATAGCCAGGGGAGTAGTCAGCGAAGACGGAGGCACCGTTGGGGAGCAGGCAGGAGACGAGACGAGGCCAGGCGGAGGAGTCAAATCCAGACGAGCAGGCAGATACCAGGCAGAGACAGAGCACGAGGTCAGGGATGGAAGGCAGGTGAGTTTACCAACAGGCAGGTGAGGATGGCAGGTCAGGGACAGGCAGAGTCGACACCGGGAGATCAGACAGGGAATGAATGCTGGAAAGTCTCGCATGACGCTGAAGAACAAGCTGGCAAGGAGTGAAGGTGCTGGAGAGACTATATGCAGGCCTGATTGCAGTGATCTGCAGCAGGTGAGCAGAGTGGGCTGGTGCAGTAGGCGTGGCCGGCAGGTAGAGTGGAGCAGAGGGAGGGAGAGTGGAAAAATACTGCAGCAGTGTGACAGGAGGGGAGTGAGAGGCAGGAACTGTGACAGAAAGATTCCAAATCCCTTGAACCTTCGCCAACTGACATAGGGCAGCAGTTTTTCGCAAGATAGTCAGGAATACTGTATATTGTCTACTGTAGCCACAGAGACCTAAGAAAGAAAGAATTTCCCTTACAGTTGTGGGTCTTTTGTGTTTGAAGATATAAGAGCGGTGGTCTAATGACATGGAAAGACCACAAGCTGACAGTCGTCTGCCAAGGAAAGACACAGTGGCTCTGCAACACTGTAGTTTCTTCTTGGCGACCTTAAAACCAAGTTCTAACAACTTAAGAAGCAAAAGCCGTGTTGCTTCAAGGCAAATGGTGTCTGTTTTTGCAGCAATGAGTGGTATTGCACAAGTTTGCAACTGTCTGGGAGTCGTAACGTCGATAACATGTGCAATAAAGCCTGACTGAAAATACCTAGACTGTTTTTGAAGCCTTGTGGAAGTCGGGTGTATTGTAGTTTGCAATTTCTGTACTTAAAAGCAAAATAATGTCTTGACTCTGGATGTAATGGTAAACAGAAAAAAGGCATTAGCCAAGTCAATTACTGTAAACCATTTCAAGTCAGGTCCCAGTGTGGTCAAACAACGATGGGGGTCAGGTACAGGTAAAACTGGTGTAATTATGACATCATTTATAAGTCTCAGGTCATATGCCATTCTCCAGTTTCTGCCATTGGCTTTTTGAACCAGTCTTAATGAGGTATTATATGGAGAAGTCGATAACTCCAAAACCCCTGCATCGAAGGGTGAAGATGACCAGACCCCTTCAGATATGGTTGACAACATTTTCTGTATATTTGAGTGGTCTGTTAACTCTCGCCCATAGTCTCGTAAGATAACCTGATGTTCCAAGAAAGATAAATCAGATGTGTGACCAACATTTACCCTATATGAATATGTAGAAGATGAATAATCTAGGTATGTCTGTGGACCGCCAATCTGTGGTGTCAGTTAATCGCCTGACCATGGGGCCGAGCTCCCTCGCCTCATGGCCTGGACTCAAAACTAAGGATATGTGTGGTGTAGCCTTAGTGGCCATCTCATACCAAGATAACTGTGTGTCATCCAAAACACAATTGGCAGCAACACCCTCAGGTCCCACAAAGATCAGAAACGAGGAAAGATTCCATCGGCAGCCTTCAATTGACCTAAACTCCTCAGCATAGACCGCATCCCCTTGTCTGTCGTAGTACAATGTACAATGTAAAGGATCAATAGGCGGGTTGTAGTCTCGAATGGACGCAATCCATGGTTTCCACAACATGTAGGCAGAGAAGACACCATGTCCAGAAGTATCCTCAGGAAGGGACGCACACCAATAGATGTCTGCGTGGTCGGGTGGGGTCTCATCTTGTACCAGCCATAGTCCATCTTGTCCACAAAACATTTGATGGTTGCATTCAAACTCAATTCCATTTGGAAACCGAACCATCACACCCAGCGGGCCAAGTAAAATAGTGGCGCCTGTTTTCAACAAAATGTCTCTTCCCATCAGATTAACAGGAGTTTGAGGCGAATGGATGTATGAGTGTTCAAACCGATACCCAGCAATCTCGGTTGACAGTGGCTTGGTAAAAGGCAGGTGTTGGGGTTTTCTCAAGAATCCAGTCAGTGAGGCAGATTTTGAAGATAATGATGACTTTGGAAGTGGTAGGCTCAGGGTTGAGAATGTAACACCTGAGTCAGCCAACATAGTAATGTCTTGTTCTGCCACTTTAGTCGGGAGTAATGGTTCTGCCGTTGCACCATTACACACAGTTTCCGCGCACCCCTATTCCTGTACAGGGTCCCAATCATAGTCCGAGGTGTAGAACTGACCAATTCCAGCCACATCCTTCATCTGCCATGGTTGCTGTGGGGCCTGTCCCCTAAATGATGCCATGCCACGATTGAAAGATGGACCACCATGACCACAGGGCCGGAACGGACGTCTTGCGCCTTGACCCCACTGTTGTTGATTCTGTATTGGATTTTGTGGGCACAGTTGAGCCCAGTGCCCCTCCTGACCACAGATGAAGCATGCATTGCTCCTTTGGACTCCTGTCAGATATCTATATCGCCCCATGTCGGGTCCCCCGAAACCACGACCACCTCGACCTCCTCCACACATTGATCCTTGCCAAAATTGGCCATCTTCTACCCCCTGATATTTAATACTTTTTTCATTTCCTTGTTCCTTTTTCTTTGTATTGACTTCCTCATGTGCCTTAGCCAACTGTAACTTCAAAAGTTGAGCTTCCATTTCTTTTAAATCAGTGTTTGTTTTGGTTTTAGAATCGTTGTATAATCTAAGATGATGTGAAAGTAGATGTTTAAATCTTTGTTCATCACTAATCATGACATCAGGATCTCTTTTCAATGCTTATTTTGGTTCATCTGGTAATCCAGCCAATAAAGCTGTCCTAAACATGGATTGAGAAAATGGGGATCTGGCTGGGTTTCGCCCAGTCACCATGATCCACTGATGCATGGAGTTAGCATAGAACTCTAGTGGTTCTGTATCAGGTTCATATGGGAACACTGTTGGAACATCTGCCATCTGTGAAGGAAAATATGTTTTTATGATTCGAAAGATAAGTCTAGCGTGAAGTTGTAATGGTGTCTCTGGTGGTAAATCTGCAATATGTGCCTGTTCTTCAATAATCTGAGCTTCAACTAAGGTACAGCCAGAAGCAATGACTTTTTTTATGTCTTAAATCGCCAATCGTGTACCCTTAAATAAGCTCACAAATGGTGCAACCCATTGTCCGCCTCCTTGTGCTAGTTTTGGCAATTTTTCGATCATAAGTGCTGTATCTGTCAAAGAGAATGGCTTATAAGTGTCTCCCCCCGGTGTAGCTACCAATGGCATTTGGTGTAATGGCATCTGTCTTCAGAGTCAGAATGTGAGGTCTGCGTTTTAGCCTGTCAGCGTATAGTCATCGAATTTGTACAAGTAGTCAATTTTTGAGTCTTGTGTGTATTTTGTATGAAGCAGAAATTCTATAACCCTCATAATCTTCATATTGTTCTGAAGCCGATGTACATGATTCTTCTTCTTACCTGAATGTTCTTCTAGAATCTTCCGCCATTCTGCCCAAGATTCTTGTACCTGCTTTTGTGCTTCATCTCCTTCATCATCTGCAATATCAAATGCCACTTACCTCACTAGATGAAGCACTGGATACAGAGTCGAAGTCGGATGAGTGTAGGCAGGAGGCGCTTCGGGGGGGAGGCACAAACTCCTCCCCCCTAGTGTGGGGAACCGGCAGTTCCAAATCACACACGGCGCCCTGGCTGCGCGACTGTGCACTTCTCAGCAGAGAAGACTGCGCCCTTTTCTCTTCCTCCTTTGTGTCTTTTTCAAATTCTTTTAACTTTTTCCGCTTGTTCAGCGCGCCTTTTCCTTCTGCCTCTTTCTTTCTTGCATCTATCTCTTCTGCAAACCGGGCTTCAACCTGTTGCAGACACCGAGCGAGTTCACCAAAACCATACTCACCTTATTCTCCCACTACTCTTTTTTTTTTTTTTTTTAATTTAACCACATTTTCTGTAGTTTGTCTTTCACTTTCCCAAATTCTTTCAACTCCACTCAGAATCGGTGTCGCCACCCCAGCATACATATTCATCCGTTCTTTATCACACCCAGGAATTCCTCATCCATTCTGTCAGTCATTTCACACTTTTATCCCAATAAAATCCAAGCACACCCACAGTTACAACGAACCAAACTGTGGCCACAGCGAATCACAATAAACCAAATCCAATCACAACCAGGCAATGCCCACAATCACACAGCGTCACGGTATAAGTCCAAATTAGAATTTACTCTTGTTCTCCTCTTTTGAACACACTTTTAACCGGTCTTAACAGAATTGGTTAAACAATTTACGGGGCCGTAATCCTCCCGCGAGAATGCATCGACTCAGTGTTTAGCCGGACCTGTCGGGCCACGCACCCACCACGGGGACAGCAATGCGCACGTAACGTACTAAACTAACTCCCTTACAATTACGCGCGACACACAATAAATAATCTTTCCTATAATAGTTCTTCCTTTCGATGATAAGGGAACTAAATCATGGATTATTTTCTACGCCCTAGGCTGCGGGACTAGGCTCGAAACCACAGAAAGATTAAACGTATTGTACTCGGAGACCAGTACTAATTATTCTCTCCTCTTTCACTCTTATTTCTTATCTATCTATTTTAGCTTTTACTCTTATTTCTCATTTTTCTCTTTCACAGTTTACTCTTCATCCTGTAGGAGATGGACCTTGTCCGGCTGGACAATCGACCTCGAAGTCCCTCCTCGTGTTCGTTTTCTCTTGACTTGGACAATGGCAGGATCGTTGGTTAAATAAACAGGACACTTGATATTCCTCAAATCTTTGAAGTTTTATTGAAACAGAATATTCATGGGTACTTTGGCTTACAGAAGAATGCTCCCTGCAAAGTACAACAATGCAAAGCAACACATAAGCTTTTATATTTCATGGGCGTACACAACTACCTGACTCAGACAGCTGCTGTCTGCTGAGAAGTTTCAGTCTATCTTGACTCCCATATGATGTTCTTTTCTCATCCTTGAGCAGACCCAGATGCACAGTCATAATATAAACAGTTTTCTGTTATCCTTGAATGCACCGCTCAGCCCCTACCGCGCAGAAAAGTCACCCCATGCCCACAATGAACTTTATTACAGCACATAATTCTAACATTCCCCCTTTTGGACTCGAAAGAGTCCAACACTAAACAAAAGTACCTGCAGGGTCTTCCAGGTCAACACTTGGATAGCTGCAAAATCAGGAACCAGTTGAACAAAGGTGTCACTCTGGCCGTTGATGGTGTATAGTTCAGTGATGTGGATGTGAAACATGGGACACCAGAGGGAGGTCTTGCACATTTCCTCTGGAACACACTGGCTCGTCCGGATGCTGGTTGAGAACGATGCTCGGGAACGCTGCACCGTGACCGCTGGGGTCTCTTCGAGAGCTTAGGTCAATCGCTAAACGCAACAGCCTGCCCTCGGGTCGTTAGTGACTTTACGCCACGTAGAACAACCACTCATACGTTGTCCTCAATCTTCCTCTTTGGGGCCGATGCCCTGGTGGTCGTCACCACCTTTAGCAGTTGTCAGGTTGAGGGAGAGCGACTCCCGCTGGGGTCTTTGCAGGCCTGGTGGACGTCAGATGATACCACGTGTCCCCTTTTCCTTGCAACCGGACTGCAGTTCCGGTTCTTTCGGTGACCTTGAAGGAACCAATCCACATAGGTTCAGACCATTTTCGTTTGATTACTCTCAGCCATACCCATTCACACACATTCACACATCTTGGAGGTTTCTCATGAGGATCTGTCAAATGGGAAAAATTGATTGTTATTTCTCGAAGGCCTTTTGGGCCTTGGATCCTTGGATCTGGTTCCAGTGGAGCTGTGGGAGCTGGAAAGGGTCTGTTAGTGTGAGCCTCGAACGGGGTCCAACCTGTGGAGGAGTTTAGTGACATTCGGACATTCATAAGGGCCACAGGGACAGAGGCTGACGTCTCAGCTCTGCAGGGATATGCCTCTGGCCACCCTGAAAATGAATCAACAATAACCAACAGATATCTGTACCCATTTACTGTCACATTCATGTCAGTGAAATCCATGGAGATCACCTGACCTGGTCCAGTGACCTCCTGATCCTGGATTCCTGGGGGTGTCTTGGTGGTTGGAAGAGGGTTATGTCGATTGCAAACACTGCAGTCCTGCAGTTCACTTTTAACAATTGTTCTCATGAATGGATGCCACCAGGTGCAGAGTCGTCTCAGTGTTTCATCTGCACCTACATGGCATGGTCCATGGGCTTCTTGAATCAACTTTTTGAGCTCATTTTGAGGTGGTATAGGTTTTCCATCTTTTTCCCATAGCTTTGGTCATTCTTCACACCCCCTTTTACCTTCCACATACTCCTCTCCTCTGGGCTTTGTCGAGATCGTTAGCTCATCCTTTGTTGATTCTTCCTTACTTACTATGAGTTGGACAGATGCACCGTACCCCGCCGCCCCCTTTGCTGCAGCATCCGCTGCAGAGTTTCCCTTGGAAATCAAATCATTCTTTTTAGAGTGTCCTTGACACTTCACCACTGCTACTGCTTTTGGCAGCATCAGTGCACGACGGAGGCGTTTAACGTCCTCCAAATGTTTTACTGGTTGCCCAGTTGCGGTGAGGAATCCGTTACGTTCCCACTCACCTAGGGCACAATGTACAACTACATAAGCGTAAGTTGAATCAGTGAAAATATTTACATTCTTACCTTCCGCCCACTCCAGAGCTGCCGTCACCGCCACGATCTCTGCCCGCTGAGCCTATTGTGATCCACTTAGTTTATCTGCACAAACTATGTCGAATGTTTCCAGGTTCTGCTGAATTACAGCATAACCTGATTGTAGTCCGTCAGTTCCCTTGAAACAACAACCGTCTGTAAACAGTATCATGTCAGGGTCTGTCAGTGGTTGTTCATGTAAGTCAGTTCTCAACTGTTTGTCTTGTCTGGCCCCCCGTCATGGTAAAGAATTGGCTTGTGACTGTGGTTGGTTCTGACGGTAAGTGGGTGATGTAAGACTACGTGTGCTGTGTTTTCTGAATTAATCTAGCTAGCGCTGAGGCAAATTTGGAGCATGCAGCTTGTCGTTTCACACAAGCTGGTCGCTTTTTCAGCCACATCAAGGAAGAACTGATTGCTGCAATACGATTCAAAAGACTGTGTGTGGCAGCAAGGCAAGACTGCTCGGAGGGAGCAGCCAGCAACAAATCATCAACATACTGGACCAGGAGAACATCGTCGGGCAGACACAGTGGTTTCAACAATTCTCGTGGATGGGCATTAAACAGGCCAGGAGAGATGACAAAACCTTGGGGTAAATGGTCATAAGAATATCGTTTGCTGTTCCATGTGAATGCAAAGTAGGGACGCATATCAGAATGGAGAGGGATACTAAAGAATGTGTTAGCCAAATCAATCACAGTAAAATGTGTGTGCGATGTGTTTAGGAGTGACAGGGCAGCATGTGGGTTCGGAACAGGAAGAGTTGGTGTGGTCACAGCAGTATTTACAGCTCGCAGGTCATGTACCATGTGGTATTTTCCGGTACCTTTCTTTTCCTCTGGCAAAATGGGTGTAGTGTATGGAGAGGAGTCAATAGGAATAATGACCCCTGCCTGTAAAAGACCTTCCAATGTGGCAGTTACGCCCAACCAGCCTTCTTCCTTTACTGGATATTGTGGAATCCAAATAGGGCCTGGCGTCATATCAAAACGAACAGGCGTGACGTTGCATCGCCCAGCATCCGTGGGACCTTGGGACCATAGGGATGTGGGGAGAGATGCCAACAATTGAGGAGCCAAATCACTATCTGGTCTCACGACCATGGTGTCTGTCCAAGAGGGGATGCTCCAGAGTCAAGGGGCAAGAAAGGTGTGGTGAAAGAGCACGATACGAATCCAATGTATTTAAATACAAAAGGTTTGGGTGGAGAGTGGAAATCCAATTGTCGGTTTTGACGCACGTGAAAACAAAGGGGCCAAGATCTTTTTGCGTGTGTTTTGGAGACACAGCCAAGGAGACATGAGGAATGCACGAAGGCATGGACGGGTCCGGAGGGTTATCCATCCTATACCACTCCTGCTGTTCCTTCGTCAGGGAGACAGCCCAGGCGACACCCTGGGGTCCCACATAAAGATCAGAAATTGAAAGATCCCAGGGACAGCCCTCCACCTCCTGGAAAGCTTCCCGGAATACAGCATCGTCCAAGCGGTCATAATACAAGGTGCAGTGCAAGTCATCAGAAATCAAGTCATATGGGCGCAGGTGTCCAATCCAAACGGACCAGTCGGTCCGAGTCTTTTCAGCCTCTTTCCAACAAGAGGAATCAGTGTCCATGTGAGCCCAGTGGATGTCGGCAGAAGCACACACAATAGCATCAGGCAAAAAGATAGTATCCTGAGGTGGCAACGACTCTTCTGCCTGGAGACACACTTTCGTGTGGCCATCTGGAAAGGTCAGAAAAAGTCCATCTGGGGAGCATTTTATAAGCCTGGAATACTTATTCTATTGGTAGTAGTAGTAGAGATTTTAGTATCCAATTCTCCTCTCCTCTTTCACTCTTATCTCTTATCTATCTATTTTACCATTTACTCTTATTTCTCATTTTTCTCTTTCACAGTTTACTCTTATTTCTCATTTCTCTCTTTCACAGTTTACTCTTCATCCCTATCAATTTAGCAGCATTCACAACCCTTACTTTGTCTCCCCAATTTAGTCAATCCAATAGCAGAAATTTTGTGAAGTATCAAACAGGTGTTCTGCTCACCTTTGAATCAGGGGCCCCCAGGAGACGCCGTAGGATCATGAAAACTTTTTTATCCGGATCTGCTAACCGCGCCTTCACCTTGAAGTCATACGCTTCATTTCGCCGGTACCGATCAATCTGTCGTCAAACGGAGTTGTCGTCGAGATTTCTTCCGCAACACATCACGTCGGGGTCACCAAATTAACTGTTAGGTAAACGGACTTTTATCCCGAAGTCCACCTAGAGCAGTTGTGTGTGTTCAAAACCGGAAGGAAGAACAAGAAACAAATCGTCTCGTTTATCAAATATGTACTTTTGCCCTAACACAATATTTCTAAGCAGATCTGGGTTCTCTGTCCCTAACACAAAATCTGATGTTGTATGAAGCGTGACAAGGGGCAGGAACAACACATTCCAGAGGATCCCAGATATTTATTATGCGCATCACTAGGCTCCACCTTAAGGATGAGCCACTATACGTTAACTCATATACATCATGTTGTTCTCTGGTTGGTTGCTTCTCCCTTATACGGTTCTCCAGTGCCAGTCTCCAGTGTCAGTCTCCACCTACAAGAGAGCCAAACAAATTACACAGCCGGCGCCCACCGCTAAACGGTGGACGCCCATTACACAATATATTTGGCTATAACATTATTAAGTGAAATGTAACGTGAATACAAAACTTGAGAATATACTTGAATATATTCTCCTTCAGAGCGTAATGCTCTAGATGGATTATATGGAACTAAAAGTTCCTTTAGATAGGTCGGTACCTGGCCATGAAGGGCTTTGTAAGTGAGGAAGAGTATTTTAAAATCTATCCTAGCTTTTACAGGGAGCCAGTGCAGAGAAACCAACACAGGAGACATATGGCCTCTGGTACTGGTCCTGAGGCCTGTACCATAAAGCTTGATTAACCTAGCTGGGCTTCCTCTTACTTATCTGGCTTCACTTACCGAGACATCCACCCTCCGGATTTTCGGTACCATAAAGCCGGCTATCAACTCACTAATTCAATTCAGGCATGTCCAGTCTAGATCTGTGCGCACTCACATACAAAGGGCGGAGTTTGCTGCATGTGACCAATTGCAAACATGCAACAAACTGATTGGTCAGTAGGTGGGGCTGTTATACCTCCTGAGCTCTTATCCTGAACTTATCCTGCTCCGGAGCAGGTTAGGTGTTCAGCATAGGTTACCACGACAACGTAGCCCGATAGAAAGTCAGCCACCTTTATGGTACCGAAAAGCCAGGGTTAAACCTGAAGTTCGCTAAACCGTAATCCAGCTTTATGGTATAGGCCTCTGGTCAGAGCACGTGCAGCAGCATTCTGGATTACTTGAAGTGTCTTCAGTCACTTTTTGGGGCAGCCTGAAAAAAGTGAGTTACAGTAATGTAGTCTGGAAGTGATGAAAGCATGGATTAATTTCTCTGCAACATTCCCTGTACTCTTGTCTACTCTCCTCAGTCCTTTCAGTGTCCCACTTCTTCTTAGCTAACCTCTTTCTCTGTATACACTCCTGTACCTCCTCATTCCACCACCAAGTCTCCTTATCTACTTTCCTTCCAGATGACACACCAAATACTCTCCTATTTGTCTCCCTGATCACATTAGCTGTAGTTGCCCAGTCATCTGGAAGCACCTCCTGACCACCCAGAACCTGTCTTAACTCCTTGCCTAAAAGTCATGCAACTCTCTTCCTTTTTTAGCTTCCACCAATTTGTCTTCTGCTCTGCCTTTGCCCTCTTCATCTTCCTCACCACCAGAGTCATCCTACACACCACCATCCTATGCTGTTTGGCTACACTCTCGCCTACCACTACTTTGCAGTCACTGATCTCCTTCAGATTACACCGTCTACACAAGATGTAGTCTACCTGTGTGCTCCTACCACCACTCTTGTAGGTCACCCTATGTTCCTGCCTCTTCTGGAAGAAAGTATTCACTATAGCCATTTCCATCCTCAACTACCATCTGTCCTTCTGCATTCTTCTCCTGGATACCAAACCTGCCCATCACCTCCTCATCACCTCTTTTTCCTGCACCAACATGTCCATTGAAGTCTGCACCAATGACAACTCTCTCACTTCTAGGTATGCTCTGATCACTTCATCAAAGTCCAGCCAGAATTTCTCCTTCTCCTCCAACTCACATCCTACCTGAGGAGCATACCCACTGACAACATTGAACATCTCACCTTCGATTTCTAGCTTCAGACACATCACTCTATCTGACACTCTTTTTACCTCCAGGACATTCCTAACAAACTCCTCCTTTGAGCAACTTCTGATCAATCCATATCAATATCAGACTTAAAATAATGTAGTCAAACCACACCCACTTCCGGTTTAAGCCCGGCCCATTCTGAGTACAGATATGGATACAGATAATTTAGATGGTTGAACAGATACAGATACAGATAGTGTTGTACTCGCTCATTCTTATTATAAATGTAACTCAATGTAATGTAACATGAATGTAAAATATATGTAACTAGTCCTCTGCATTACAGTTGTTGATAGAAAATATGCTTGTGGCTCTGTTTTTATAATTTGTCAGGTTGTAAAACCCACAAAATTCCATCAATCAAGGATCAAACTATCCAAATGAATAAAGAAAAATAACATCAAACACAAGTTGGGATATTAACTTTGTTCGAAGTGTTTTTGTCAAAGTTAAAATGGCTTGAGTACTGCATTGTGGGAAATGTAGTTTTTGGGCAAAGCACACTTTTGACTTATTTATTTTTAGACACTCTGACCTTTTATGGTCTCGAGGGCCACATTTGGACCCCGCGCCTTGAGTTTGACACATGTGGTGTAGAGGCTAAGACAAGTTTTAATCCTCCTAGCTATTCCACTGCACTCGCGTGACTGACGCGCTGATGTGTTACCTCATAATCAAAAGTCTGGTCGCGGGACATTTAGTGCCGGGCGGCACAAAACGTTTGACTTTCTCTTTTTTTATGGATTACCAATCTAAAGATGTTTTATTTTGAAAAGTGACATCCGTGCGGAATGACGCACAGACTTCAAGAAATGTTGGGGACTGCTGGTATTTAAGCTTATCCTTCAACACAAGCATGAGTATTGACGAGTTTTACTTGTATCATGCTAGTATTCGTCAAATACGCCGGGTACTCGTCTGAAACGAGTACCGGGCTCAACCCTACTAAATATATTGTGGGTTCGTTTCCTGCTCAGACGTTTACGCAGATGTGTATTAAAAAAAGGACGAAACGCTGCAGATGATGCACCAACAGGAAAGACAAAAAAAACACCTGAAGTCTGACATCAAAGCAAACTGTTCACTTAGTCTGAGATTTGCTGACTGATTGTGAAATCTGAATCTATGGGGTGTTAATGCCATGTTTTACAGTCATAAGACAATTATGATCATTTCATTTTCAAGAAAATGGATGGATAAATGTGGTAACTATAATACATCATACGTGCTGCAAAATGCATTATCTGGCATTGATAGGGTCGTCATTTATCATTCCCATATTTTCTAAGCTTAGCACATGCATCAGAGAGGCCTTTTCATAGCTGGCTGCATAGTTGCAGCTTCATTCCAAATAAAACAAATAGTATGTGACTGACTAATCTAATCAAAAACAACCTTCTAATATTAATCCTTATTCCAAGACAGGGACCTACACCATTCACACCAGTTTGCCTCTGGGGAAACTTCTTCTGGTCAAGGTAGAGAAAGATCCTTTCTATCTTCTCTCAGAGGATGAGTGGTACCTCAGCAAAGTAGTGGTGATGACTCCAGAGGGGGACAGGGTTCTTTTCCCCTGTTACAGATGGATCTCCAGAGGAGAGCTGGTGGAGCTGAGAGGAGGGAGAGGTCTGCTTCAGATCAACCTTAAAATGTTTAAAGATAGTTAAAATTTTGGTTTCACATCTTTTGATAATTTTTGTGAAAATGTATGTTTGTGTCTTCACTGCAAAGCGATTAAACATTTTGAAGAGGACCATCCCTTGCTGACTGAACACCGGACGAAAGAGCTAAGGCATAAGAAAAACTTTTACCAGTAAGTTTTCATGTGTGATTTACAGTTTGAAAGCTGAGGCTTTTCACTAAACATGTTCGCTTATTTTTTAGATGGAAGACTCTTGCTGAAGGAGTATGTGAAATCAGCAGTTTCAATGATGTGTCTGAACTGCCAGCTGAAATCAGCATCTCTGATGTCAGAAGAACTGACATTCTTAATACAAGGAAGTTGATGTTGGTTTATACAGATACATACAACACTGGATAATAATATGGTCATATTCATAATGAGGCAAAATGTGCATTCCAAGAATTAATATCAGTATGCTTTCCAACCTTTTTTCTTTTCCTTTAATTTTAGTGGAATTGAACTCAAAATTAAGGGCTTGATCGGCTCTGCTAGAAAGTGGGAAAACCTTGATGACATGAAAAAAATTTTCTGGTTCAGAAGTTCAACAACATCAGGTAATTTTTACATTACATGCTACAGTACTGCAGCATAACTCACACAAGTCACTAATCTAACTCTAATCAGTAGTTGCACATGGTTCACTGCAGTGGCTCAGTGGTAGAGCACGTGGTAGAGCGGGTCGTCCTATGATACAAGGTTGGCGATTCGATTCCCCCTCCCGCCCCCCCAAAAAAACACCCAGAGTGCGAGGTGACAGTAGGAGGTGTCAGCTCGCACTCCGGAGCACTGCCGAGGCGCCCTTGAGCAAGGCGCCGCCCCCTTTACAAATTGGTCATGAGGGGTGCACCATGAAGGAGCTGCCCGCCAGACTACCTCCCCTTGCATGCCTACAGGCCCCCTTGTGTGTGTGCGTGTGCTACAGGGGCCTGTACTCACTAATATGTATGCATGCGTTTGAACTACTAACTAGAGTGTGCCTTCTTAATTTCCCTTCGGGGATCAAATCAGTATATATATACAGTATATATACATATATAAAGAAACATTCAGAGTTCAGTGGCCAAAAAAACTGACAATTCGTATGGGCACAAACCTAATCTCGCTACTTATAGTGAGCACCAATTGCCCCCATTACATCCAATACCTGACCCAACTTGTCGGAATGCTCACAAGTGTACACATAAATACATTGTGAGTTCATTTTCTGCTCAGAAGTTCACAGAGATGTGGATAAAAGAAGGACTACACACTGCAGATGACGCCAACAAGAAAGACCACATGAAGTCTGACATCAGAGCAAACTGTTCACTTAGTCTGAGATTTGCTGAGTCAATTTGACAGGATGTGAAATCTGAATCTATGGGGTGTTAATGTCACATTTCACAGACTGTTAGCATGAGGCTAAATCCTCTTGTCATGTTTGCATGATTGACCCTTATCCATGGTCCTCAAGCCAAATTCAGCTGTATTCCATATTGTGGGTGACACAGCAATTAAAAACTTATTATTAAATACGAATATTTAATTTAGGCCTACAATTAACCAAAAGTAATTTGCCCTATTGATTTCTTACTTTTTCATGATAAAAAAAATAGAATCCCTGTTTAAAATAGCTTCAATAATTTAAAAAATACAAGCACCTTTCTGACTGCGTTCTCACATTTGAAAATCAATTGGTGAAAACATTTGATTTCAAGATTGCCCTTATTTTCCAGAGTATGTTTCAGTGCACTGGCAGGAAGATGATTTTTATGGATATCAGTTCCTGAATGGAGTCAACCCCACCGCGATCAAACGCTGCTCAAAGCTTCCCTCAAACTTTCCAGTCACAGACGAGATGGTGAAGCCATTCCTGGAAGAGGGGACCTCTCTTCAGAGGGAGATCAAGGTATAGAAGCAGCGGTCTTGCATGCTCAATACTTTTTGTGTTGAGTGACATGTTTATGAGTGTGTTCATAATCAGTTGGAAATAGAGTCATGTCTTCAATACATTTTTCCTTTGTATGCCCTCACAGAATGGTCATATTTTCATCTCTGACCAGAAAAAAATGGATGGAATACAAGCTAGACTCTATTATGGTAAACGACTGCAAGTGACCCCTGGACTATGTTTGTTCTACTTGAACCCAGAAAGCAAGCTGATGCCAATGGCAATACAGGTATTTGATAAATGCATGATACAAACCAAAACTACCAAAAATATTGTGTAAAATCATATGAATGATGCTTTGAATCAAATGCTTTGAATTTCAGATCATTTTTACATTTATTATTTTCAAAAAACAGTAAGATAATAGATTGAATTAATTTAAAACATATTTTTCATTATTTTGAATTTGTACCCTCTATAAAAAATTCAGCAAACTGACAAAACTGAAAGCTACATTTTTCCTACATTACAGTTGTATCAACAACCTTCTGCAGAGAACCCTATCTTCCTGCCCAGTGACCTTGAGACAGATTGGCTATTAGCTAAGTTGTTTATTAAAAATGCAGATACCCTGGATCATCAGACAGTCCACCACCTCATGAACACTCACTTTCTGGGAGAGGTCTGTGCTGTAGCCACTCTCCGCTGCCTTCCCGAGATTCATCCTCTGTACAAGGTATAGCATAATTACACCACAGGGTTCTATTGTCAAACTTCACTAATAATGCATTATTGCCTACTGTGGCTATCACTGAGTTTAAGAGGCTTGGGTATAAACTGAGTGATAGCCACACTCTCTTTCTTCGTCTGCCTTTGATTGGCTCTGACCCTGACCCAACCATCAACCAGTCAACCATGCATATTATCATTTAACACCAACCTGCCGCTAGTAGCATACCATTAGCAACTTTTTGGCTGCTGATACAGAAACCTCCCTGTGGTGCAGCCTGGGAAACACTGACTGGTACAATTTAATAACACTATCTGATTACCACCACCAATAAATACTGTAAATATCTGGTGGTGGTAATACAGATCTTTGGCGACACCAAAGATCTGTTTACCTACCTGAGCAATGTATTGGATGGCAACGCCAAAGATGCAGCAAAGACAATTACGCGCCTCGGGGCCTGTGCTAGCAATCACCTCAATCAACATTGAAGACTTCTCCAGATGCAAGGCAGAGATACTAGCAACAGTGGTGAAACGCTTGGACATAGTATGCATGCAGGAAACGCACATCGGCCCTGCTCAACACTGACCTGCCCTGCCTGGAATGAAGCTGGTGGCGGAGAGCCGTCACAGACACTACGAATCAGCCGTATTCAGCAGACCAAACCTTACAATCCGAGAGGGCTGCACCCACACCACCAAAGGGCAAATGGAAACCATCACAGTTGCCCTCCCAAATATCTCTGTCACATCAGTGTATAAACCCCCTCAAAGCCCATTCACCCACACCAAACTGCCAGATAGAAGCAAGAGGAAATTCCACATCAGCATTGGGAACTTCAATGCCCATAGCACATTGTGGGGCTATAAAGAAAACAACAAAGATGGAGGTGCAGTCGAAATCTGCCTTGAGTCGGAACATCTGACCCTGATCCATGATGCCAAATTGCCGAAATACTTCCACCACGGAACTCGGTGAGATCCTACTGAACAATTTCGGGGAAGATTGCAGGCAAATTTGGAGGGAGCTGATGGAAAACACCAACATGACCAACAACAGCAGGAAGGCGTGGGCCACAATCTGCTGCCTTGGTGCAGACCATATCACACCAACCGCACCCACAACAATTACAGCAAACTCGTATGCAGCACAGCTGGTGTTAAATAGGTGCAGCCAAACCCACCGCAGACCCACAGGGGAGCACCGCCAGACAGCGGTACCAGACCATCATGAACCAGCAAGTGCCCTTACCAAGTCCTTCAACCTGGAAGAACTTGAAACATTTCTGTGTTTGCTGAAACCTGGGAAAGCAGCAGGAATCAATTATGTACTGGCAGAAATGTTACAGCACCTAGGACCAAAAGCAAAAACCTGGATCCTAGACATGCTGAACTCATGTTTGGCAAAGAAAAACATTCCACCTGTATGGAGAAAAACAAGGTGGAAAGTCCAAAAGAACGGCCTACCACAAGGCAGCATACTTGCCTCTCTCCTCTTCAACATCTAAACTAATGACCAACCACTACCCGCACAATGCCGACGATCCATCTTTGCTGATGATCTCTGCGTCACCATTCAACAAGAGAACTTCAGTGACATTGAAACCACCCTGGAAAATGCGCTCCAAGACATGTCCACCAACTACAGTAAAAACCACCAAAATCCAACACATCAAAAACCCAGCTATGCAGCTTCCACCTGAAAAACCGAGATGCTGGAAGGAAGAGAACTAAATGGCTCATTGGACTGACGCAGACTCCTAAATCATCCCCATCCTGTTTACCTTGGAGTCACACTAGACAGGATGCTTTCTTTCAAAACCTACCTTCAGAACACCAAAGCCATGGTCACCACCCACAATAATATTTGCACAAACTGGTGACCTCAGAGTAAGTTTAATATAATTCAAATAGTTTCATTGGTTCACTGTGGCTTAATATGTAATTTCTTTGGTCTTAAATGCTACAAGGCTAAATGTTTTGGTGGAATGAAGCTTGTTAGCCTGTAAAAATCCATAAATTAGCTGTATCATTGTGTAAGTAGCAGTGTTCAAAGCGTGTGCAAAAAGTAGTCATTTATAGTGTGGAAGTTACGATATTAAATATAACTTTACTTTTCAACTTCAACTTTGCTCTGGACTTTTCTTTAAACTTGTAGTCAACATTCCAATCCACTTGGCTGGTGAGTAAAAAAGTTCATTTCAGAACTAGCTAAGAGGCTTGGGTTTACCACAGTAGACAAGACCCGAGATACATATTGCACAAGGAAGCCACATTATTATTGGTATAATGTTGTTGGTTATTGTTATTCGTTTGTGGAATAGTGGCATAGAGGTTAGCGCTGTTCCATCACAACAAGAAGGCCACGGGTTTAAACCCCAGCATTCCCATCATGGTCCTTCTATGTAGAGTTTGCATGTTTTCGTGTCTGAATGGGTTATCGCTGGGTACTCTGGTTTCCCCCATCATCACAAAAAACATGCGTCTAAGGAACATTGGGTAATTTTGGCCCATAATGGCTTTGAGGATGGCTTTATGCTGTGCTTTAAAAACAGTAACAACTAGACAACCAGCTGGAGATGAGAAGCTCTTTTCAGGTTTATTGAATATGATTTGTTTTTGTTAGTCCCTCACATGATTAATATGATGTTTGTATGCTGAAATGAGTATCTGACTTCATCAGTGTTCATATCAATATTCCTTCTTCCATCCTTACAGCTAATTTTTCCTCACTGTCGGTACACAATCCCAATAAATGTGTCAGGGCGTGATAGTCTGATGGGATCCAATGGGCCCCTGACTACGGTATGTTTTTTTTTAAATGCATATTTCTGAATATTCAAACAATTCAATTACATTGCAGCATTTCAAAGTTAAGTGTTAATTTTGACTTTTGAACTTGACTGAACATCTTCAGAGTTCACTTGGATATGATGGGATACTAGATCTCATGAGGAGGTCACTTGCTGAAATGACCTACAGCTCACTCTGTCTACCAGAGAACATAGCTGCACGAGGACTGGAGTCAATCCCCCACTTCTACTACAGAGACGATGGCCTGAAACTGTGGAACATCCTCAACAAGTACCTTTAAGAAAGATTGTGACGTTTCATGTTTATATTGCACTAGCTTAGGGCATATATTCAGTGTTGGAGATCTACTGTTATTAAGCTACTAGTTTCTGTAGTATGCCATGAATGCACAGCATCTTTGAGTTCAAACTGAGCCATTGATTTGTTCTGCACACCTTGCTTATTGCATGCTTAACACATACTCTCTAAGTGCATGCTTTCACGTCAATCACGAGAATGCAGTATTTCAGTATTTCATGAGTCACACCAGAAAATAGGTTTTGAGGCAGGCTCTAATTTCAGTCACTCAGAGTGGGGAGTGTAAAGCAAACCTCATGAGCTCCTGCCTGGAGCCTACAGATAGATACTGGGGAGGTGGAGGGGCTGAAAGTTCAGGACACAATATGCTTACAGGGCATTGCATAATTGAAAGGAAGAGGGAGACATGGGAAATGATTGAATTTTTCCATATGGTTTAAGATACAAAGTGTTGTAGACTTGTCTGCCTGAACAAGCACAAAGGCTTTATATCTTGATCAGTCAGTTCAAGATCAGCAAATGATAAAGTAATTCTACTCTAACAGCTTCCATTTACCAAGTGGCATTAATTGTGCTGCCTTCTTCCCTTTCAGCTCAGATTTTGTCTCTAGTGTACTTTTTAAAAGTACATTAAGTTAAAAATGTTAGGGTGTTTATCTTTGCTGTGATATTAATCACTGTCTTTTCATGTCTTATACTTAGTTTAAAACTATTTGATTGGTGTCTTCCAGCTTTGTGAAGGCAGTAGTGGAATACTTCTATTCCTCAGACAGTGAAGTCTGTAAAGACACTGAGCTGCAGGACTGGATTGGAGAGGTATTTACGCACGGATTCTTAAGAAACAAAGACTCAGGTATTTAACCTAACATATTTGTGAACATAGTCTGTATGTATAGTTGTAGTTGTCTATAGTAGATCAGTTGTTCCCAAGTTAACCATGAATGCAAAAGATGAATTAATAATTATGTGTCCACAACAGGGTTTCCATCAAACTTTCGTTCAGTTGAGGAAGTGATCAAGTTCATCACAATGATGATCTTTACAGTGACAGTTCAACATGCTGCAGTCAATAATGGACAAGTAAGGCAATGATGAAGTTTCAAAGTGAACTTCAAGTTAAGATTTATAAATGTATTGCTATTAAATGAGTCAACAAATGGACATACAGTGCAAACAATCATACTCCGGAATGAAGACTGAACAAATAGTAAATAAAAGTCAGGGTTGTAAATTACAACCCTTGACAAGAAGATTTGGTGGTAAAAATAAATAATTAAAAAAAAAAGTTTAATAAAAAATAAATAAATAAATAAATAAAAATTAAAAAGAAAAAAAATAGAAAGTTGTTTTAAGTATTTTTGCTCATGCATATGTGACAAGTTAGAAATGATTATAATAATTATTAAATGGTAAGTTGAAAAGACTTATTTGAAGATTTATAAGAAGATGAACATTTAGTTAAGAGAAATGAAATATAATAATAAAAACTCACAGATATGTTTGAGAAGGGTTAAAAAGGCAAAATGCTAAAAAGTCAAAATAATTCATTGTTTATTTTGTTTGTAATTGTTAAAAGTCAAGACGAATCAATGTTATCGTTGTTCATCAGTGCTGTCTTGATCCGATCGTCTGAGATCGATTGCTAAAGTCTTGATGTGTATTCCGGAGATTCGCGGCACTTTTCCCGCACGGCAGTAAAGACACTACTGACTGGAAATATCTCTCGTCACATTTGTAATTATTATTTGTTACACCCTCATTGAAGGGTGTAACACATACTTCGTAGTTCATAATTTCCTATTGCATGTGTTGTATTCATTAATGCACTTCATGTTCTGAGTTCGTAAAAAACTTGTTCTGTAAATAGTTCTCCTACTTTTGTGATCAAAAACATTGATTTGAATCTCAATTTTGAGGCTTTTCTGTAAATAGTTTCAAAATATACAATAAATATAGAAACTCCTGATCAATCCATATCAATTTCAGACTAAAATAATGTAGCGATGTAAGCCCCACCCATTTCCGGTTAAACCACACCCACTTTCCGTTTAAGCCCCACTCCCATCCGAGGACAGATACGGCTAAAGATAATTTAGATGGTTGAACAGATACAGATAGTGGTGTACTCGCTTATCCCTAGTTGTAATCCTTTATTCATGAAATTCTATATAAAGATAAGAAATTACATAGTTGGGGAGGTAGATTAACAGTCACACAAAAGCATAAACACAAACCTTTGTGTGAGGAAGAACACAAACTTCAAGCTGCTATGTTCGCAATTTACACAGGGTGCAGTTGGATGTAAATATATGAATCGTTGTGGTTTCTGGTTACAGAGATAGGTTCTAGTTTGATAAAAGTGACTTCTTTAACATCTCTCTCAAACCATCTGCCTTCCCTGGCCAAAACCTGGACTTTAATGTCCTCAGAGGAGTGGCTTGTGTTTTTCAGGTGCACTTCCTCACAAACCACAACAACCATTCACACATGGGTGAAGCTCACCATAGCTTGAAGGTGGTCAAGCCAACAACCCTTTTTTAATAGCGACGACTCTTAAGAGAAGTTGTCTTTGTGGTTTTGTTTGTTTGCTGTTTTTCGCTTCAACAGGAGAATAAGTATCTAGGCTGTAGTCACAACTGAAAAAGCCTATTGGATGAGAGGTGAAACAGCTTCAGCCAAACTGAAACAAGTCCATTTGGTTTAATTATTTGCTCTTTACCTCAACCTGGATGACTGAGAGCCTATACAGAAATCCTTCCTGTTGTTTCCCTGCAGAAACGTCCCAAAACAGTCCTTGGTTTTTCTCAGCCACCATTTCAGTTACGCTTGTGCCGAATTGATCACATCCCTAACCATGGTTCCAAAAGCAGCTTTCTTAAAGAACTGCCTTTGTATTTAGTTTTACCACATGGTTTATTGCTGGTGTATCAGTACACAGTTGTAGTTGGGGTAACCAGTGTCCCACGCCTCATATCCCTTGCCGGCTGGGATAGGCTACAGCTCACCACGACCCGCAACTGCAGATGAAGCGGTTAGGAAAATTAATGGATGAATGGAAAATTTCAATATGTCCTTGGTTGAGTCTACTATTATGTAACTAGTTTCTTCAATCATTTGTGCTGTTGGCTAGGTCGGAGTGAAGTAGCCAGCCAGCAAGGTGCACACAATGGCAGACTGTGCTAATATTGTCGACCTGATTTTTGCAGATATTTGACAATTTTTTCTTATAAGGAGAAACTTCAAATTAAACAGCAGGGCATTTTATTGCCTGATTTATTTCAGTTCAGTTCAGATCTGTTCAGGTCTTCATTGTCCCTCAAGGGGAAATTGCATTTGCAGCAGAAAAGGACAATAAATAATAACAACAACATATAAAAGAAGACATGGAACAATCACACCAGAGAAAGAATGAATCAAATGGGTAAAATGAGTAAAATGTATCTAGGATAAATACATACCTTAAAATAAATAAAATCAAATGCTGTTATGCAGTCCTGCTATAACTTTAGTTCAAATGAAGCTCATTTATTGCACTGGAAATAAATAAAAACTTGAGCAAGTTGCTTTTAACCCTGGGGAGCCTGTATCTCCTGTATTTCCACTCTGACGGAAGAACAACAAATTTGTGGGAGAGTGGGTGGTCAAGGTTACACAGGACAGACTGTTGTAAATATTTGTTAGAGAGAGCTATGGAATGATGATTTTCTTGCTGGCCATTTTAACAGTTTCAGACAGACGATTTTTCCTGTGCAGTGAGATTCTTTCAAACCAATGAGTGTGGATTTTCTAAAATCAATGTGCATGTCCTGTGTTCCATGAACATTCAACTTCAAGTAAGGACTGTCACACCTCTCCACAAAGTTCGTCAGTACAGGTCCATGATCAACCTTTCCATCCTGTAGCAGACTGATTAAAATGGTGTCGTCAGCAAATATTAAAAGATACCTGTCCTTGATAATGCTCCTGCAGTCATTTGTATAAGAAATATACAATAATATGTGGTGAGCCTATTGATGACAAGTTCTTCTCAGATAAAACATGATTGGCCCGGACTGCCTGGGGCCTTCTTCTTCTTCTTCTTTTCCTTTCGGCTTTTCCCTTCAGGGGTCGCCACAGCGAATCAATTGCCTCCATCTAGCCCTGTCCTTTGCATCCTCTTCTCTCACCCCAACTACCTTCATGTCCTCTTTCACTACATCCATAAACCTCCTCTTTGGTCTTCCTCTAGGCCTCCTGCCTGGCAGTTCAAAACTCAGCATCCTTCTGCCAATATATTCACGATCTCTCCTCTGGTCATGTCCAAACCATCTCAGTCTGGCCTCTCTGACTTTATCTCCAAAACCTCTAACATGTGCTGTCCCTCTGATGTACTCATTCCTGATCCTATCCTTCCTGGTCACTCCCAAAGAGAACCTCAGCATCTTCATCTCTGCTACCTCCAGCTCTGCCTCCTGTCTTTTCCTCAGTGACACTGCGTCTAGACCAAACAACATCTCTGGTCTCACCACAGTTTTGTACACCTTTCCTTTCATTTTAGCTGAAACTCTTCTATCACACATCACACCTGACACTTTTCTCCACCCGTTCCATCCTGCCTGTACACGCTTCTTCACCTCTTTTCCACACTCTCCATTGCTCTGGACTGTTGACCCTAAGTACTTAAAATCCTCCACCTTCTTGATCTCTTCTCCCTGTAACCTCACTCTTCCACTTGGGTCCCTCTCATTCACACACATGTACTCTGTCTTACTGCGGCTAACCTTCATCCCTCTCCTTTCCAGGACAAACCTCCACCTCTCTAGCTTCTCCTCCACCTCTTCCCTCCTCTCACTGCAGATCACAATGCCATCTGCAAACATCATAGTCCATGGAGATTCCTGTCTAACCTCGTCTGTCAGCCTGTCCATCACCATAGCGAACAAGAAGGGGCTCAGAGCTGATCCCTGATGCAGTCCCACCTCCACCTTGAACTCCTCTGTCACACCTACAGCACACCTCACCACTGTCTTACAGTCCTCATACATGTCCTGCGCCGCTCTAACATACTTCTCTGACACTCCAGACTTCGTCAAACAATACCACAGTTCCTCTCTGGGCACCCTGTCATAAGCTTTCTCCAGATCTACAAAAACACAATACAGCTCCCTCTGGCCTTCTCCGTACTTCTCTATCAACATCCTCAAAGCAAATACTGCATCTGTAGTACTCTTTTTTGGCATGAAGCCATACTGCTGCTCACAAATGTTCACTTCTGCCCTTAGTCTACCTTCCACTACTCTTTCCCATAACTTCACTGTATGGCTCATCAGCTTTATTCCTCTGTAATTGCCACAACTCTGCACATCTCCCTTTTTCTTAAAAATGGGCACCAGCACACTTCTCCTCCACTCCTCAGGAATCTTCTCACGATCTAAGAACCTGTTGAACAACCCAGTCAGAAACTCTACTGCCACCTCTCCAAGACACTTCCAAACCTCTACAGGTATATCATCAGGACCGACTGCCTTTCCACTCTTCATCCTCTTCAGTGCTCTCCTCACTTCATCCTGACTAATCTTTGCTACATCCTGGTCCACAACAGTCACCTCTTCTAGTCTTTGTTCTCTCTCATTTTCCACGTTCATCAACTCTTCAAAGTACTCTTTCCATCTTCCCATCACACTGCTGGCACCTGTCAATAGACTTCCATCCCTATCCTTAATCACCCTAACCTGCTGCACGTCCTTCCCATCTCTATCTCTCTGTCTTGCCAACCTGTATAGATCAGTCTCTCCCTCCTTACTGTCCAACCGAGCATACAAGTCATCATAAGCGTCTTGTTTGGCCTTTGCTACCTCTGCCTTCACCTTACGCTGTATCTCCCTGTACTCCTGTCTACTCTCCTCAGTCCTCTCAGTGTCCCACTTATTCTTAGCTAATCTCTTCCTCTGTATACACTCCTGTACCTCTTCATTCCACCACCAAGTTTCCTTATCTACTTTCCTTCCAGATGACACACCAAGTACTCTCCTACCTGTCTCCCTGATCACATTAGCTGTACTTTTCCAGTCATCTGAAAGCACCTCCTGGCCACCCAGAGCCTGTCTTAACTCCTTCCTAAAAGTCATGCAACACTCTTCCTTTTTTAGTTTCCACCATTTCGTCTTCTGTTCTGCCTTTGCCCTCTTCATCTTCCTCACCACCAGAGTCATCCTACACACCACCATCCTATGCTGTTTGGCTACACTCTCACCTACCACTACTTTACAGTCACTGATCTCCTTCAGGTTACACCGTCTACACAAGATGTAGTCTACCTGTGTGCTCCTACCACCACTCTTATAGGTCACCCTATGTTCCTGCCTCTTCTGGAAGAAAGTATTCACTACAGCCATTTCCATCCTTTTTGCAAAGTCAACTACCATCTGTCCTTCTGCGTTCCTCTCCTGGCTACCAAACCTGCCCATCACTTCCTCATCACCTCTGTCACCTGCACCAATATGTCCATTGAAGTCTGCACCAATGACAACTCTCTCACTTCTAGGCATGCTCTGCATCACTTCATCAAAGTCCAACCATTATTTCTCCTTCTCCTCCAGCTCACATCCTACCTGTGGAGCATACCCACTAACAACATTGACCATCACACCTTCGATTTCTAGCTTCAGACTCATCACTCTATCCGACACTCTTTTTACCTCCAGGACATTCCTAACAAACTCCTCCTTCAAGATAACTCCTACTCCATTTCTCTTCCCATCTACACCATGGTAGAACAACTTGAACCCTGCTCCTAAACTTCTAGCCTCCTACCTAGCCTCCAGAAACACGTCTAAAATGACTTGTTTGCACTGGAGACATTACTTCGTTAGGTAAATGCAGGGAACCCTGTGTTACAAGTGATTTTTATGTCACTTTGAGTGAGAGTCGCATTGTTTAACTTGTTTGGACTGATATGAGTCTAAAAATGGCAGTTTGCATTCATTTCAGCTGGATGAGTACAAAACAACTCCAAAAGACTGTTTTAGCTCAGAGGCCACTTGTTCTAAGAAATAATGGAAACCTCACAATTTTATTGACAAGATCATTGTAGAGCACTTTTGGACCGCTTTCACCCTAATCACAAGTGTTTGACTGCTGTTCAGCTATTTTATTCAGAAACACATCTAAAATGACTTGTTTGCACTGGAGACATTACTTAGTTAGGTAAATGCAGGGAACCCTGTGTTACAAGTCATTTTTATTTCACTTTGAGTGAGAGTCGCATTGTTTAACTTGTTTGGACTGATATGAGTCTAAAAACGACAGTTTGCATTCATTTCAGCTGGATGAGTACAAATCAACTCCAAAAGACTGTTTTTAGCTCAGATGCCACTTGTTCTAAGAAATAATGGAAACCTCACAATTTTATTGACAAGATCATTGTAGAGCACTTTTGGACCGCTTTCACCCTAATCACAAGTGTTTGACTGCTGTTCAGCTATTTTATTCGAAACACGATCTAAAATGACTTGTTTGCACTGGAGACATTACTTAGTTAGGTAAATGCAGGGAACCCTGTGTTACAAGTCATTTTTATTTCACTTTGAGTGAGAGTCGCATTGTTTAACTTGTTTGGACTGATATGAGTCAAAAAACGTCAGTTTGCATTCATTTCAGCTGGATGAGTACAAAACAACTCCAAAAGACTGTTTTTAGCTCAGATGCCACTTGTTCTAAGAAATAATGGAAACCTCACAATTTTATTGACAAGATCATTGTAGAGCACTTTTGGACCGCTTTCACCCTAATCACAAGTGTTTGACTGCTGTTCAGCTATTTTATTCTGAAACAAGTCTAAAATGACTTGTTTGCACTGGAGACATTACTTAGTTAGGTAAATGCAGGGAACCCTGTGTTACAAGTCATTTTTATTTCACTTTGAGTGAGAGTCGCATTGTTTAACTTGTTTGGACTGATATGAGTCTAAAAACGACAGTTTGCATTCATTTCAGCTGGATGAGTACAAAACAACTCCAACAGACTGTTTTTAGCTCAGATACCACTTGTTCTAAGAAATAATGGACAACCTCACAATTTTATTGACAAGATCATTGTAGAGCACTTTTGGACCGCTTTCACCCTAATCACAAGTGTTTGACTGCTGTTCAGCTATTTTATTCAAACAAACATCTAAAATGACTTGTTTGCACTGGAGACATTACTTAGTTAGGTAAATGCAGGGAACCCTGTGTTACAAGTCATTTTTATTTCACTTTGAGTGAGAGTCGCATTGTTTAACTTGTTTGGACTGATATGAGTCTAAAAACGTCAGTTTGCATTCATTTCAGCTGGATGAGTACAAACAACTCCAAAAGACTGTTTTTAGCTCAGATGCCACTTGTTCTAAGAAATAATGGAAACCTCACAATTTTATTGACAAGATCATTGTAGAGCACTTTTGGACCGCTTTCACCCTAATCACAAGTGTTTGACTGCTGTTCAGCTATTTTATTCAGAAACACGTCTAAAATGACTTGTTTGCACTGGAGACATTACTTAGTTAGGTAAATGCAGGGAACCCTGTGTTACAAGTCATTTTTATTTCACTTTGAGTGAGAGTCGCATTGTTTAACTTGTTTGGACTGATATGAGTCTAAAAACGACAGTTTGCATTCATTTCAGCTGGATGAGTACAAATCAACTCCAAAAGACTGTTTTCAGCTCAGATGCCACTTGTTCTAAGAAATAATGGAAACCTCACAATTTTATTGACAAGATCATTGTAGAGCACTTTTGGACCGCTTTCACCCTAATCACAAGTGTTTGACTGCTGTTCAGCTATTTTATTCAGAAACACGATCTAAAATGACTTGTTTGCACTGGAGACATTACTTAGTTAGGTAAATGCAGGGAACCCTGTGTTACAAGTCATTTTTATGTCACTTTGAGTGAGAGTCGCATTGTTTAACTTGTTTGGACTGATATGAGTCTAAAAACGACAGTTTGCATTCATTTCAGCTGGATGAGTACAAAACAACTCCAAAAGACTGTTTTTAGCTCAGATGCCACTTGTTCTAAGAAATAATGGAAACCTCACAATTTTATTGACAAGATCATTGTAGAGCACTTTTGGACCGCTTTCACCCTAATCACAAGTGTTTGACTGCTGTTCAGCTATTTTATTCTGAAACACATCTAAAATGACTTGTTTGCACTGGAGACATTACTTAGTTAGGTAAATGCAGGGAACCCTGTGTTACAAGTCATTTTTATTTCACTTTGAGTGAGAGTCGCATTGTTTAACTTGTTTGGACTGATATGAGTCTAAAAACGACAGTTTGCATTCATTTCAGCTGGATGAGTACAAAACAACTCCAAAAGACTGTTTTCAGCTCAGATGCCACTTGTTCTAAGAAATAATGGAAACCTCACAATTTTATTGACAAGATCATTGTAGAGCACTTTTGGACCGCTTTCACCCTAATCACAAGTGTTTGACTGCTGTTCAGCTATTTTATTCTGAAACACGTCTAAAATGACTTGTTTGCACTGGAGACATTACTTAGTTAGGTAAATGCAGGGAACCCTGTGTTACAAGTCATTTTTATTTCACTTTGAGTGAGAGTCGCATTGTTTAACTTGTTTGGACTGATATGAGTCTAAAAACGACAGTTTGCATTCATTTCAGCTGGATGAGTACAAAACAACTCCAACAGACTGTTTTTAGCTCAGATGCCACTTGTTCTAAGAAATAATGGAAACCTCACAATTTTATTGACAAGATCATTGTAGAGCACTTTTGGACCGCTTTCACCCTAATCACAAGTGTTTGACTGCTGTTCAGCTATTTTATTCAGAAACACGTCTAAAATGACTTGTTTGCACTGGAGACATTACTTAGTTAGGTAAATGCAGGGAACCCTGTGTTACAAGTCATTTTTATTTCACTTTGAGTGAGAGTCGCATTGTTTAACTTGTTTGGACTGATATGAGTCTAAAAACGACAGTTTGCATTCATTTCAGCTGGATGAGTACAAATCAACTCCAAAAGACTGTTTTCAGCTCAGATGCCACTTGTTCTAAGAAATAATGGAAACCTCACAATTTTATTGACAAGATCATTGTAGAGCACTTTTGGACCGCTTTCACCCTAATCACAAGTGTTTGACTGCTGTTCAGCTATTTTATTCAAACAGACATCTAAAATGACTTGTTTGCACTGGAGACATACTTAGTTAGGTAAATGCAGGGAACCCTGTGTTACAAGTCATTTTTATTTCACTTTGAGTGAGAGTCGCATTGTTTAACTTGTTTGGACTGATATGAGTCTAAAAACGACAGTTTGCATTCATTTCAGCTGGATGAGTACAAATCAACTCCAAAAGACTGTTTTCAGCTCAGATGCCACTTGTTCTAAGAAATAATGGAAACCTCACAATTTTATTGACAAGATCATTGTAGAGCACTTTTGGACCGCTTTCACCCTAATCACAAGTGTTTGACTGCTGTTCAGCTATTTTATTCAAACAGACATCTAAAATGACTTGTTTGCACTGGAGACATTACTTAGTTAGGTAAATGCAGGGAACCCTGTGTTACAAGTCATTTTTATTTCACTTTGAGTGAGAGTCGCATTGTTTAACTTGTTTGGACTGATATGAGTCTAAAAACGTCAGTTTGCATTCATTTCAGCTGGATGAGTACAAAACAACTCCAACAGACTGTTTTCAGCTCAGATGCCACTTGTTCTAAGAAATAATGGAAACCTCACAATTTTATTGACAAGATCATTGTAGAGCACTTTTGGACCGCTTTCACCCTAATCACAAGTGTTTGACTGCTGTTCAGCTATTTTATTCAGAAACACGTCTAAAATGACTTGTTTGCACTGGAGACATTACTTAGTTAGGTAAATGCAGGGAACCCTGTGTTACAAGTCATTTTTATTTCACTTTGAGTGAGAGTCGCATTGTTTAACTTGTTTGGACTGATATGAGTCTAAAAACGACAGTTTGCATTCATTTCAGCTGGATGAGTACAAAACAACTCCAACAGACTGTTTTTAGCTCAGATGCCACTTGTTCTAAGAAATAATGGAAACCTCACAATTTTATTGACAAGATCATTGTAGAGCACTTTTGGACCGCTTTCACCCTAATCACAAGTGTTTGACTGCTGTTCAGCTATTTTATTCTGAAACACGTCTAAAATGACTTGTTTGCACTGGAGACATTACTTAGTTAGGTAAATGCAGGGAACCCTGTGTTACAAGTCATTTTTATTTCACTTTGAGTGAGAGTCGCATTGTTTAACTTGTTTGGACTGATATGAGTCTAAAAACGGCAGTTTGCATTCATTTCAGCTGGATAATGTAGCCGCAAGAGGGCAAATGTAGCCGCAAGAGGGCACAAGCCAGTGTCTTATTGTGCCGGTCCCAAGCCCGGATAAATACAGAGGGTTGCGTCAGGAAGGGCATCCGGCGTAAAACTTTTGCCAAATCAAAGATGCGAATCAAACATATGACTTCCATACCGGATCGGTCGAGGCCCGGGTTAACAACGACCGCCATCGGCGCTGTTGACCTACAGGGCGCCGGTGGAAATTGGATTACTGTTGGTCGAAGAAGGAGAGGAGGTAAGTGCGTTCGCACGAAGAAAGAGAAGAGGAGCACCAAGAGTATAGGACTAAGAGTAGGGACGTTGAATGTTGGAACTATGACAGGAAAAGGTAGAGAGTTGGTCGACATGATGCAGAGGAGGAAGGTAGACATACTGTGTGTCCAGGAGACCAGGTGGAAACGTAGCAAGGCTAGAAGTTTAGGAGCAGGGTTCAAGTTGTTCTACCATGGTGTAGATGGGAAGAGAAATGGAGTAGGAGTTATCTTGAAGGAGGAGTTTGTTAGGAATGTCCTGGAGGTAAAAAGAGTGTCGGATAGAGTGATGAGTCTGAAGCTAGAAATAGAAGGTGTGATGTTCAATGTTGTTAGTGGGTATGCCCCACAGGTAGGATGTGAGCTGGAGGAGAAGGAGAAATTCTGGTTGGACTTTGATGAAATGATGCAGAGCATACCTAGAAGTGAGAGAGTTGTCATTGGCGCAGACTTCAATGGACATGTTGGTGCAGGTAACAGAGGTGATGAGGAAGTGATGGGCAGGTTTGGTATCCAGGAGAGGAACGCAGAAGGACAGATGGTAGTTGACTTTGCAAAAAGGATGGAAATGGCTGTAGTGAATACTTTCTTCCAGAAGAGGCAGGAACATAGGGTGACCTATAAGAGTGGTGGTAGGAGCACACAGGTAGACTACATCTTGTGTAGACGATGTAACCTGAAGGAGATCAGTGACTGCAAAGTAGTGGTAGGCGAGAGTGTAGCCAAACAGCATAGGATGGTGGTGTGTAGGATGACTCTGGTGGTGAGGAAGATGAAGAGGACAAAGACAGAGCAGAAGACGAAATGGTGGAAGCTAAAAAAGGAAGAGTGTTGCATGACCTTTAGGAAGGAGTTAAGACAGGCTCTGGGTGGTCAGGAGGTGCTTCCAGATGACTGGACAACTACAGCTAATGTGATCAGGGAGACAGGTAGGAGAGTATTTGGTGTGTCATCTGGAAGGAAAGTAGATAAGGAGACTTGGTGGTGGAATGAGGAGGTACAGGAGTGTATACAAAGAAAGAGGTTAGCTAAGAAGAAGTGGGACACTGAGAGGACTGAGGAGAGTAGACAGGAGTACAGGGAGATGCAGCGTAAGGTGAAGGTAGAGGTAGCAAAGGCCAAACAAGAAGCTTATGATGACTTGTATGCTAGGTTGGACAGTAAGGAGGGAGAGACTGATCTATACAGGCTGGCAAGACAGAGAGATAGAGATGGGAAGGACGTGCAGCAGGTTAGGGTGATTAAGGATAGGGATGGAAGTCTATTGACAGGTGCCAGCAGTGTGATGGGAAGATGGAAAGAGTACTTTGAAGAGTTGATGAACGTGGAAAATGAGAGAGAACAAAGACTAGAAGAGGTGACTGTTGTGGACCAGGAAGTAGCAAAGATTAGCCAGGATGAAGTGAGGAGAGCACTGAAGAGGATGAAGAGTGGAAAGGCAGTCGGTCCTGATGATATACCTGTAGAGGTTTGGAAGTGTCTAGGAGAGGTGGCAGTAGAGTTTCTGACTGGGTTGTTCAACGGGATCTTAGATAGTGAGAAGATGCCTGAGGAGTGGAGGAGAAGTGTGCTGGTGCCCATTTTTAAGAACAAGGGAGATGTGCAGAGTTGTGGCAACTACAGAGGAATAAAGCTGATGAGCCATACAATGAAGTTATGGGAAAGAGTAGTGGAAGCTAGACTAAGGGCAGAAGTGAGCATTTGTGAGCAGCAGTATGGTTTCATGCCAAAAAAGAGTACTACAGATGCAGTATTTGCTTTGAGGATGTTGATAGAGAAGTACAGAGAAGGCCAGAGGGAGCTGCATTGTGTTTTTGTAGATCTGGAGAAAGCTTATGACAGGGTGCCCAGAGAGGAACTGTGGTATTGTATGAGGAAGTCTGGAGTGGCAGAGAAGTATGTTAGAGCGGTGCAGGACATGTATGAGGACTGTAAGACAGTGGTGAGGTGTGCTGTAGGTGTGACAGAGGAGTTCAAGGTGGAGGTGGGACTGCATCAGGGATCAGCTCTGAGCCCCTTCTTGTTCGCTATGGTGATGGACAGGCTGACAGACGAGGTTAGACAGGAATCTCCATGGACTATGATGTTTGCAGATGACATTGTGATCTGCAGTGAGAGTAGGGACGAGGTGGAGGAGAAGCTAGAGAGGTGGAGGTTTGTCCTGGAAAGGAGAGGGATGAAGGTTAGCCGCAGTAAGACAGAGTACATGTGTGTGAATGAGAGGGACCCAAGTGGAAGAGTGAGGTTACAGGGAGAAGAGATCAAGAAGGTGGAGGATTTTAAGTACTTGGGGTCAACAGTCCAGAGCAATGGAGAGTGTGGAAAAGAGGTGAAGAAACGTGTCCAGGCAGGATGGAATGGGTGGAGAAAAGTGTCAGGTGTGATGTGTGATCGAAGAGTTTCAGCTAAAATGAAAGGAAAGGTGTACAAAACTGTGGTGAGACCAGCGATGTTGTTTGGTCTAGAGACAGTGTCACTGAGGAAAAGACAGGAGACAGAGCTGGAGGTAGCAGAGATGAAGATGCTGAGGTTCTCTCTGGGAGTGACCAGGAAGGATAGGATCAGGAATGAGTACATCAGAGGGACAGCACATGTTAGAGGTTTTGGAGATAAAGTCAGAGAGGCCAGACTGAGATGGTTTGGACATGTCCAGAGGAGAGATAGTGAATATATTGGTAGAAGGATGCTGAGTTTTGAACTGCCAGGCAGGAGGCCTAGAGGAAGACCAAAGAGGAGGTTTATGGATGTAGTGAAAGAGGACATGAAGGTAGTTGGTGTGAGAGAAGAGGATGCAAAGGACAGGGTTAGATGGAGGCGGTTGATTCGCTGTGGCGACCCCTGAAGGGAAAAGCCAAAAGGAAAAGAAGAAGCATTCATTTCAGCTGGATGAGTACAAAACAACTCCAAAAGACTGTTTTCAGCTCAGATGCCACTTGTTCTAAGAAATAATGGACAACCTCACAATTTTATTGACAAGATCATTGTAGAGCACTTTTGGACCGCTTTCACCCTAATCACAAGTGTTTGACTGCTGTTCAGCTATTTTATTCAAACAGACATCTAAAATGACTTGTTTGCACTGGAGACATTACTTAGTTAGGTAAATGCAGGGAACCCTGTGTTACAAGTCATTTTTATTTCACTTTGAGTGAGAGTCGCATTGTTTAACTTGTTTGGACTGATATGAGTCTAAAAACGACAGTTTGCATTCATTTCAGCTGGATGAGTACAAATCAACTCCAACAGACTGTTTTTCAGCTCAGATGCCACTTGTTCTAAGAAATAATGGAAACCTCACAATTTTATTGACAAGATCATTGTAGAGCACTTTTGGACCGCTTTCACCCTAATCACAAGTGTTTGACTGCTGTTCAGCTATTTTATTCTAAACAGACATCTAAAATGACTTGTTTGCACTGGAGACATTACTTAGTTAGGTAAATGCAGGGAACCCTGTGTTACAAGTCATTTTTATTTCACTTTGAGTGAGAGTCGCATTGTTTAACTTGTTTGGACTGATATGAGTCTAAAAACGTACAGTTTGCATTCATTTCAGCTGGATGAGTACAAACAACTCCAACAGACTGTTTTTCAGCTCAGATACCACTTGTTCTAAGAAATAATGGAAACCTCACAATTTTATTGACAAGATCATTGTAGAGCACTTTTGGACCGCTTTCACCCTAATCACAAGTGTTTGACTGCTGTTCAGCTATTTTATTCTGAAACACGTCTAAAATGACTTGTTTGCACTGGAGACATTACTTAGTTAGGTAAATGCAGGGAACCCTGTGTTACAAGTCATTTTTATTTCACTTTGAGTGAGAGTCGCATTGTTTAACTTGTTTGGACTGATATGAGTCTAAAAACGTCCAGTTTGCATTCATTTCAGCTGGATGAGTACAAATCAACTCCAACAGACTGTTTTTAGCTCAGATACCACTTGTTCTAAGAAATAATGGAAACCTCACAATTTTATTGACAAGATCATTGTAGAGCACTTTTGGACCGCTTTCACCCTAATCACAAGTGTTTGACTGCTGTTCAGCTATTTTATTCTGAAACAGACATCTAAAATGACTTGTTTGCACTGGAGACATTACTTAGTTAGGTAAATG